>CM025780.1:10255960-10306747 GCA_014636745.2 Centella asiatica | reverse complement strand
TGTCGGAGACTAAGGATGACGTCATCGGAGACTATTTAACTCATCAGGGACTGATGATGTCATCTTAACCCCATCGGAGACTAAGGATGACGTCATCATCAGAGACTAACAATTCCTTCATCAAATACTACAGATGACGTCATCGGGGACTAAACTTTAGCCTGTCGGAGACTAAGGATGACGTCATCGGAAAACAACATCAACACAGTCGGGGACTAATGCTGACGTCATCAGAGAATAACATCAACACAGTCAGGGACTAATGCTGACGTCATCAGAGACTAACATCAACACAGTCGGGGACTAATGCTGACGTCATCAGAGACTAACATCAACACAGTCGGGGACTAACTTTAGAAGTTGTCTCAGATACAGGGTCGTCTTCCTCACTTCTCCAAAGGTGATGATCTCAACTACAATTCCATAAATCAACTCTCAACAAGCTTTAAGCTATGAGCAACACTTCTAGACACAAAAGAATATAATCCTTTCTTTTTCTTTCTTAAAGACTTGCTCCTACAGCTAAACTTCTCGGATACCAAGCAAAAAGAAAGGCAAAAGAGAACTTAAAATTCTTACCTCCTGGGTTGACGAAAGAAATCAAAGCTTGTTTGAAAGTGATTGTCCAAAAGAAAGAACTTGAAATTAAATGGAGATGGTAAGTTTAAAGAAGAACTTTGGAAAAGGAAATCTTTAGAAAAGAGACTGAAATGTTCCTCCGAATGAGGTATTTATAGTAGGCTGAGATTAAGCTTTGAAATAAAATGATTGGTTAAACTGGACGGTAAAAACGGCTGCTCATCATGATTCTTAGCAGCTAAGCATCGCAATAAGCCTGTTGTCCTACATGCACATACGTTTAATCTAATTGATGACACATAAGCAGCTTATTAATCAAAATAACATACGTACACAATGATGTCATCATACTTAGGCTCTTAAGTCCTTCATGAGATTTAACCAGTCTGGACGCAAAGCTTCTTCAAACAATTACGGATGTCACCAAACATAAACATCATTGCTTATCCTTGCAACCAACAATCAAACAACAATAACCCCTTTAATGGGTCCGAAAATATTTAGACGTTCAAAAACATCATATATTAACTATACACGTTAATATATAAAACGAAAAAATAATAAATAAATAAATAAAATATGAATAAATAAATTATTTATAGATAAACAAATTTTTCGGGTCGTTACATTATTGACTCACCAGGCTTTGCTTGAAAGAATTCATATTATTGAGTTAACAATGACCTTTTATTCTTTCATACTTGATATGTCCCATCACACAGAACCTTGATGGTATCCCATATTTGTTTTGATGTAGTGTAGTTGATTATACTTGTGAACATTTTTTTATCCAGTCCATTGTAGAGTATGTTCATCACCTTAGAATCCTTTTAACACTTGTAACTTGTCTTCAACAGTATAATCACTCTCAGGTGTAAGATCAAAGTGTTCAGCCATCAACATTCCATCCATAATCTTTGCATATACTAATTTCCTTGGCTGATATGGACCCTTTTCAATTCTATCAATATAATTAGGATTAGTAGCCTTTAAGTGCATGTACATCTTTTATCTCTAGATAGGATATTCCTCTCTTTTCAGTACTGAAATTCTGGTTCCACTATCACAATCCCCAGCATAGTTCATCATGTTGGATCTGCTTCCTTTATCGTTGGACATCTTTGGATCTTTTGATTTGAGCAAATCAATCAAGTTCTGATACCACTTGTTATCCCAAATAGATAACCTAGAACTTGTAAAAGGGGGTTGAATACAAGTTCTTGAAACTTTTTCGAGTTCTTGTTCTTCAAAGTAATTAAATTTACAAAAAATAAAGAACAAATTAAATCTATAAACAATAGTTTTTATTGATTACAAACACCAACAATCACAAGTTGATTTTCAACTACCTCTCAATTTATTCAAGAGCTTCAAAATTTGGATTGAATCAATGAATCGTACAGCTTCTAAACTATGTGTTCTAAAAAACAATTCATTTTCTAATATCTATATTACTAAACAATACAAATTCTAAAATTTGTTCGTAAACAACAACTTCTAATCTCTGTAATCTCTCGTATATTCTATATCAAAGTTATAGCTTCTAATATAATAGATGATATTTCTATGATTTACAATTTGAATAAGAATACTAATCCAATAAAAACTCTTCTAGTTTATCATTTCACCAATTTCATCTTCAACACCACTTCTTTGTTCGTGCTGAATCAAACTTCTATTTGATTTAGAACTCTTCACTGCATTAGAGAGTAACTTGACTTTAGTCTCTTACAACTTCCAAAATAACCTCTAATGGCATAATGCTTAGTCTCCGATAGGCTAATCCTTAGTCTCCGATAAACTAATTCTTAGTCTCCGATAAACTAATTCTTAGTCTCCGATAGGCTTGACTAACTTCAACTTATCTTCAGTCTTTGATAATTAGTCTCTAATAGATTAAACATAATCTCCAACTCTGTTGAACTCTCCAATGCAGTCCTGGTAGTCTTTTATAATACATTTTAACTTACTCTCTTACAATGATATTTTACAACAATCAGATAGTAAACTAACAACTACAAAAACTTAACTGCTACACATCAACAGTTACTGTAATTTAAAATTTTAAATATTCTAAGTATATCTATCATCATGAAATGCTACAAACCTAATCAATTACTTGATTATGGTATGACACTAAATAAAATTCCTATATTTTGTGATAGCACAAGTGCCATTGTCATTATAGAGAATCCTACGCAATACCCAAGAACAAAACACATAGACATAAGATACCATTTCATAAGAGAACATGTGATGAATGGTATAGTGGAATTACATTTTGTATCCACAGACAAGAAGTTTCTTGACATATTCACAAAGTCATTAGATGAAGCTACCTTTACAAGGTTGGTAAGTGAGCTAGGTATGTTGAATTATGTTTCCTAAATTCATTATTATCAAGCAAGTTGTTTATTTGTAGTAGTAGGTAATTATTCACTTATGTTACATAAGAAAATAATCATCAACTATTTTTGAATAGCAACTGATTTTACTTGCTGATTTGACAATCAGCAAGTAAAATTGCGCTAAGCAGCAACTATATTTACCTACTGATTTCCAAATCAACAAGTAAATAATAGTTGAGCAGCAACTAATGATATCATCATCAACTGATTTATGGACAACATTTATATACTATTGTGATACAATCATTAATCATGTTATACAAAGTGTATGTTTACACTTCCAATCATTTCACTATTATCTCTCAAAACACGAATTAGCATCAACAACTAAAACCCTAACTACTCTGAAGAAAGTTCTAGTTTGTACGAACCTCAAGCTCGAATCAATGGTTTCCCAGATAATTTCAAACAAAGTTAAAGTTGTTAATGTCACTAATGGGATTCCAAGGATATAACTGGACAAGAAAAGGGTTGAAACGACTCAAAATGGTTTCGAACTCGCTATTACAAACTTCTCTATTTGTACCAGCAAGGAAGGAATACATGTTTCTTATTATCCATTGATGGATGTCTTGGTTAAGGGGATGTTGGTTATGCCCTCACTTAACATCCAACTATCTACTGTGAAGTGATTGAGGAGCATTGGACTTCTGCAGTCTTTCCAAAAGACAAATCCTCCATCACTATCAAAATCAATGGTAATACACATACAATCTCTCCTAATGTCATTAACAGTGCTTCACATTTTCCTACTGGTCAGTTCCATACTCTAGCTTTTGATTCAAAGCTAAGAGAAATGTTAGAGTTTGTTAGATATAATGAATCAACTACTTTTCTAGGAAAGGTTGTCAAGAAAGGATTTAGGAAAGAATGGTGATACTTTGAATAGGTCTTTTTTTGTAAAACATGGTAGCTTTGATCAAATTTCCACTTTTGTACTGAAAATTGCCTATAGTTTGATAAATAACAAACATATTGATATAAGGAGTCTATTTATTAAGAAAATTGTTGATAAGTTGGGACCCCAAGACCAAAGAAAAACAACCATCTTCTATTAAAGGTTCTTCGTAATCATTACAAATCATCTAGTTCCAAACATTGAGGACTTGATTAAAGATGTGAATACAACTGCTGATAAGCATATTCAAGCTAAGAGAACCTTCTCTGATTTGGACATGCTTAATCACAATAGTGGAGTTGAGTTAGTGCTTCCACAACACTATCATGTATATCTTCCAACTACTACTTTCTCAACCTCCAAATTCTTCTTTTTCTGCTACTATAAAAAAGGCCAATGTCCAAGCTCTTCCTACCCAAGTAGCACAACCTATTTCTCCTCCTAAATATGCAAAACAAGACACCACATCAGTCTCCCAAAAGACTGTTGGTGCTAAAAGAAAACAACCATAAAAAATAGCTATTAAGGAGAAAACAGCATATGAGGTTCAACCTCAGAAAAAGAAAGTAAAGCCAAGTAGTGAAATACCTACTAATGAAACCCAAGCCACCTCTATATCTTCCCAGAAAGATGCAAATGTAACATAAATAAGCACATCTCTAATTGCATCTTCCCAAAAAGATGTAATTATTGAAGATAGACTCCAACCAGGGTCAAAAGTTTTAGAGTCTGCACATTCTTCACAAAATAGAGAAGTAAGAAGTAAGAGAGACCTTGAATTGGTTACTCCAGGTCAAGACACACAAAGCACACACATAGAGTCTCTTTTTTATTTTCCTCATTCATGTACTTCGGAGGAGCAGGCAACACTCTTCTCTATACCTCTATTGGGTTCTTTACCAGATATGCTTCTTGGAGATGATAATCAAGGTGGTCCACAAGAACCAATTTCTTAAAGTGAAATTAAAACCATTGTACAGAGTAGCCATAAAGATCCAAAAGAAGAAGCTGAGCAAAGAGATACACAAGAACCAGTCACTCAAAGTGTGGCTGACATCTCTTCATCTTCTTTACAACTTGCTCAAGATGACTTAGAGGCAGTTCAAACTCTAGAACTCATCAAAACAACACCTCCATTCATAGCACCAATATTCGATGTTCCCATGATAACAAATGATCAACCAGCAGATAATCTCTAAGGTGAGTAATCAATAGTTGTTCTCCGATTAGAAACTAATCATCAAACTTCAAATACTCAAACATTTGTTGTTGGGACAATATTCGTTGATCTAGTTCATAATGATAAAGTTGGAAACATTGATTATGCTCATACAATTTTGGATGACTAAATGGACATCACCACTATAGCTCCAACCTCTCCTCCTCAGATATAATCTTTATTCCTTCTATTCTAACCCCTGTGTTAGATTTAGGAAGTGAGATTGAGGTAATACCAGAGAAAATACTTCGTAAGAGTCAAGAATCTCTTAGCCTGGAAAAAGGTGAGATAGAGAGAGTTGTTGAGAGTATTGATATCCTTATTAGTGAAAAAGGTAAGGAAATGGTCTTAGATAATCAAGAAAAAGGAGAGAATGAAATTGATAGTGTGGCCTTAGAGAACCAGCAAAAGGTGAGAGAGGATGAGATCCTCAAGGAAAATCAAGAGAGATTAGGATCACCTCTTAATACATCTGAACCTGAATCATCTATAGGTCATAATGATGTATCATTTTCATCTTTTGAGTCTGATAATGACGATGATGAAGATTCTCCCGAGAATCCAAATGCATTGCCACTTCTCACGAAAGGGGTTTATAATTTAAATGGTTGAAATATGATAGTTTTTCAATTGTTAAAATGTGTTTTACTGTCAAATTTTATGAACTTGTCAAATTGTATGTAACTCGGTAGATCCTCCTATTTTTCACGTTTTATTCATCTGTATGATTATTGTTAGAGATAAATGATGATGATGATTATTATGTAATAAATTGTGCAAACTGTAATACTTGAGGTATTTTATAAACCTTAAGATCAGCACAAGTTTTGCGTCCACTGATGATAAACTTTTTCATCAGTGGATGGTCAATAACTTCACAAGGAAAGTCAGAAAACAGAAACATTCAAAGGACTTGACAAAGTGAAGAAGAATGTCTGATGGTACTAGTAAACAGTCAAAGTATTCCGCACATCAGAAATTCTAAACAAAGTTGTGTTGATTGGAACCCATCAAGGGGAACCCATCAGGGGAACCCATCAGAGGGAACCCATCAGGGGGAACCCGTCCGGAGGAACCTATTAGGGGAACCCGTCAGGGGAACCCGTCAGGGAAACATGTCAGGGTATGACGAGGGCAGACCAATCCGTCAAGAAAACACTTCAGGACATGTTAGTGTCAGGCAAACTCATCAGGGTAACCCGTCAGGGAGAATGACCAACATGACATCAGTGTAAGCCATCAGTGTATGCCGTCAGTCATAACCATCAGGATCAAGAAGCACTAAGTGAAACTCAAGTGAAGGTTGAAGTCCTGATCCAGTCAATAAGCATCAGGGGATCCAGAAGCACTGATCAAAGTCTATCAGGGCTGATAGTCAGTGGATCGTTATGACAGCATGCACCCGTCATCAGTACTTACACGGAAATCAACGTAACGTGTTAAAGAAGCAAGAAATATCAACTGGAAAGATATTTCTTGAAGTTTGTTTTCGATCCAATGAGAACTCTCTCGCATTAAATGCACACAGATCAGGGAAAGAAAAAGAAGCAACAAAGCATGCAACAGTCTGACACACAGGGCTACGATGTGACATACTTGCGGCTAAGTTGAGAAAAGCACCACGTCTCTAGCACGTGATTTCATCAACTGATCAACATATAAGCAAAGGAGTTCTCATTACAAAAAGAGAGATTGAATTTATCCAACAGATAAAACAAACAAAGAAGCACACAACACTAGGAAGCTCAGAAATATATTTCTTGAGAGATTTATTTTTCAGATAAAGTTTTAGTAGCTAGTGAGTGTGAGAAGCTGTGAATTTTATTTGCAGAAATTTGTAGCTGTAAATCACATTTGTGATTATACAGATTTCCAGAAAAACCCCAAGTTTTAATATAACTATTTTAACTTGAATCTGTGTGTTCATTTCTTTAGTTTTTCTGTTTGTTACAATTGTTTTCCAGTAAGCACTTTTAAGTTTAAAAGGTCGAAAAGTTTCAGGTGTTTGTATTCATCCCCCCCCCCCCCCCCTTCTACAAATACTTGTGCTTATATTGCACTAACAATTGGTATCAAAGCCTCTTAGCAGATTTCACTTGCTAAAATTGATCATTATCTATGGCCAACAAAGTTGGAAACAGTAAAGTCCCTATGTTGGAAAGGGGCAAATACTTCTTCTGGAGACAAAGAATGATAGTTCATCTTAGAGCTATTGATGATGAATATTTGCAGATTCTAGAAGAAGGACCTCACGTTCCCAAGAAGCTCATTCCTATCGAAGTCGTTAATGGAGTCAGTATTCCTGAAAAGCTTGTCCTAAAGACAACTGACGAAATGACGATAGAGGAAAGAGAAAAGGTGAAAAAGGATCTTAAAGTCACTGGAATCTTATATAATGGTTTAGACGATGATATGCTGAATAGTATCATGAATCTTACCACGTCTAAATCTATATGAGATACCATACAAATCCTTTGTGACGGTAATGAGGAAGTGAGGGAAAACAAACTGCATCTGTTGACACAATAGTATGAGTGGTTCACAATGAAAAATGGTGAAACACTTACTGAAATGTTTGACAGATTCAACAGGTTGGTAAATGACCTGAGATTATGTGGGAAGGCATATGCTAACAAGGATGTGAACAGAAAGTTCATGAGAGCCCTTCCCATATCATGGGATCCTAAGACAACAGCCATCAGGGAATCCAAGGACATGAATCTTCTAGACTTGGATAGGCTTTATGGCACCCTAAAGACATATGAACTTGAGGTTCAACAAAGAACTGAAATGTCAAGGGATGCTAGAAAGCTTAAATCTGTAGCCCTGATGGCTGCCACGAAGGGCAAACAAGAAGCAAGGCCAAGTGTCTTGATGAAGCAGCAACTAGAAGATGCTGACATAGAAGGGGACAAAGAAGCTGACTTCAAGGAGGATGAATATACTCCGGAAGAGTTAGAGGAGCTGGATGAAACCATGGCCTTTCTTGCAAAAAGGTTTTCCAAGCTGAAATTCCAAAAGCCTTCGGGATCTAAAAGATTTTCAGCAAGGAAACCCAGTAGCACGAAAAACTTTATTGACAAATCAAGAATAAAGTGCTACAAATGCAATGAGATGGGTCACTTTGCAAATGAGTGCCGCAAGGCCACAAAAGATGGTGAATCCAGAGACAAAGAAGCTGTTGTGGACAAGAAGAAATACTTTGACCTTCTTAATGCAAACAAGAAGGGAAAAGCATATATTGCAGAGGGAAAGGACTGGGCTGACTCTGATGAAGAAGAAAATGAAGAATATGTCAACCTAGCCCTGATGGCCTCATCCACTGACAGTAGCAGCTCACAGGTAAGCCTCGAAATTTCCTCTAACATGTCTAAAACTGATTGTGTTAAAACTGTTAAGGAAATGGCTTGTGAGATAAAGGATCTCTATGACACCCTGAGGAGTGTTGTAGCTGAAACTGAGAGAGTGCAAAAAATAAATGAACAGTTATCTGCGAGGAACACTCTTTTAGAATCAGAAAACTACAGACTTGAGAGTCTTGAAAAAGAACTCTCAAGGACAAAAAATCTTCTTGAATGTGCTATCAAAAGAGATGAATGGACCTCGAACCTTCTTAGTCAAGAAAGGGAAGTCATTAAGAGATGGAATGAGTCTAGTAGGAAACTGGAGGATCGTTTGAAAAGTCAGAAATCTGATCCAAAATCTGGTTTGGGCTATGAAGAGACTCAAGTGCAGCAACCTCCCATTGAGGTTGAGATGGCAGCTAGCTTTGGAAAAAGGCCAATACAACCTATCAAGTTTGTTAAGGCAGACACAAAGCTAGGATTAGGGAATGTTTTCCCAGTTAGTGGAGCTTCCACTAGTGGTGGGAGGCAAGAAACTTATTCTTGCCAAAACACTCAACCCTCAAGTTGTAAAAGAACTAGACTGTGCATCAGTGGATACACAGTCGTCAGGGGGAAAGAGTGCATCAGGCCGTAGTAGCCCGTCAAGGGAAAAAGGCCTGTCAGGGGAAAGCAAGAAGAATAGAAATGGTAAGCTAGGTGTTAATAAAACTAGCAACTATTCTTCCATTCATGAAGCCCCTAGAAAAGTGTGCTAGAATTGTGGTAACTGTAATCATTTATCTTTTCAATGCAAAGAAAAACCACAAATTTTGGCTGGCACAATCTTATATGCTGATGATTTACCAACTGTTAAAGCCTGCTCCTCCAAGGAAAAAGGTAAGATAACTGTTGAGAAATCAAAAGCATATGTTGAAGCTCCTAAAAAGGAGAAAGTTTTAAATTTGCCAAAACCAAAAGTCACCAATAAAGAAAAAGCTGTATTACATATTATTGTGACTAAACCTAAAGGACCCAAAACAAATTGGGTACCAAAAACAATTTAAATGTTTTCTTGTGTGCAGGGAAAGGTCAAAAGTAGTCAAATCTAGTTTCTAGATAGTGGCTGCTCAAGGCACATGACAGGAAACAAAGCCCTACTCACAGAATTCCAAGAAAAGGTTGGTCCAGTAATTTCATTTGGTGATAACAGCAAAGGACTAACTCTTGGTTATGGAAAAGCAGCAAATGGGAATGTCTCATTTGAAAATGTAGCACTGGTTGATGGGCTCAAGCACAATTTGCTAAGCATAAGTCAACTAAGTGACAAAGGATTCATCACTTCCTTCAAAGGAGATCAGTGCCTAATCTCAAATGAAAGTGATGGGAAGCTGGTTTTGTCAAGGATAAGAAAAGGAGATCTCTATGTTGCCGATTTTAATTCAATAAGTGGAGAATCATGTTTCTACAGCAAGGCAACTCCTGATGAAAGCAGACTATGGCACAAGAAGCTCTCCCACCTGAACTTTAAGTCAATTAATGATCTAGTGAAGAGAGAGTTGGTAACTGGACCAAATGGAGTTTATCCAAGAAGGATTATGTTCAGCATGTCAACAAGGGAAGCAAAGGAAATCATCCTTTGTCAGCAAGGAAGCCACAATGATCAAAGATCCAATTCAATTGTTACATATGGATCTCTTTGGCCCTGTCAACATTATGTCAGTGTCAAAGAAAAGATTTCCAATGGTCATTGTGGATGACTACACCAGATACACTTGGGTAAAGTTTCAACATACTAAATCAGAAGTATCTCAACAAATTATTGACCATATCAAAAAGGTGGAAACAGAATTAGGGTCAGTGGTTAGAATGTTGAGAACAGATAATGGAACTGAATTCAAGAATGCAGCTGTTGAGGGATTTTGTGTGGAGAAAGGCATAAATCATACATTTTCTGATCCAAGGACTCCTCAACAGAATGGTGTAGTGGAAAGGAAAAATAGAACCCTGATAAAAGCTGCTAGGTCAATGCTAGCAGAGGCAAAGATTCCCACCTATTTTTGGGCTGAAGCAATTTCCACTGTTTGCTTTACTCAGAATAGATCTCTAATCAACAAGGCTCACAACAAGACACCATATGAGCTAATGACAAGGAGAAAACCAAGCATCAAGTTCCTCCATGTCTTTGGATGTAAATGTTTTATTCTGAGGAATTTTGGTGAGAACTTAGGAAAATTTGATCCAAAAGCTGATGAAGCAATTTTCCTAGGTTATTCTCTGTCATCCAAGGCCTTCAGGGTTTATAACAAAAGACTTCAAGTGGTGATGGAGTCTATAAATGTAGCTTTTGATGATCAAGAAATTTCTGGGCTTGAAGACCCTGGTTTTCTTGAAAAACTCAGGTTTGAAAATGAAGATGATATTGATTATCAAGAGAATGAAGCCGATGTGTGCAGACAAATGGAGAATTTATCCATTCCTGATGTCAATCCAAACAATGTAGAACCCCCTTCAGTAGATAAAGTTAATTTCCTGGACAACAGATCAGGGGATACTCCATCAGGGGATCATTCATCAAGACATGCACCATCAGGGGATAACTTAAACCTTGAATTATCCACTAATTCAGGGGGAGAGTTTTCAGAAGCTGGAAGCACAGGCTTAGGGGGAGGAGATGATAGTCAAGCAAGCTCATCAAAACACATCTCTAATCCCAAATGGGCCAGAAGTCACACAACAGATCTGATTATTGGTGACCCAAGCAAAAGAGTGTAGACCAGGAAAGCAACATCTAATGAATGCCTATATGCTTGTTTTCTTTCTCAAATTGAGCCAAAGAAGTTTGAAGAAGCTATTCAAGATGTAGACTGGATCTTGGCAATGGAGGAAGAGCTAAATCAATTTGAAAGGAATCAAGTATGGAAGCTTGTACCTAAGCCCAAAGATAGGATCATAATAGGTACTAAGTGGGTATTCAGAAGTAAGATGGATGAAGCTGGCATTGTTGTAAGAAACAAAGCAAGACTAGTTGCAAAAGGATATTTTCAAGAAGAAGGGGTTGACTTTGATGAGACCTTTGCACCAGTAGCCAGACTTGAGGCTATAAGAATTTTCTTAGTCTATGCAGCACATTCAAATTTTAAAGTATATCAAATGGATGTGAAAAGTGCTTTTCTAAATGGGAAATTGGAACAGGAGGTGTATGTCCAACAACCTCCAGGATTTGAATGCTCAAAATTTCCAAATCATGTCTACAAACTGGAAAAGGCACTTTATGGACTGAAGCAAGCACCTAGAGCTTGGTATGATACACTGTGAAAGTTTCTGGTGGAAAACAAATTTTCTAGAGGTATCATTGACAAAACATTGTTCTTCAGACAACACCAAGGTCATCTAATTTTGGTTCAAATTTATGTTGATGATATTATTTTTGGATCCACTGACACAAGACTGTGTGAAAAGTTCTCCAAACTCATGCAAAGCAAGTATGAAATGAGCTTGATGGGTGAGTTATCTTACTTCTTGGGATTGCAAGTTAAACAAGTCTCTGATGGAATCTACATTCATCAGACAAAATATGCCAAAGAACTTCTCAAGAAATTTGATATGGAGGACTCAAAAGTAGCAAAGACACCAATGGCCACTGCAACCAAGATTGACCCTAATAAGAATGGAAAGAAAGTTGATTTGAAGACTTACAGGGGAATGATTGGATCATTACTATATCTGACAGCAAGCAGGTCAGACATAATGTTTGCAACATGTCTTTGTGCAAGATATCAAGCTGACCCAAAGGAATCTCATCTCATTGTAGTGAAAAGGATCTTGAGATATATCAAGGGCACTACAGAGTTGGGACTTTGGTATCCAAAGGAGTCTGGATTTGAATTGCTAGGATATTCTGATGCTGACTTTGGAGGATGCAGGATTGACAGAAAGAGTACAACAGGAAACTTTCAATTTCTAGGAGGAAGGCTTGTATCTTGGTTCAGCAAAAAGCAGCACTCAATCTCTACATCTACTGCTGAAGCTGAATATATTGCAGCTGGAAGTTGTTGTGCACAAATTCTATGTATGAAAAATCAGCTAATGGATTATGGTCTGAACTATTCCAAGATTCCAATAAGGTGTGATAACACTAGTGCCATTGCCATTGCTAAAAATCCAGTACAACATTCCAGAACTAAGCATATAGAAATCAGATATCATTTTATCAGGGAACATGTTATGAATGGGAATATTGAATTATAGTTTGTACCTTTAAATCAGCAGCTGGCAGACATATTCACCAAAGCTCTTAATGAAGCCACTTTTTCAAATTTTATGGGAGAGCTGGGAATGGTGAATTATGCATCAGAATCAGAGTCAAACTCCTAAAAATTGGTATTCCTAACTCATTTCATAAGTTCTAGATAAAATAAATTGATATGTGGTTATATATGTTCAAATTGTAAATATGTATATACTTGTATATTCTGCATTTTGTTGCTTTGTTTTTGTTTTTTTTCTGATGCATCAGGGTCAGGGCTTCCTCAAGGACGCATCAAGGTCAGGATGTCCAGCTCATTCGTCAGGGTCAGGGTATCCGACCTGTGCGTCAGGGTCAGGGTGTCTGGATCTCTCATCAGGATCAGGGTATTCGACTCGTTCGTCAGGATCAGGGTGTCCGTCTTGTGCAACAGGGTTAGGGTAAGTTTAAAATTTTTTTTTACTGCATCGGGTTTCAAGGTCAGTTAAGTGATGACAACTCATCATTAAGTTCTTCTCTCACTGATGATGTGTCATCACAGAAACTAAACTGACTCCCTGATAGCGTGTTTTCAAGAGAAGTCTTCAAACGTTAATAGGCGGGTATTAATACTCTATCTCTCCTACTTTTTGAAACTCCCCAAAACATTTAATCTCTACCTGATATTTGCTCGAGTTTTTTTTTCTCTCTCGTCTTTACAGAAACCCTAGAACTTCAAATCTTCAAAGCATCCATGGCACGACAACAAATTCAGAGGAACTTGACAGTCCCACCCACAAACTACGTGGGCTTCTCTGACATTGATGAGGTAAGTGAATGCTTTAAACCGATAATGAACTATCTGCTCAACTCTGAGTATAGTAAAGCCATCTTTACCGATGAAGAAATGTCGGGGGAGGCACTGTCACAACTTTGGACCAGTGCCAAGTTCATGTACTCTACCACCAAGCCTGATGTGGTCAAGGGTATCTCATTCAAAGTTTCGTCTGAGAAAGGGAAAACAACTCCTTCCAGACTTAACTCTGTTTTGGGGCTACCTACTCAAGATCTGGTGGATGTAACCAGTGATGCAGATCTGCTGGATTTCTTGAGGGAACTGGGCTATAACGCTGCTCCCAACGCAGTGTTAAAGTTCAAGGATCTCAAGAGGGTGAACGTGAAGAGGGAGATTTCTTATCTCTTCGACACCATCACCAAGGTGTTCTCAGGTAAATGTTCTAACTTTGAGGTTATTACCTCTTTAACTTTAAAAATAGCATTTGCAATAATTAGAAATGTAAATATAAATATAGGTAAAATAATTTTTGATGATCTTGTAAATAAATTAGGTAATTTTAATAATAGGAAATCTGAAATATATTATGCTAGATTTTTGTACATGATTATTAAAGATCAGATTACTAATTTTTCTTTTGAGAATGATATACCTGTACAGACATACAAGCAAACAAAGAAACTGTTTGTAGAAATAATAAAGAAAACTTTTTCAGCCGAACCGTTTGCACTTCCATCGCATATGGTACAGGTAGTAAACTCTACACCTTCTACTTCTCAAACTGTACATTCTTCACCTTCATCTACTATGGCAGAGAAATCAACCACCTCTCTGCCTACCCAAGTAGAACAACCAATTTCTTCACAACCACTCTCAACAACCCAACCCACAGTCTCCCAAAAGACTGTTGGGATTAAAAGAAAACCCAGTGAAGTTACCACAACAACTGAGGGGGAGCAAGGAGAGAGAGTGATTGGCTACAGGCGTAAGAAGAAGAAGGGAGCCACGAGTGTTACCCAACAGCCTGACCAGGCAGTATCCTCTCAAAAGGATGCTGCTTTTGATAAGGAATTAAACATATTTCTAACTAGTTCCTCTCAAAAGGAATTAGTTATTGAAAATAGTCCCCAACCAAGGACATAATTGAGTGAGGCACATACACTGACCATAGACACTGATGAACCTACCATCAGGGTCTCTGAGAGCCACTTGCAGATATCCTCCACAGTGAGTGCACACACCACTCAAGATGTTGTAGCTCAGAAGCTTCTCAATAAGATCCACATAAGTCATAAGCATTCTTCTACAGTATCTTTTGATGAATCACCTCCTCGTTCAGTGATTCAGCCAACACTCCTATCTACACCACTTCCTTCTTTCTCTGTTCCTCAAATTTCTTCAGATATAATGACACAAACATTAAGTGTCATACAATCAGATTCTCCACATTCTCAATTCGTGGAGGAGCCAACACTCTCGAACACAGTGTTTGATAGTCACCACTCTCACTTGGTTGACTCATTTTTACTTGATACAAACACTGATGATCAAACAGGGGACATAGACTCTCATGTACATACTACAACTATAACTCTTTATGTACCCCCAATTGTATATACTTCCTCTATAGAAACATACACTTCTCCAATTATACATACACACTTTACTTCTTCTCCTACTCCTATCACAATTGCAGAACCAGAATCTGTACATACATCACTAGAACTGGTCACAGTTGATGATTTCCACGCCCATAGGAGCCCCCCCTAGGACAATTTTGAGTGAGACTAAGAAAATACTTAGTGCAGAGAGGCAAAGTCAAACCCTTGAGAGGACTTTGGCAAAAGGAGAGCAAGAGAGTACTGCCTTAGTAGGCAAAGAAAAAGGAGAGAATACGAGTGATGCCTTAGACAGCAAAGAAAAAGGAGAGGATGAGAGAGATAAGGATGAGATCCTTGTAAATAAAGAACATAGAGAAAACATAGATACTGTAAATATTTCTTCTACCTCTGAAAGTGATGAAGATGATGCTCCACAAGATGATTTTTTCCAGTTCATCGAAGTTGATTTATACTTTCGACAGAACCAGATGTCTGACACTGTACAGTTACTAAAGCAAGAATTAGCTAAAACTACTGATCCATTCTTGATCAAAGTGTTAAAGTCACAGATCATGATTGGTCAATCAATAGATATAGAAAATCAAAAATTGTATACACATTTTTCTTCAAAGATACAAAGTGTACAGTAAGTTGTCGACTCCCTAGTCACCAGCCAGACTCTCCACAGAATGAAGAAACATGCTAAAACTGTTGACAAGAAGCTAGCTGATCTCACTTCCCAACTAACCAGCATGGAAACTCTGCAACATTCCATGGCTGGCACTCTGCAACAAGTTCTTCAAGTCACATCCCGACTCTCAACTCCCACTGATGATGTTGTCAAAAAGGGGGAAAAATCAACTAAGCAGTCGTCAGGGGATGTTGCTGAGAATTCAAATCAACAATCAGGGGATGTGACTGCTCTTGTTCCTGCTCCAAAATCCAAGGATAAAGGCAAGGGTATCCTGATTGAAGAACCCAAGAAGAAATCCAGCATTCAATCAGGGCCTAAGCTACTTGGAGATGCCATGAAGACAGCCCATTTTTCAACACCCGTTGAAGTTGTAATAGATGGGAAAATGGAGCTGGTGTACCCTCAAGATAAAAAGTTAGTAGAAGCTGATGCAATCTTTGCACAGCAACTTCAAGAAGAAGAAGAGAGGGAAATGGCAAAGGAACAGGAGGAAGAAGCAAAGAAGAAGAAGAGTGTCAGGCCCAGGACCTCCAGGAAACCTCAGCCAAGAAGATTACAGAACCCTAAAAGTGCATCAGGGGATAAAAATCAAGATAAAACTGAAGACCCTGATGTCACTACAAAGAAGTCATTTGAAGCCAAGGACAAAGCACCTTCTCCTATTACCAAAGAATATGGTCCACCCACTCTAGCTGAATTTCTCAAAGAAGAAAGGCGTAAAAACCTGACATTTATGTTCTCCATAAAAAGCATAGATGTCAGGTTCAACAATAGAAGGGATCAGCTAATAACAGTTCAACTGAAAAGTGGGTCAGAATTCAATGTAGCAATGGACTGGTTCAGGAGAATGGATGCTGAGCAATTAGGACTGGTCCTAAATCTGATTCCAAGATCCTCGCAGGCTAACAAAGACTTAAGGGGGATAATCGACAGGCTGAGGAGAGCCATCAACAATGAAAGGAGCCTGCCCACAGCATTGGCAAGTCCACTGAAATTATTCTATAGATCCACTGATGGGCAGGAGAAAAGTATAAGGATCAAAGAAGTTGATGGCCTAAACCTAGAGGAAGCGATGCATGTTCTAAGTCAAATAGCCAATCACAAAAATGAACATGTCATCAAGTTTAGAATCCTGCTGATTCAGAGAGTATTGAAGGAGATTGAAGAAACCAAAGCTGATGATAGGAACACTGCAGTAAGGAATGTGCCACCAGTGAAGGGATTTAAAGAATATCCAAAAATGATCACTAGCCCCATAGGTGTTCAATTCAAAAATAAAAAGGGGGAGATCATTACCTTCTACTGGTCACAACTTGCTGCAGCCAATGTTCAAGAAATAAAATATGTCCTTGAAGCTTTGGAATCCAGCAGAAATGTCAACATAGTCAACTTCAGAAAACTTCTTCAAAAGGAGCTGGAGCAACTGGAAGCAGGTGGAGAAGACAACAGACTAAGGATTCCTGATCAAAACCCAAATCAAAGAAGACAAGGCCTTGGAAGTGACTCTCAACCGATTGAATCAAGTCATCCATTGCCCTTTGTCTCAGCAAAAATGAAAATACTTGTACAGAAATTCTTTTATTAATTCATTCAAAATTCTTTCATATATTTAGTATTGGTTTTGACATCATCATCAGTGCATCTAGGGATTTATGGTTATCAAATTGATAAACATAAATAGGGGGAGATTGTTAGAGATAAATGATGATGATGATGATTATGTAATAAATTGTGCAAACTGTAAATACTTGAAGTATTCTATAAACCTTAAGATCAGCACAAGTTTTACATCCACTGATGATAAACTTATTCATCAGTGGATGGTCAATAACTTCACAAGGCAAGTCAGAAAATAGAAACATTCAAAGGACTTGACAAAGTGAAGAAGAATGTCTAATGCTACTAGTAAACAGTCAAAGTATTCCGCACATCAGAAATTCTAAACAAAGTTGCGTTGATTGGAACCCGTCGGGGGGAACCCGTCAGGGTATGACGAGGGCAGACCAATCCGTCAGGGAAACACTTCAGGACATGTCAGTGTCAGGCAAACCCATCAGGATAACCCATCAGGGAGAATGACCAACATGACATCAGTGTAAGCCATCAGTGTATGCCGTCAGTCATAACCATCAGGATCAAGAAGCAATAAGTGAAACTCAAGTGAAGGTTGAAGCCCTGATCCAGTCAATAAGCATCAGGGGATCCAGAAGCACTGATCAAAGTCCATCAGGGCTGATAGTCAGTGGATCGTTATGATAGCATGCACCCGTCATCAATACTTACACGGAAATCAACGTAACGTGTTAAAGAAGCAAGAAATATCAACTGGAAAGATATTTTTTAAAGTTTGTTTTCGATCCAATGAGAACTCTCTCGCATTAAATGCACACAAATCAGGGGAAGAAAAAGAAGCAACAAAGCATGCAACAGTCTAACACACAGGGCTACGATGTGACATACTTGCGGCTAAGTTGAGAAAAGCAGCACGTCTCTAGCACGTGATTTCATTAACTGATCAACATATAAGTAAAGGAGTTCTCATTACAAAAAGAGAGATTGAATCTATCCAACAGATAAAACAAACAAAGAAGCACACAACACTAGGAAGCTCATAAATATATTTCTTGAGAGATTTATTTTTCAGAGAAAGTTTTAGTAGCTAGTGAGTGTGAGAAGCTGTGAATTTTATTTGCAGAAATTTGTAGCTGTAAATCACATTTGTGATTATACAGATTTTCAGAAAAACCCCAAGTTTTAATATAACTATTTTAACTTGAATCTGTGTGTTCATTTCTTTAGTTTTTCTGTTTGTTACAACTGTTTTCCAGTAAACACTTTTAAGTTTAAAAGGTCTAAAAGTTTCAGTTGTTTGTATTCATCCCCCTTCTATAAACACTTGTGCTTATATTGCACTAACAATTATAATTATGTAAAATAAAAATTATGTTTAAAGTTATAAAGTGCATTGAAAAATATGACAAAGAGGACCAAAGTTCAAAAAGATTCAACATACTCCAACAACTAAGATTGAATTCCATATAAATTGAGTAATGTATCAAATCTTACCCAATGCCAAACGAAGTCATAGTTATCATAATCGGATCGGACATCAAACCGATCGAGACACTAGTTCAATAATTTAATGGTTGAACTATTTGAGTTAGATTTATTTATTATGAAGTTAAAATAACTTTATATATTTAAATTTTTAGTTTACTCTACCAAAATTAAATTATATCTATCTTTTAAAAATATAAATGAGGACTACCTAATTATTGTATTTATTTATCATACAAAATAAACTAGTACAAAAATTACTTTAGTATTACTAATTTATTTACAAGTCAATTATGTTATAATTTGTTATATAATTTTTAAAATCAAGTTTTTTAGTATAGTTGATCTTTTTTTCCTTTTTTTTTTTTTTTTTGCTAAGTTAGTATAGTTGATCTTTGATATATTATAAATGGTTTTACAATTAAAATCATACCATTTAAAATTAAATCACAACAATTAAAATCGCATCACACCAAATGGTTGTAGATTACCATGGTGATTTTGAATTTATAAAATTACACATTATTGGTTACTATAGCAGTATGCGGTCCAAATCCCACCACCCTCATCCTAAGGGATGGTGCACTCAAAACGTAAAATATAAGAAATTATTCTTTGGTTGATGGTGTACTAAAACAATAAAGTGTTGCTACCAAACAAAAAGGAAAAAAGAAAAACCACGAGTAAAGGATAAAAAATTGAGATAATTAAATTGCAGTATTTCTAATTCAAAATTATTGATTTCAAGTTAAATATTTTTAAACTCTTACAATCAAGCGATTTTATAAATGACTTCTTTAATACCCCGTACTTTGTATGCAAGTATGGTCCCACAATTCTTTTTTTGGAAAAATTGTATGTATGTCCCTCTATCTTTTATTCAACTTTTAATGTGGTCATCCTCTTAATTTTATCACTTTAATCATTCATCTATCCATAAGTCTTCATTTAAGTCCTTTCGTTCAATGTGATTCCAAAAAAAATAAACTTGTGCACCTCATCACTTTTTCTTAAGGGTAAATTTGTTTTTTCATATTAAATTTATTTTAAAGAAAAGAAACGAAAAAAAAATAATATTAAACCAGTACGTGTACTGAAATAAAATGCTCTGAAGTGGATTTCTTTAATTTCTTTTTAGTCATTATGTGTTTTTTCTACTTTTTAAAAATAAAAAAAATAAAAAAACTAGTTTACCCTTAAGATAAAATCACATGAGAAATACATGTCTATATTTTGGACACAATGAGAAAGAATGACTTAATTGAAAGTTTATGAACAGATGAGCACTAAAGTGATGAAATTAAAATAAGAATCATATTAAAAATTGACCAAAAAATGAATAAACATAAATAAAATTTTACCTTTCTTTTGGTACTAGAGCCCATAAGCCACGGATTTTTAAGTTTTCTATTTTTCTTTTAACCCTTGACTTTTCTATTGTACTTCCAAATGAGTTTCTTCTTTTCGCCTCATCTAAAATATTCCTTTCATTATCTTCTTCCTCTTTTCACTTTAATAATGCTTTCTGAGTATCCTTTTTCTCTGTCCAACTCATCTCAAAAGCCCACCTCTTTGTTTTCTTTCCTCTCTCTCCCTAGCACAACCATGACATCACAAAACTATGCCTGTTTCTAAAGCTCAAATGATTCTACAACGGAAACTGAAAAAATAAAGTAACAGGTTCAATCTTTCGGAACCAGAGAGAGATATCTCTGATCCGCGTTTATAAAAAAACCCACCAATTTGTATTGTTTCCAAAAAAATCAGACAATTTTCATGATTCTTTTTAGCACGAATACATGTTCAATCTTTTTAGAGGACCATACCAATCCTCGGTTAAACGGGTCTATTCGGTCCAATTTAATTTTGACAACTATGATTTCACTTTTAAACTGTCGTTAGATACTCAAATTTGATTGTAGAATTCAACTAAAATAAAGTTGTGCTCAAACCGTTTCACAACCAATCAAAGTTGATAATTAACCCAAACAATACTTTCGTTTTAGTCAACTACGCTATGAACCAAATAATGCTATGCAAGTCTACAACTTACATTAGACTAAAAAGTCCAATTGCACATATTCGTAAACTAGTAGAGCATGCACATGTTCATATCAAAACTTCACAACAAAACTTTCCAACTCAAATGAAATTTCAATACTTTGAATGTATCAATATATTCACACCACCTCACATTTAGGTTCATTAGGTTCATATATTTGTAGGCTAACCTAGCATTTTCCTATCGACCACTTTAGTACGCTCACGTTGGCAAGAACATGCACTTTCAGTATAACAAACAATTGGACAAGGACTTATGTCCCCGATAACAAGTCTGTAAAGATGTCTTTTCAACTTTCTGCTTCTTCATGACCCAAATTTAAAGCTCATTTGAGCATACTCAAGTTGGCGTAACACATACCATTAACAAAGGAACAAACAAATAAAAACACAAATGTTACGCTTGGTTATACGTTAAAATGATAATGTGAATAGAATGAATTTAAAGAAGAAAAAAAAGTGGACAACAATAAATGAGTTCTCCTAGAATGCCAATGTCAACACAGAATCTACAAAGCTTTATGGAACTCCAAATAGAATAACTCAGGTTCAACTACAATAATGGAGCAAGATTTTAAAAACAATATCATATATAAAATTCATTCACTTCCTCTAACCAAACATGCAACTATATGGAAACATTTCAAATCTTAAATTAGCTAGTCAAAGCAGACACCCTTAAAAAGTACTCATAATTTCTACTTGACAATAGGCATCGGTATCTGAACCACAAGTAACAAAGCAAACAAGAAAGCAGCCAAAACCACACATCTACACCTCAAAAATCCCAAGTCGAAAAGAAAATGAATATTATATATATATGTATATATGTATATATATACGTATACATGCATATATATGTGTATATATGCATATATATATGTGTACATATATATATGCATATACATATATGCATATATATGCACACACACACACACACACACACATATATATATATATATATATTGTATATAAGGAGATCAATGAAATCCAGACATATGGACTCAAACTGTGCAGAAGCTGCCGAAATACCAACATAATGAACTGAATTTATCTCCCTAAATCTCAGGAGGTGGAGCAGTAGCCCTCAGAAGTGGTTGGAGAGCCTTTACAACGATGCTCATATTTGGCCTGAACTCCGCCTCATACTGCACACACAATGCTGCTACAGCAGCCAGCTGCAAAACAAGAATTCAGTAAACCACCTATAGTAAATATTATGTAACGACGAAGGGGAAGGAGGGTGATGGGGACCTTTGCAACTGCTTTTGGAGGAAACTCTCCTTTAAGCTTTGGATCTACACATTGTTTAACTTTGTCTTCACTTAGTCTTGGAGTAGCCTATGTAGATAATAAATACAACGGTATCAGGCTATCAATTTGAAAATTGTGGAATTAAATCTTGAAATCAGGCAAGACAAGATAGACGCTCACCCAAGTGACAAGACTCTGCTGCCCTCGAGGCATGGTATGATCAACGGGTTTTCTTCCAGTTAAAAGCTCCAAGAGAACCACCCCAAAGCTATACACATCACTTTTCTGTGTCAACTGTCCAGTCATAGCATACCTAAAAAGTTCACATTGGAAATACAGGTTAAGAATAATCTACAGAACAAGATACTGCCTAGAACTCCAAACACGTAATGCACACATACTTCATGTGTGTTGACATAAAGGATAGGCTGTACAATCTGCTACATTATGGATTTAGAAATCATTTGAAGAAAAAGAGGACAAAAGTAAAACTGTTTGAATACCTCAAGAGAGTAAGGTGAATTAATTTTAATTAAAAAGCCATAAGGTCGCCCCAAGGCTTAATTCAGAAGATATAAATTTCAAAACTTCCACATCAATGTCAACACCAACAACCCTTTAACCCAAACAAGTTGGGGTTAAAGGTCGGTCGAGGAACACATAAGAAAAGAAAAGACAAAAAGAAAAGGTAAAGGATACATAAAAGGATAACAGAACATAGTAACTGTAAGACAATAAGAAAGAAGAAGAAAAGGGAAAAATAATTAAAAAATAAAATAAAAGACTAAGAGAATTTGAAAGAACCACACCCCACCCCGCCAAATACAAAGGGATATCAAAGGAGGGAGAAGAAGAGTATAACAAAAATAAGAGAATAAATAATATATATATATATATATAATCACATAAGCAAATACATATACATACATGCACCCCACACACCCACACACCCACACGAATATAAAAAAGTTTTTATCATAATCATGTACAGTACATGTTCTCTTGATTGAAATTGCAAACCGCATATGAATTGATTACGTAACAATGTTTGGTCTGTGCACAAAGTAATTCGAATGAAATTAGTATCACATGACATGACTATGAGAGCATATATGCTTTATATCTAGTGCATGTTAACCTGTGTCACAAAATAGATCGAAAGATGTTGGGAAACATACTACAAATAGCATAAGTTTGTAAGACATTACTCTGGAGCATGATAACCAAAAGTTCCAAGGACTCGAGTAGAATGAAGGCGAGCAGCCATGTCAGGTGCTTGATTTGAAAGGTTAAAATCTGCAATCTTGGCTTTGAAGTCTTCAAATAAAAGCACATTACTAGATCTGATATCTCTGTGTATCACAGAAGGTTGGACCTTCTCATGCAAATATTCTAACCCCCTTGCTGCATCAACAGCAATTCTAACCCGTTGCATCCAGTCAAGAACAGGTCCCGGTTGGGCTCCTTGCACTCCCTTCCTACCTGAAAATGTAGATACAGTTCTGTAGGGTCCTATGAAGCAGTTTAATAACGAAAAAAGAAAGGAACTCAATTCATCTGAATTACTGAATCCATGTATTGAGTCAACAGTCATCAATATTTATTACCATGCAGAATATCATGTAAAGATCCCATGGTAGCAAACTCATATGCAAGCACACGGTTTTGTCCTTCAACACAGTAACCCATCAATTCAACAAAATTATCATGCTTCAGCGTTGAAACCATGGCAACCTGAAGGACAAAGAACGACAACCAGAGTGGAAAAAATCATAAAATAAACACAAGAAACTAGATAGTAAACCATTTTGAAATTATTCTTCAAATAAAACCAACCTGATTCAAAAACTCTGTGTTCAACTCAGGCTCAGCTGCAACATCAAGCTTCTTCACAGCCACGGATTTTCCATTACTTAAGTTTGCAAAATATACTCTACCATAGGATCCTTCACCAATCAATGCCTTTGACCCAAAATTGTCAGTTTTTTCTTTTAGCTCGTCCAGAGAAAGTGCTGTCACTTCAATGGTTGGCATTGCCTTCTGCACTTCAGGTCTGACAGGAGCAGATAGCTTTGAACCTTTCTGGTGCCCTAGTTTGTACAAATTAATGCATTAGAAAAAGTTCATACAAACAACAAAATATGGTTTACTAATTCTCTATCCATAAACTCTTGAGACTTCCAGTTTTTGGAAATTAAACCAACAGCAACACAAAATACTAAACTGCACATAAACACAGCCATTTGGTACCATAAAAAAGAAAAAATAAGCTAACAAATGTCTTAAATGATTAGAACTAACAAAGACTTTGACATAATTTAAAAGTGACTTAGAAGCTTTAGTATGCTGAAAAACCATACATCTTGCCAAATGTTGAGATCGTTACATTTACAAAATTTTAAAAAAGCTTAATTTTATGCTCTGTTCGTCAACTTAAAAAGGTGTGAATAGAAAAGGAGATAGGAGGATTTAAATTATTTTACTTCGAGCAAGCTATTTGTGAATTTTCTTTATAGAATGGAGATGGATTTTCTATTCTCATTCTACCCTTAAAATAAAAAGCATTAAAATCTTAATTCTTTCATATCAACTTCTCTCTTTAATTCACAAATACTAAAAAAGAAAACTATCATCACTCCCCATCCATTTCTCTCCAAATATTCAATCTTCATTCACCTTACTTTCTTCGCAAACTCACAAAGACAGCACAATATGGCGGCTCTATGATTTTGTAGTTACTTATGGTGGCTTCACATACACATAAGTTCAGAAAGGTCCATGAAATTGTAAGACATGATTTAAGTGGCAAGCTAGGAAGCATATATATGGATGCAGCGATTTCGGCTCCCCATAGGAGATTTGACAACTCAGAATTTTGTGAAAGAAAGAGATTTCAAGGATTCGGCGAATATATATATATATATATATAATATCAAATGAATTTGTTTTTCATGGACACCCTCCATTCAAAAAATAGCAATGAATTTCAATTTGATCATACTACATTTGCTAAATCCACAGATTCAATTTGTTGTGTATATAGTAACTTGTTCAAATAGTTCATGTTATTTGTGTTAACCCTGTTACCAATCAAAACTAAGAATTTTCGCATTAAACTTGCAATATAGGATTTCACGACCAACCTAGGTATGAAGCCAAAATGCATCTCTAATTTTGAAACCGGGGGAGTATTACATAAATTAATTTGCTTTGCAAAATGATAAATTTTCAATTTAATTCATCACTTAGGTCTCTTTAAAGATATATATACACATACACGCACGCACATATATGTATGTATGCTGAACCCCCACCAGTCGACCCACCTTCTACATCCTCTCCCTCCCCCCCTCCCCCACCCCTGCTGCTCCTGTTATCCATCCTAACCAGCACATTCAACCCCCAACCTCAGCTGAGCCACCTTGGACCTTAGTTCCTGCTCTTAAAAATAAAAAGAAACCCCCTCCCCCAACCCCCTCTACCCTTGCTTCCCCTGATAGTTTTTCTGACTCTGACCCTACACCACAACCCAACCCTCTTATTGCTAAGCTTAAACACATTGATATCTCTTCAACCCCCATCAAGACCTTCTGTTGGTTCTCGCCACGTTGTTAAGAGGGGTGTCAAACCCAAGAGTGCTGAGACTACTCCCTCAAAGAGTTCCCCTCCTCCCTCCCAGAGCTAGGGGCACAATCTGTTTTTACCTCACTATAACCTTTTGTTCTTTTGCCCATGACAATCATCTCCAGTTATAATGTTCGGGGAATGGATAAACGACCTAAGATTGCTGATTATATCAATTCTTGCCAAATCCCCCTGGTAGGCCTACTTGAAACAAAGATAAAGCTCAGCAATGCTCCCAAATTCTCTCACAGAATCAAACATAACTGGCAGTGGGATTTTAATTATGATTATCACCATAATGGCCGAATATGGCTTGGATGAGACCCACTGGTTTGGAACATTACTGTCATTGGAACATTACTGTCATGAAGAAAACCTCTCAGTTTATACATTGCTCGGGTACCTTGAAAAATAAAGGTGATTCATTTATTTTCACATTTGTTTATGGACTCAACACTCAAGTAGAGCGAGCTATTCTCTGGAATGATATTACTCTCCTTGCAACTTCTAGAAATTCTCTGCAACGTACAACATAAGCAGCTATTTATAAGCTGAGATAGATCCTAATTCTATTTTGGAAAAAATTCTATACTGGAAAGAATTCTCTACTGGAAAAAAATCTAATTCAACAAGGAAAGAAAACTAGCCTACTATGATTAGGAAACAAATACGTAAAACAAGAAAACACGTAAAAATTAACTGCGCCTCGTCAATGGATAAAATATCCCCTGACGAGTTAAAATAGTCGTCAGAGAATAATTATCCCCTAACAGTCTAAATAGTCGTCAATGGATAATTATCCTCCGATAGGTTAATTAATGATGATGTCACATGATCCTCTGATGACGTCATCCCCTGACGCCCATATTGGCATCCCTTTATGCGCATCCAACCATCCCCTGATGCCAGTCTCGGCATCCCCTGACGCCAGTCTCGTCTAATGCAGTTTGCCCTTTAGCTCGTCATTTGTGACTAACATCACAGCAGTTGTTGTCCAAGTAGTTCCCAACTAATGCCCAGCATACACATCAATGGAAAATAAATCTAAAGTCAAACCATTCAATGCGAGATTAATCATATTGTCCAAAGCTGCATCAGAATTATTGACACCCAATGAATCCAACGGATCATAACCAGTAGGTAACCTCTCAGTACGATGGCGAAGCATTACTTGATCATTCTCCTTAAACTCTTGGTACCTACGATGAACATTTGCGGCCGTCTTATAATTTTCATTGCTCAAATTAATTTTCATACGTATCTCAGCATGCAAATCATGAATGTGCTATGCAAAAGAGACTGCAGACTCACTAGCCCTATATGTGGATGGAAGAGGTACCAATTCAATAGGTTTCCTAGGCCAGTATCCTATGTATATCTGAAAAGAACTCATCCCAGTGGAACTGTTAACAGAACTATATGCAAACTCAGTCATAGGTAATACCCTATCCCAAGTAGTGATTGATCACCCACAAAAGAACGCAACAAATCCTCTAGACCCCTATTAACTACCTCAGTCTGACCATCCATTTGACCATCGGTTTCGGGGTGACATGTAGTTCTACCCAAATTTATTACAATTGGTATCTGAGCAGGCCCCACCTTTAATGTTCAAAGTTCTCGTAAGGGACGACCTATGGAAAGGGCGACCCAACAAAGTGGGTGAAGCAGCCCATGGAGGGAATACAAGCCGTCATACAGTGGGTTTCAATTCCACTTCATGAAGAATTCACAACTAGAACACGATACTTATACTGGCTATAAGGAGGCTACTAATGCAAGACTTCAGAATTTTGAGGACAAGTTGAATCAATTCATGGAGACTGATCAGTGTGCTGCAACAAAAGAAATTTGTCAGCCACAATGGATTTTCTACTCCATTTATAGACAAGGCACAAGGCAAGAGGCCTATGCAAGAGGAAGAAGAAGCCAAGAAGAGTAAGTGATGCAGAACAAATTGCATATGCTTTCTTGGAAAATTGGGATCGCAAGAAATCCCACAAATTATGCCCATAATTTGTGTCCAGTAATCTGCTCCAGAATTTCAGGGATTATATTCCTAATTTCTATCCAGACTTCATCATTTAGCTGTCACAGAATATCTACAATATCTGCCATGTTTTCTGGCTTTAGTTATTTAGTTGTCGTCATGTTAATTCCTGTCATCATTTTAATTCCTGATTTCCTGTAATTGGTAAGTTTTATTAGGAAACTACCATAAGTTATTTGACTAGCATGTCTAGCTATATATGGGATTGTAAAGAGTGAGGAAGGCATTCAAAACTTTGATTCAATAATAAAATTGTCTTTTTAGAGAAATATCCTTGTGGACTCCAGGAAAACCCCCTTGTGGATTCAAGGGGCATACAACAGGTAGAAGACTTCGGCTTCTTCCTGGTCATCCGCTGCATTAGTTGGTATCAGAGCCTCGTCTTATCTTGGGCTGATGGCCAACAATCTAAACGGTGACAACTCATCCAATGATGGAAATCAAGGAGGAACTCTTACAAGGGCTGAATTATTAGAGTTCCAGCAACAAACCCAAGCAACACTGCAGCAAATACAAGCGTCCTTGGCAGATCTAACAAGACGCCCAAATCGAAATCATGGAGCCAACATGTCTTCTGGTCGAGGGAGAGCTTGTGACCACATATCAAAGGACACCAGTTTGTGCCTCAGAATGAAGAAGGGTACGATTCCAGCAGTGACAAAAACATTGACGAGATGTGCAGAACTGTGCATGGACAAGGTCATGCCACTAGAGGACATTTCGATCGAGATTCTAGAAATCTTCGCATGAAAGTTGATCTGCCTACTTTTAATGGGCACCTCCATATCGAAGATTTTCTTGATTGGCTTGCTGAAGTTGAGTGATTCTTTGAGTATATGGAGATCCCAGAAGAGAAACAAGTCAAGCTCATGGCTTATAAGCTGAAAGGTGGCGCGTCTGCGTGGTGGGAACAACTTCAATGTTCACATGCTCGTCAAAGGAAAATGCCCATACGTTCCTGGCCAAAGATGAAACGCATGCTAAACTCATTTTCCCTACAATGTACTGGTTCACAATCAAGATGATGTCAAGGATTTATTACTGATCTTGGATCCTGGTGGAGAAATGTTGTAGCTAGTTAACAAATGCTTGTGCAAGACAAGGCATTCTTTTAGTCCGGCTCAAGACTATTCTGCTTGTCAAGGGGAATTGATGGTTGTAGCAAGGGCAGTAAAAAGTTGGGCTTCATATTTGGAAATGAGGCAGATTCCCATCGAGACAGATCACCAGTCCTTGAATTGTTTCTTAGAGCAGAAAGTGGTCTCTTGTTTCTAGCAAAAATGGCCACACAAGCTCTTAGGGAATGATTATGTAATTAACTACAAGAAAGGCAAGGATAACACTGCAGTGGACAGCCTATCCAGGAAATTTGAAGCACTTTGATATCCATGAGGACATGGATATACCAAGGGGAGGGGTTTGTCCGGCTAATTAATGCTAGGTAGTGCTATCAGCTGTCATGTATGAGCTGAGCTGTCTTTGTAGTGTGCTGTGTAGTTGTTTGTTATTAGTTTGTTACAGGTGGTGTAGGTTAGGAGAATAGAGGTGTAGGATAAGAACTGCTATAAATTATGATGTAATATTTGCTTATGACGAAGCATGATGAATGAATAACAAGGTTTTGCTCCAAATTATTTCTCTCCCTAGACTCTGCTGCCTCTATCTCTGCTCTGTTTTCTCTCTCTCTGCTCTGCTTTCTCTCTCAAACTCTGTCTACTCTCTCTTTCTCTCACTGGTTTCTCCCTATCTCTCTCTAGATTTCTCCCTAATTTTTCTTCTCAGCGGTTGATTGATTAAGTCAAACCTTGCTAGGTCTGATAGAAACCCTATACTTAGTTCAAAATTGAAGTGAAATTTTTAAATTTCACTTCTTCAATGTGAATATCGTAAATGCATAAAACTTACTCCCAAATTCAAACTTTTATACTTTTATATTCTTACAAATTCATCTCACGTATGGAAATTATAGGATTTCCAATAGCACTAAGAAATATATCTCTAATTTTAGAATGGTGGGTGCAACTCTTACTAGTAAGTACCCATAACCAAATTCCAGGAGTAGCAACATAAAATTCCTATAATAAATGTATCAACTCAAAATTTTGATTTATAGAAAAGACAACTCACTAGACTGTTCTTTTTTTGTTTGCAAATTTATTCGATGTTATCAGCGAACTAACTTTCAACAAATGACATTAACAATTATATGACAATACTCGTACTTCTAGTTTCTATTGTAATCTAGGTACTTCATAGAGCAGAGTGATAGCTTAACAGCACTCACAATATCCAATGTGTTACTTCAAAGATTTAATCATGTGGTAAGCTCAATATCATCATTACAATCTCAAAGCTGAATTACATACATTTTGTTCTTAAATCTCTCTCTTCAGATATACCTGATTCAATGAATTTTTCTAACCACTCTCTTTATGTGTATACCACTCCTTACTGCAAGTGATCAAGTGAAGCTCTACACTACATGATAATGCTTGGTCAAAATCAACTGGTTAAACCCCACAAACCTGTAACTTTGCCTACCAAAGCTGCTAAAGAAGTACTCGACAATGTGTTTATTTTGAGAAGCTAGGTTTTAAGGCAAAAGGTAAAATTTAAAAAAAAAAAATGGAAAAAAGAAAAAGCAACAGTCTGCCTCAGAAAAATTCAGCCCAACTAGAGACCACCCCCATATGCCAGTGCCTGCCTAAATCGTCAAACACCACCTAATTCCATTCCACTTCTTTTCTTCCAACCAACCATATTTTCTGAGTTGGCTGACGCCAAGCCCAACTTTTACAACACTGCATTTATCATTTTTTTAATCTCATATCTTGACTCTGGAAGTAAATCTCTTTCAAATTACCAATAACTTTAAGCAAAAATATAGAAGAATATGCTTCCCAAATCATTATTATAGATTTGTAAGACAATCCCAAATTCATAATATTTTCCATGAAAGAGTTCAATTAATTGAGATGATTTTCTCAAGTATCAGACCGTAAATTCTCTAAATTGTACAATTACATCAGACAATCCATTAAGTTCGTTCAACTCATAATTCAAATCAACTTGTATTTCAGTCTACAAGAGAACCCACCACATGCCACTACATTGATAGACAGAAAATTCATTTATAGCACATAAAATAACTGCATTTATTTTATTACGCATAATATTGGACATAAATAAACATACCATCTGCATGACTTTTCGGGCTTTTGAAAGGCTCACTCTCGTGTGATGGGTACGACTCTTCTACTTGACAAGTACAACACAACCACTTGCGCATCCTTGCCTTCAATTTTCAAACAGCAATTGTTTTTAACACTTCTTCTCTTGAAACATCCAATGAAACCAAGAGGAGGTGCTTGTACCTGCATAAATGCATTTAGTATAGCTTAACCAATGCTGTGATATATATCATGCATGTTTACGAACATATCATCATCAACAGTAACCAAAAATTTAACACCAACAAACAGGTCTATAGCAAACGTACAGCTTAAAAAGGAGCTTCCGAAGGGGAAAACCAAACAAGATAAAATCATTAAGTGCTGGAAAAAATGTGGCTCCATAAATCATGAGTTCAAACCATAAACGCGCCCTTCCAAGTTGGTATGAAGTAAGAATAAACATATCAATTCACCGCTATTCAAAATAAACAAAAAAATTTACCACAAAAAGGGCTTAAACAATAACACACAGAAATTAGATATGTCCGCTTCCATATTCTATATGAACGTTTATACAGACCGGAAAAAGCAATCTAAGGAACTATAAAAAGAATCCATGGAGTATATATACTTACCACTAGACCGCAGTCGAAGATTAATGTTACACAAAGTAGGGGGAAAACCCAAGAAACCAAAACGATGACCCCGCTATCACGAAATGGATCAGATAATCAATAACAATTAACTGGGTGAAAACCTAATTAGAGAATTATTGAGAAGATCCAGGAATGCAGGTGAGGGATTAATCAAACCGAGAACAATCCCTACAAAGAATTGGCAGAGACGCGTGAAACATGAAAACATACACGCAAAACGAAACTGAAGGATTACCTGATTTGTCTCTCTTCCTTTAGTATTGATTTTGATTTTCTCTCACAACAGTGTGCTTTTATTGTTCTCGCCCGATCGATCCCGAAATAGGGAGAGACAGATGGCTTAATGAATGAAGAAACAATTCTATTATTTCGCTTTCTCTCTCTAAGATTGACAGCCTAAAAAGGGAGGAGAGAGAGTCAGTGAGTTGGGCGGTGGCCGGTGGAGGAAGAGGAAATTACTTTAGAAATTTCTTCGCCGCGAAACAAAGCCAAGGTGTCGGCCTTGATTTTACGATTTTTCCTACTGTTGTTTACTTTCCATGACCTCACTAGTTATTTTAAAAAATAAATAAATAAATAAGCCTACGCACGCCCAATAGCTATACAATTCCCTTTGTTTTTTAAATGGACAATATATATCTTTGTTCTTATATACTCCGTATTATTTTAGAATGATTCAAATTTGGTTAGTAACTCACTGTACCATTTAAAATGTGTGATTCGAATAATTATTATGGCACTGCATAATAGGATTCTCCAATAAACTATGATTTATTAAAGGTCATCTTTTAGAAACACTATAAAATCTGATAAAAAAAAGAAACACCTCATATTCTACAACTAATACTATTAAAATAATTAATAACACAACATACAAAACATAAAAAAGAAGAAGGAAACGTATATAACATTAGGTAAATGTAAAATTCTTTACCTATACACCCAAAACTATCTTTTCCCATATAATTATTTCTAAGAAATATTATCATATTAGTTACGGATATAAGAAAAATTTTCAAGATTGAAAAAATATATATCTTGTTAAATAACATATAGTGAAAAAAAATTCATCAAAAGAAAAGGTAAAGGAGTATATCAAAAAACCTTACTTATGTTGTGTTGTAAAAAAAAAGTTGAATACAAATCATCAAATACTGCAACTTTTTTTTATTCTTTACAAATAATAAATAAACTTGCGGAATAATAAAAAATCTTAAGAATACAGTGTATAGAATTCAAATTATATCAATCAATAAATACTTGTTTTTATTGATCTCTGAGTTTGTATTACAATCTGGTAATTAAAATTGTTGATACCAGTTTCTTGAATCTGTTCAGTGATGAACAACTACAATTCTAGAATATAAATCTTAACTTCTCAAGTTGTACAAACTTGTTATTCTTTCTGTAAATGAATTATAGTTTCTCAAGTTTTAATAACTTATTTCTATTTCTGTAAATCAATTACAATTGTTATCTCTTAATTTTTATCTCAATATATATAGAAATGTATTTGATGCTCTGAGTTGTATATTACCTCAAATGCTCTGTGTCTCTATTTATAGACATAACTCTCTTGTCCTCCAAGCTTTTTTTTTTAAGTTGCCTCCAAAAATATCTTTGATGTTCTCTGGTAAATACAGTTTTGTCACATAATTTCTCTTTTATATAACATTTCTTGCAGGCCAATATGTCATGTAACTACTCTGGATACACTCTCTTCTTATTGCACCAACTCCCTTATTTTATTCTTAGAGCTCTTAGGATAAATTATGTCTGCAGCATATGTATTTGTATAACTATCTTCTTGAAGCTTCTCTCGTAGCCAACCTATCCTTATTGGACCACCTTCTTTATTTTAACTTTACAACCCCAACTGTTTTTCCAATGAGATAGGCAAGAACTTGTAGAAGGGGGGTTGAATACAAGTTCTTTGAATTCTTTTCGATTACTTGTTCTTTAAAAAATTAATTTTTCTTGCGAAATATAAAGAACAAGAACTCAAATCAATTTATAAACAATTGATTTTATTGATTTAACAATTGAATACAAATTCTAACAATCACAACAATATGATCGTCAGCTTCTATTCTTTTCTATATAGTAAAGATACAAAACTATGAATTCTATACAGCTTCTACTAAAAAACTGAATTCTATCATCAAGCTTCTCTTGAGACTTGCTTGCCTCAACCATCAACGCAGCTCCTCTATCCTTGCTATACATGCGTTGTCGTTGCTCTACTTCAAGAGAATTTGGTGTTGACATCCTCATTATCACAGGACTTCCCAAGTATCTTCAAGTCGTTGAGCAAAGTGTTGAACCTATCATAAACTGATGTTATTGGTTCACCAGGCTTTACTTGAAAGAACTCATATTGTTGTGTTAATAATGACCTTTTGTTCTTTCGGACTTGGTCAGTCCCTTCACGCAGGACTTTGATGGTGTCCCAAATTTGTTTAGATGTCGTGCAATTAATGATGCTTGTGAACATATTTTTGCCAATACCGTTGTAGAGTATGTTCATTACCTTAACATCCTTTAACACTTGCAACTTGTCTTCGTTTGTATAATCACTTTCAGGAGCAAGTTCAAAGTGTTCGGCCACAACAGATCCTTCAACAGTTTTAGCAGGAATAAATTTTTTGGGTAGATACGGACCCTTCTCAATCCTATCAATATAATCTGGATTTGTTGCTCTCAAGTGCATGTACATCTTTTGCTTCCAAATAGGATATTCTTCTCGTTTCAGAATTGGAATCCTAGTACCACCATCACGACTGCCTGCATATGCCATTATGCTAGAGCTGCTTGCTTCATCGTTAGCCATCTCTTGGAACGTGTTAATTGAGTAATTTCAATTAGAAGCTCTGATACCAATTGTTTTCCCAGTGAGATAGCCAAGAACTTGTAGAAGGGGGGTTGAATACAAGTTATTTGAATTCTTTTCGATTACTTGCTCTTTAAGAAATTAATTTTTCTTGCAGAATATAAAGAACAAGAACTTAAATCAATTTATAAACAATTGATTTTATTGATTTAACAATTGAATACAAATTCTAACAATCACAACAATATGATCGTCAGCTTCTATTCTTTTCTGTATAGTAAAGATACAAAACTATGAATTCTATACAACTTCTACTAAAAAACTGAATTCTATTCTCACTCAGTTTTTCTATATTATAAATCAATAATGATTCAGCTTCCTTATTCGAATCAAATACAATCTTTCCTTTTTGATTAGGAACAGATTCCTGGCTTGTTTCCTTACCAGCTACGTCTTCAATAATATCTTGCTTTATGCGGAAGACATTCCTTATTCAATTCAAACTTTGTATCTCTCAGGGAGTAAATCATGACTTATTCCCTGACGCTTCATCTTTAGTCTCTAATGATGTTATCACTAGTCTCCGGTCTTTTATTCCCTGATGACGTCAGGTTGTGTAGTCTCCGATAGAGTTATTAGTCTATGATGTTTTAAGACTTAATCTCGGATGACGTCAGCTTAGTCTCTGATGCTTTTAACCTTAATCTGATCCTTTTGGTGTAGATGATGGAGCTTAATCCTTGGCTTGTGTAGACTTGGAAGAGGTTGCACCAGTGGATGTAAGATTTGTCTTTGATTTATCCCATGATGGTCCTCTTGGAGGTTGAGTCCTTTTTGGTTGAGGCTTCCTGGTTGACTTTGGCCTTACACTCTTCTTCTAATTGCTTCTCCTTTTCTGCAGCCTTTTCTTCCTCTTCTTGCAGTTGCTTTGCATATAATGCATCAGCGTCTACTAGCCTTTTGTCCCGAGGAAGGATAAACACTTTTTCTCCATCAATTGTTGTCTCAACTAGTATTGGTCAGTGACCTGTCTTCATGGCATCCCCAAGTAGTTTAGGCACTGACTGAGTGTGATAATTTTTCTTTGTTGATTCCTCAATCAAAATGCCCTTACCCTTGGCCTTAGGTGCAGAATCAGCAGTAGTGACCACATCCCCTGACCCTGATGGTCCAGACCCTAATGGTCATCCAGCCATACCCCCTGACGATGACTTCTTCCCCTTAGATGATTTCTCCCCCTTTTTGGCAGCATCATCAGTGGATTTGGAGGATTGGGATGTAAGGAAGTGATGAATCCTTTGTCACATAGTTGACTGATGCTTAGCAAATTGTGCTTCATCACATCAACTAGTGCTACGTTTTCAAATGAGACATCCCCATTTGCTGCTTTGCCATAACCAAGAGTCAGTCCCTTGCTATTATCTCTAAAGGATATTACTAGACCAACCTTTTCTTGGAACTCCGTGAGCAAGGCTTTGTTTCTTGTCATGTGCCTTGAACATCCACTGTCCAAGAACCACACATGATTGCCTTTAGCTTTACCCTGCACACAAAGAACATTTAAATTGTTTTTGGTACCCAATTAGATTTGGGTCCTCTAGGTTTAGTCATTGTGAGAACCCGAAAATTTTAAAATGTATTTTATGATAAATAATAATAATAATTTTAATTTGTGCTATTATATTTTTGCATGGAAGATTTCCTTTTTATATATGAATGATAAATTCATATCTACAATGAAAATTTTTATGATGATGTGATACCCATGATTATGAGGGTAAGTTCCAAAAAGGTATCAAAAAGGGGATTAGCAAATCCCATATAAGATTATATTGAACAACATGAAGGAAGAGGAGAGGGTTACGCAACATTTGTGATTACGTGTTTGATTAGAAACTGTTTAGGTGGCTAAGTTTTCATGCATGTAGGACAGCAGCTGTTTGTTATCAAGAAGTCATGATGAACAGCCGTTCTACCGTCCAAATTAACCAATCATTTTATTCCAATGCATAACCTTAGTTTACTACTCTTGGACTCTATAAATACCTCATTCGAGATGAAATTTTAATTCCTTTACCAAAATTTCTCTCTTCAGAGTTTCGTTTAAACATACCATCTCCATAAATTTCCAAGCTTTTCTCTCGGAAATTATTTTCAGACTAGCTTTGATTTCACCCGTAAGAACAAGGAGGTAAGAATCTGGAACCCTACTCAGTCTCTTTTGTGCATAGCATCAAAGATTTAGGCTAAGTTCATAATCTGTGCATCTTCATGAGACATCATAAGCTGAACTTGAGCATGATAGGTTTTCCATCGTAGCAGAAACAAGCTCCAATGTTAATCTCTAAGGAGATTTGTTAATCTCTAATGAGATGTTGTTGATCTCTGATAAGATGTTGCTAATCTTTGATGAGATATTCTTAGTCTCTGATGAGATATTCTTAGTCTCTGATGAGATAATTTTAGTCTCTGACGAGATAATTCTTAGTCTCTGATAAGATATTTTTAGTCTCTGATGAGATGTTGTTAGTCTCTGATGATGACGTTACCCTTAGTCTCTGATAGAATTAAGATGACGTCATCAGTCTCTAATGAATTATTTCGTCTCTGATGACGTCAGCCGTAGTCTCCGACAGGCTAAAGTTAGTCCCCGATGACGTCATTAGTCTCCGACGGGTTATTTACTCTCGGATGACGTCAGCTTTAGTCTCCGACAGGCAAAAGTTTAGTCCCTGATGACGTCATCAGTCTCTGATGAGAAGTTAGTCTCCGATGACGTCACCATTAGTCCCCGATAGAATTAAGATGACGTCATCAGTCCCTGATGAGTTGCTAGTCCCTGATGACGTCATTCCTTAGTCTTCGATGGGCTAAGTTCAGTCCTTGATGACATCATAGTCTCTGATGAAAGAGATTTCTTAGTCTCCGATAGAGGAAATTCCTAGTCTCTGATGGCTACAAATATCAGTTCCTGACGAGTTTGATAATGAGAAATTTATTCTCCAATGCTTAGTCTGTAATCAAGGCTATAAAACATTATTTTCTTAAGATTATTTTATGATGTTATTCTTTAAAACAGTAAAAGTTTAAGGACATCACATACGTATTTTCCTTCATAAATTTTTATTAAAGTATTAAAATATTACTTGCTTAATTTATAGAATCTTTCACTTACCAGTAAGTTGAATTTGAAACTTTGTTGCAAAGGACCGAGGCAAGTATATTATCACTCCTATGCTTATTTCAGTTTAGCGCATGATCAATTGATCTGACATGCACACAAAGTTATGATATTTAATTCCTTTGTGAATCATAATGCTATGCTTTAATTTCTGCTAGCATGATATGAATAAAAGTGCATGGATATAAAGAAGCTTTGCTCTTTCAGCTATTTTTCAATGTTATATATGTGCTATAAATGAGAATGCTATGTTCCTTAAGTGATTATGCCACATGGATGGCTAGAGGAAAGGAAGGGTGTTGATTTGTTCTTCACCTGACCTAGAGGAATTTTATGTGACTACGTACGTTCACACAAGGAGGGATCATACGGGCACAGTTAGGCCAGCTGTATACCGTATGGTTGGCAGATCCAGCGGTTTAAGCCCCCGATGGATATTTTTACTTCAAGGAAGTTATGCTTTGTTTTAAGAAGGATTACACAATTATTTATCATCAGTAGTCCTAAAAATTCCTTAAAGATCTCTGAGGCATTAGTATTGATTCACTAAGCCTCTTAACAAAAAATTGAATTCTTTGAAACATTCCAAATTTTGCTTTCCCAAAATTATTTATATACTTGCTGGGCGTAAATCGCTCATTCTTGTTGAATTTTAAATGCCTTGCAGGACAGAATATAAAGGTTGAGCCCTCAAATAAGGGGAAGGCAAAAATGATCGGTTATTAAGGTTGGCTAACTTTGTAATGCCAATAAGGAGGAAAGAAAGGAAGATGATCTGAGAAGTGATGTTTTGTATTATAGTGTAGAGATAAACTGGCTTCCGCTGATAATGTAATATTTCGGGTTGTAATAACTCTATATTATTGTTTCTTCCAGTAAGTTTTATGTGAATGGATGTGTGGTTATCTTTTCCTTCTTTTGACGAAGCCCTGACCCAATGAGGGATTATGGGGCCGTCACAGTCATAGTATAAGATACAACAGGTTTTGGATTTTTAATGACTATTGGTTTTGGCAAATAACTTTTCTCCTTTTGAGGAGCTACAACAATAGCCTTTGATTTACCATTTTTCTTGTTGTTACCATTAAGGGTGCATGCACGTGTGAATGGCAAATCATTGGCATAAAGAATAGTGCATGTGAGAACTTGAGGTTTCTCCTTGCATTGAAATGATAGATGGTTACCATTTCCATAATTCCAGCACACTTTCCTAGGGGCTTCAAGAACATGGATGAAGTTATTTGTCTTGTCAACACCTAACTTACCATTCCTATTCTTTCTCTTTTCCCCTATCATGCCTCTATCCCCCTGATGGGCTACTAAGGCCTGCTGCACTCTCATCCCTTGATGACTGTGTATCCACTGATGCACAGTCTTGTCTCCTCAAGTTAGGGGTTTTAAGAGTTTCGGCAAGAATAGGCTTCTTGCCTCTCCCACAACTTGTGGAAGCTTCACACACCGGGAAAACATTCCCCTGTTCTGGCTTTGTGACTGCCTTAACAAACTTAACATTTTGTACAGGCCTCTTTCCAAAGCTAGCTACGTTTCCAACCTTTATACAAGGTGGCTTCATTAGAGTCTCTTCAAAGCCTAAGCCGGACTTTTGACCAGATTTTTGACATTTTAGTTGGTCATCCAGCTTTTTGCTTGACTTGTTCCATCGTTTGATGACCTCCGTTTCCTCTTCCAAAAGCTTGGAGGTCCATTCTTCTCTTTTGATGGAACAGTCGAGGAGGTTCTTGGTTTTTGAGAGTTCTTTTTCAAGATTCTCAAGCCTAGATAGTTCTGATTCTAAAATAGTGTTCCTTGCAGTTAAGTGTTCATTTATTTTCTACACTATCTCAGTCTCAGCTACAGCACTCCTCAAAGTATCATAGAGATCTCTGATCTTGCAGGTCATTTCCCTAACAGTTTTAACACAGTTATTTTTAGACATGTTAGGGGGAATTTCGAGGCTTACCTGCGAGCTGCTACTGTCTGTGGATGAGGCCATCAGGGCTAGGTTGACATACTCTTCATTTTCTTCTTCATCAGAGTCAGCCCAGTCTTTTCCCTCAGCGATGTAAGCTTTTCCCTTCTTACTTGCGTTAAGAAGGTCAAAGTACTTCTTCTTGTAATCCACGACAGCTTCTTTTGACTTGGACTCACCCTCCTTTGGAGCTTTGTGGCACTCATTGGCAAAGTGACCCATCTCGCTGCACTTGTAGCACTTTATCATGGATTTATCAATAAAGTTATTTGTGCTACTCGTTCTCCTTGCTGGAAATCTCCTTGAACCACTTGGTTTTTGAAATTTCAGCTTGGAGAATCTCTTGGCGAGAAAGGCCATGGTCTCGTCCATGTCTTCTAACTCTTTGGGAGTGTATTCCATCCCTGATGAGTCAGCTTCTTCTTCCTCCCCACTTTCCTCACTCTCTTCAGCATCTCATAGTTGCTGCTTCATTAAGACACTAGGCCTTGCTTCTTACTTGTTCTTCCTGGAAGCCATCAGAGCTACAGATTTAAGTTTCTTGGTATCCCCAGACATTTCTGATCTTTGTTGAACCTCGAGTTCATATGTCTTAAGGGTACCGTAAAGCCTATTCAAGTATAGGAGATTCATGTCCTTGGATTCTCTGATGGCTGTCGTCTTTGGATCCCATGAGATAGGTAGTGCCCTCATGAATTTTCTATTCACGTCCTTGTTGGCATACATCTTCCCGTACATCATCAGGTCATTTACCAACCTGTTGAATCTGTCAAACATTTCAGTTAGTGATTCACCACTTTTACATGTGAACCACTCATACTATTGTGTTAACAGCTGCAACTTGTTTTCCTTCACATCCTCTGTTCCATCACAGAGGATTTGGATAGTATCCCATATGGATTTAGATGTAATGAGATTCATGATGCTATTTAGCATATCATCATCTAATCCATTATAAAGAATACCTGTGACTTTCAGGTCTTTCTTTATCTTCTCTTTCTTCTCTGGAGTCATTTCTTCATTGGTTTTTGGAACCAACTTCTCCGGCTGTGTAACGCCGTTTATGACCTCCTAGGGAATGAGCTTTTTTGGGATATAAGGACCTTCTTCTAGGATCTTTAGATATTCATCATCGATAGCTCTTAGATGAACTGTCATTCGTTGTCTCCAGAAGAAGTATTTTCCTCTTTCCAATAGAGGGACTTTGTTATTTCCACTTTTGCTGGCCATGATAGATCTTTTTAACAAGTGTAATCTGCTAAGAGGCTCTGATACCAATTGTTAGAGCAGAATAAGCTCAAGTGTTTGTAGAAGGGGGGGGGGGGGGTGTGAATACAAACACCTAAAACTTTTTCGCCCTTTTTGCAAAGAATAGTATAGTGGAAAATAGCAATAAAGAAGCACAGAAAAACCTGGAGGAAAGAACACAAGATTTCTCAAGTTTTAATAGTTGTATTAAAACTCAGGTTTTTTCTAGAAATCTGTATAATCACAAGTGTGATTTACAACTACAAATTCTGTGAATAAATTCACAGCTTCCACACACACTAGCTACAAAAACTTCTCTCTGAAAAATAAATCACTTAAGAAATATTACAGAGCTTCCTAGTGTATTGCATGCTTCTGGTAGTGTGTGCTCTCTCTTGGAGTCACACTCCTTGTCTGGTGATATACTATCTCTCTTATTGTTGGAAGATTAGTTGTTGAAATCACGTGCGAGGCGTGCTTCAACTTTTCAAAAATAGGCGGCAACTGTCCTTTCAGTCGTACTCTGTCAGTCAGCTTTTTGCCTTTTCGTTGCTTCTTTTTCAACCCTGATCTTTGAGCATTTAATGTAAGAGATATGGTACTGTAACACCAGATATCAAGAAATATCTTCCCAATTATATTTCTTGCTTCTTTAACAAGCTTCATCGATCTGCGTGCAAGTGCTGATGACTAGTGGATAAGGATGAAACAACTCACTGATGACAAGCCTTTTATGGTTGACTCGATCAGTGCTTCTGGATTCCCTGAAGATAGTTATTCAAGATAACTTGGTCAGGGCTTCTGGATCTCCTGATGGAAAGTCCTGATTCTGGCTTCGACCAGGACATAGAGATCCCCTTAGATCAAGTCGTGATTGACTTGACTAGGCTTCGTAATCCCAGCTGTTACAACCTTAAATCCCTTGATGACTTCCACTGACATAGTGTTTATGTGGCACCCCCGGAAATCCCCCAAGCCGGGCCTCGGGCACTGCCAACAATTTGGATGACAATCCCCGAGATCCCCAGGCTGGGATCCCGAGCCACGCCAGGAAACTGCAGGACAGCCTCACAACACAGCAATGGTAACAACACAGCCAAGCATTTACAACACTTATATGAGAAATATATTCTCAAAACATCATTACAAAATCTTAAGGTCCTCATCATCTTACAAAACCTCAAAGCTTGAAAATAAACAAGCTGCAGCGGAAACAAAACTTTAGATGGCTCATACAGCCTTACAACTATAACACTCTTAAGCCATTCTCTCTTTTTCTTTCTTAGGCGAATCAGCCTTCAAGACATAACCTGAAAAACATTCATAACATTCCACATGAGCGTTTATGCTCAGCAAGTATATAATCATAAGCAAGAAGAATAGATAATTCAAAAGCTTTAATATTCATTGAGATTAGGCGAAGCAATGCCAACACCTCGTGATAATGAATAAACATGTATCATTTACCAACACCTGGTGATGATAAATAAACATGTATCATTTAGGGTACCCGAGTGATATCAAGGGCTAACCCTCTTTCAATAAATCATAATTCTCCCTCTCTTCATCAGATAATGCATCACCTGACCAGACTGATCATTATCTGACTTCCTTTAATTAAATTTCATCCCAGCTGGTCAGCCTGGTCGTTTGATTCATCATTTGACATACGTAGTCACTTGCAGAAAGCATATGGTCTACGAAAAGTCTCATTACCGATGCCTTGCCTCGGTCTATTATTCTTTATCATCATTGACCAGAATACCAGGCGAAAATATTCAACAGCCCTTAACTTTCCATATGGATATATCTTCTAGTAAACATTTTCTCATTTTGAATAGCCTTGACGTGCTGAACAATTAAAAGCAGCGACTGCCAACAACACATATTGGCGTGCTCAACAATTAAAAGATAGTGACAGCCAAAAGCGTAACTATATATATCCATACATAAGTTACTTGGGTGTGCATACAAGTTCATGACTTGCAACACCCAAACATCATCATTTGGTGTGCTAGGAAATTTAAACAACTAGCAAACACCCAATAACACATAGTTCAATCATCAACATCTTTTCACGTATATCGAATTCAATGATCGTATGTTACTTAATCATAAAAGAATTCATCATCATGCATAGGTATTAACATCATTCATTTGCGTAAATCGAATTAATGATTTTACATAATCAGTAAGAAAGAAAGTGGAATGAATATATACTTGCCTTGGTCCTTAGCTAAATTCACTATACTGGTTGCAAAAAGGTTCTGAAAAACATCATTATTGGTACATCATGAGAAATTCATACTTAAAAGATGACTATGTATAATCAGAGAATGATCATCAGGGCACGAAGTTGCCCGTCAGGGGATACTACACTCGTCAGGGGATACATTACCCATCAGGGAATAAATTTACCTATCAGGGAATAATCTACCCGTCAGGGGATACATTACCAATCAGGGAATGCATGCTTGTCAGGGAATAATTATCCGTCAGGGGATGACTGGCTATCGGTGGATAAATTACCCGTCAGGGGATAACTTACCCATCAGGGGATATCTCTCGGCCATCAGGGGATAGCCTTCGACCATCATGGGATCATTCACTCATCAGGGAATAACTCCTTCACTGCTAAACTCATCGGTTGGTGACTTTGACTATCACTGAACTTCATCAGTGGATAATCTGTTCAGCGCCAAACTCCTCGGCTGTCAGGGAATGATTTGTCCATCGCCAAACTCATCGGGTGAGTAAATGTTCAGCGCCAAACTCACTTATACAACATTGAACTCGTCGGGGACTAAGAACTTTAGTCATCAGAGACTAATTAACTTATTAGGGACTGATGACGTCATCTTAACTCATCGGAGACTAAGGCTGACATCATCATCATAGACTAACAACATCTCATCAGAGACTAATATTAACTCATCAGAGACTAGAATTATCTCATCAGAGACTAATAATATCTCATCAGAGACTAACATTAGAGCTTGTCTCTGCTATGATGGAAAAAATCTTTCAAGAACAAGAATGATATTCAGAATGAACGAACTCAAACCTAGGATACATAATCATCCGTTCTGTGGTGCATAAGCTTCTTTTCATAAAACAACATATTCTTTAAAAGCTTTATTCTTTCCTGAAGACTTAGCACACACAACCCATACTCACGGATGCTATGCAAGAAGAAAACAAAGAAGAACATAAGATTCTTACCTCTTGGTTTAACGAAAGAAAACACAGCTGGTTTGGAAGTAATCACTCAGAAAAGAGAACTTGAAATTATATGGAGATGGTTGGTTTAAGGAAGAATTTTGGAAGAGAAATTTTTAGAAAAGAGATTAAAATGTTCCTCCGAATGAAGTATTTATAGGAGGCTGAGATTAAGCTGTGAAATAAAATGATTGGTTAATCTGGATGGTAAAACGGCTACTCATCATGATTCTTAGCAGCTAAGCATGTAATAATCCTGTTGTCTTTCATGCAAATAAGCCAGCTATTAAAGCAGCTTACTAATCAAATTTACGTACATACACATGATATCATCCTTCTTACGTATGCCCTTCTATTTAGCAAGAGATTTACTGATCTCACTGATCTCAACGCTTGACTTCTTCAAGCAATAATGAATGTTACCAACATAAACATCATTTTTTTTCCCTTGCAACCAACAATCAAACAAAAATACCCCCCCCCCCCCTTTAATAGGTCCAAAAAAAAATATTTAGACATTTAAAAACATCGTATATTAACTATTCATGTTAATATATAAAAAGAACAGTATGAATAAATAAATTATTTATAGATAAATAAATTTTTTGGGTCGTCACAGTTTAGCATTTCACGTTGAGTGTTCTTCACATATGCTATTCACTGGTGCCGTGGTCGAACTCCCCTGATGGGTTCCCCTAAGGGGTTAGTAGTTCGAAGTCATCTCTTGACGGGTTCCCCTGATGGGTCTCCCTGCCAAAGTACTTTGGGCTTTCCCTGATGGTTCCCCTAACGGGTTTTTCCTTCAGTGTTTTTCACTGACGTCGTTGTAAGTACCAAGTGTTATGATTGTTGAGCTTGTCTGTTGGTTATGTTTGATGTGCGGAATACTCGATCTTTCTAAGTAACATCCAACATCTACCAGGGTCACTATCAAGTCCTTCCGAGCTTCGCACTGATGACTTGCCTAGTGACTAAAAAACCATTCCCTGATAGCTATCTTAACTATCAGTGAATGCAAAACATGTGCAGGTATATCAAGGTTTATATATCACCTTGAGTATTTACAATTGCACTTATTGTATCATCATCATCTTTTTATATCTAACACACTATCGTACATCAATCAACTAATTTGAAGAGTTTTTTATTAGTTCACAAGCATGGTATTTTATTAGTCCACAATCATGTTTATTTTATTAACCCACAAGATTCAAAACCTGACCTCCCAATTTTTCAATAATTGATGATTGTTAGGTTTTATAACATTTGATGATGATTGTCTTTAGATTACTTAGGAATACAAATGTACAGAAAGTGTTAAATTGTAACACTTAAGTTTTGTAGCCAGTAGGTATCTCTTGATTGTAATTCATTCATTTGTTATATAGAGATAGATTCAGTTTATTTGTAAGTAACTACTAGAAAGTTGTATCAAAGCATCAACAAGTCAAAAGGTGTATTTGATCCGTCGGAGATTAAGGAAAGGCTTATTGGAGACTAAAGCAACACTTGTCAAAGACTAAGTAATTTGTCTATCAGAGACTAAGGATTCGCCTGTCGGAGACTAGTGATTACGTCATCAGGGATTAAGAATAACGCATCGGAGACTAAGGCTTACATCATCAACGACTAAGTTTAGTACATCGGAGATTAAACTGACGTCATCAGAGACTAAGCTTAATACCTCGGAGACTAAATATGACATCATCAGAGACTAGTTAACTCTATCGGAGACTACACGAACTGATCGGGGACTAAAGATCAAAGACTAAACATTGACTTGATTAGGGACTAAAGCTGAAGCCATCAGGGACTAGTCGGGACTTATTTCCTGATGAGATATAGAGTTCGAATCAAGCAAGGATCAAGATATTATTGAAAACGTATCTGGTAAGGGAACAAGCCAAAAATCTATTCCTACAAAAAGGAAAGATAGTGTTTGATTTGAATAAGGAAGCTGAATCATTATTGATTTAGAGAAGAGTTTTAGAAGCTGTAATTAAGTTTACATAGAAGAGTTTTAGAAGCTGTAATTAAGTTTACAGAGAAGAGTTTTAGAAGCTGTAATTAAGTTTACAGAGAAGAGTTTTAGAAGCTGTAATTAAGTTTCCAGAGAAGAGAATTCGAAGCTGTATAGTTTTCATAGTTTTTTGTATCTTTGTATATACAGAAAAAGAAGCTAACAATCATATTGTTGTGATTGTTAGAATTTGTAATCAATTGTTATAATCAATAAAAACAATTGTTTATAAGTTTGATCTTGTTCTTTATTTCTGCAAGTATTATTTAATTTCTTGAAGAACAAGCAATCGGAAAAATTTCAAAGAACTTGTATTCAACCCCCCTTCTACAAGTTCTCGGCTATCTCACTGGGAAAACAATGATTAATAAAATCAACGATCAGGTCATAAAAATTTCAAAATTGGAATATCAAAATTTACAAGTAGTCTAAATTGTACATAGAACATAGGTCTAAAGTCTAAATTGTACCACGCTACTTTCAAGTAGGGGAAGTAGACAGAAAGAAACACTTCCCCTGCAACTCTGCTTTACAATTGCATAATTTGAGAATGAAGAAAATCAGAAGCTACATTATAATAAGAAAATAACAAAACAATAAATATTTAAAAATATTCCCAACAACAGTTGTCATAGTCACCAAGGTGTTAAAGAAAATTGTGGTAATGATCAATGACATGGACACCTGTTTTCCCAGTGAGATAGCCAAGAATTTGTAGAAAGGGGGGGGGGGGGGGGGGGTACAAGTTCTTTGAATTCTTTTCGATTACTTGTTCTTTAAGAAATTAACTTTTCTTGTGGAATATAAAGAACAAGAACTTAAACCAATTTATAAACAATTGTTTCTATTGATTTTTACAACTGATTACAAATTCTAACAATCACAACAATATGATCGTTAGCTTCTTTTCTTTTCTGTATAGTAAAGATACAAACTATGAATTCTATACAGCTTCGAATTATAATTCTCTGTAAACCTAATTACAGCTTTTCAAAAATTGAATTCTTAGTTTCTATTCTAAATCAATAATGATTCAGCTTCCTTATTCGAATTAAACACAATCTTTCCTTTTTGATTAGGAACAGATTTCTGGCTTGTTTCCTTACCAGCTACGTCTTCAATAATATCTTGATTTACGTGAAAGACAATCCTTATTCAATTCGAACTCTATATCTTATCAGGAAATAAATCACGATTAATCCCTGACGCTTCATCTTTTAGTCTCTGGTCTTTTAGTCCCTGATGACGTCAGATTGTGTAGTCTCCGATAGAGTTATTTAGTCTCTGATGCTTTAAGACTTAATCTCCGATGACGTCACTGTTGGGTTTCGTATCAACAAATGCAGCGGAAAAAAAAACGATTAAAATAAAACAAAACGAAACCCAAACCCAAGGATCTATGCGAAACAATTTAATACAGATAGTTTAAGATTTTACCGATTAATTGTACGAATCTGAAGCTTTGTTGAAGGTGTTGATCATCTCCAAATCTTTAACGCAATCCAACTGGACAGCGTCTCTACGGTATCCACACGAACACCCACGAACCGTCTCACGATTCAAACAAGAAAAGTTACAGTACTAGCCGTATGATCTGTATCTCTTTTCTCTATCTCTCTTAACTCTAGTCTCTCTCTTATGAGCGGCTACGTAAAACTTTGGTTAGAGAGAATAGCTGATATATCATATATATAGCCTCTTATAGTGTAATTCCAAAACCTAATCTAATTAGGAGAATTATAATCCGAATTTTATATTTATTAGATATATATTTAATCAAGTCTCAATTAATATATATATATATATATATATATATATGTACAAATAAATATATATTCGTATTTCCTTCCAAAAGACTCTACTTCATACAGATTACATATATATGTATATATATAATTTAAAGCCATGATTTAATTAAATCAATCTTATTGATATATTAAAATCATTGACATTTAAATTATATCTCCTTGACGGATGTTCTTTGTGTGTGACCCTGTAGGTTATTATTACGTTGGCAATAATTTTAAATCATATTACAAAATTATAAACAGTGAGCGGCATCTAGTAATACATCACTGTTACCTAAGTAATAATAAAGTCATAGATTCAACGTTACCTTTCGTGACCAATGTTTCAATGTAACTTAATCCTTTTAACCATGATATCTAAGATTAAATTCAAGGCATAGATGTGTCATCCTCTTCATAATTTAATCTCAGTTTTCTTGATCAATGAGTAAACTATATGAAACAAATCTCTATTTGAGCATGGCCATGCATTTCATAGTTTCACTCAATCAAGAGGCCTATAGATATCACCCCTAATTTATAGGAGGGTTAAATTCCATCTACATCATTTCCATTTCTCACATAACTCATTATGCATCCAACAATCACCTTTATCATCCACACGGTTAAAGGTGACTTTTGATAATGTCAAAAAGCACAACTCCTTATGTAGAAATGTCATGACTTCAGGCCGAATGACCATTACATCATTGTCACTATGAGAATTACTTATGACACATAGCATAACGCTCCATGTAGAATTCTCATGGTAGGTCTGTCCAGTACAATGTTTTCTAACCTGTACCTATCTATCAACTTAATATATCTCGTATATATTTATGACCAATGAGATATGACCATCAGTTAATCCACATACTAGTCTCAATGTATTATTGTTGTCCCCCTGATAATGATACTCGACTAGGGACAATTAAGAATAATGATACATTACATACTTATATGATCTCATATTCAAGTCACATACTTGAAGCCATATAATTAGTATCATTCTTCTAAGGACATTTATTATGTTAACATTTATATAACGCAGTAAATAAAACATAATAAAAGAAATTATCATCTAACCAAAACATATCATAAATATAGTGTCACAATCATTACATAATTGGCCACTAAGGCATACACTCTAACAGTCACCTTAGTCTCTGATACTTTAAGACTTAGTCTCTAACTCTTTTAGACTTAGTCTCTGATGACGTAAGCCTTAGTCTCCGATAGGCAAAACTAGTCTCTGATAGATAAAATCCTTAGTCTCTGACAAGTTTTCCCAGTCTCCGACAAGCCTTTTTGTAAACTCAAACAGACAAAATACACACTTTGACTTGCTGAAGCTTTGATACTCCATTCCAGCAGTTACTTACAAATAAAGAATAATTGTATCTCTTTACAAAGAATGAATGAATTACAATCAAAGAGATAACTGCTGGCTACAAAACTTCAGTGTTACTAATTAACACTTTCTATACATTTGTACTCTAAGTAATCTAAAGACAATCATCATCAAATGTTCTAAAACCTAACAATCTCCCCCTAATTATGAATATCAGAATGATAAACATAATTTCAAGGTTGATGATGATGTCAAAACTTAACATTACAATTACTTAGAAAAAGAATAAAGAATTGCTAACTACAAATGTATTCTGAACTAAGATCTTTGATCTGTTGTTCAGCTTCCACCAAGACTCAGGTTTAAATCCTATAAGTTTGGCTTAAAAAATAAAAATTACAGCTTATTTCAACAAACATACCTTCCAACACAACCTTTTATTTTTTCTTCAGCAATTCCAGCCTTTCTTTCCTATTTCTCCTCAGCAACTCCAGTCTGTCTATCAACAGCTTTTTCAGTATCAACTCAACTTCTTCTTTAGCATCCTTGAGTAGACTGATAAAGCCTTCAATGTGTCTCTCACTGACACTATTAATGTCTCTGTTGTAGTTGAAGAAAACTTTCTCTCCATGGAAAGTCTCATACCATAATCCTAGAGGTTTAGAATTAGCTTCCAACACTGTATCCACCTTATGCTTCACCTTCATTACCTTTTGAATCTGGCTTCGAAGATCCATGTTGAGATCAGAAGTCTCAAGCACAACAGTCAGCAACCACTCCAGGTTTTCTTTAGTTTGTCCCTCCAAGGCTGGCTTCTTAAATTTCAAAGACTCTCCATCTTTCAAAAAGACATGGAGAAAATCTTTGTTATTTTTACTCTTTATCAGATCAATCTTCTTTGTAGTTTTCTTCAGGGCTTTGATGATTTCTTCTGTACTAGCTATTTCAACCTTGTAAGACTTCTTTGATGACACTGTTTGTGGCTTTGTTGGTCCACTCACAGCCACCAAAGCAGTCTCAGTTGACCTTGGAGGATCTTGAAAAGTAGGCTTCTTAATAGTTGCCTTGATCACAGGTTTCTTTGCAGATTCCTGGACCAAAGGTTTCCTTCTCGACTTCTTCTTTGCCTCTTCCATCTCTTTATTTTTCTTCTTAGTTGTGGCTGCTCTCTGTGCACTTGATCTCCTTGTAAATATTTTCTTTTTCTTTGTCTCCTCCTCTTCCCTAGCTGTTGTCATATCCTCCTCCTCTTAAAGTCTCTAAGCTAATAGAGCATCAGATTCTATTAGTTTCTGTTCTTGAGGATAGACCAACTCCACTTTCCCATCCACTATCAGTTCAACTAGAGTGGGAAAGTGAACTGTCTTCATGGCGTCCCCCAGTAGCTTGGGCTGTCCTGGTTGAGTAGTGGTTTTCTTCTTTGAATCTTCAACCATAACCCCCTTGCCTTTGTCTTTGATTATAGGGGCTTGTGTAGAGGAAGAAGGAGAAGTTGTTGTTGTTGTTGTTGTTGTTGTTGTTGTTGTTGTTGTTGTTGTTGTTGTTGTTGTTGTTGTTGTTG
>CM025780.1:10233327-10255950 GCA_014636745.2 Centella asiatica | reverse complement strand
TGTTGTTGTTGTTGTTGTTGTTGTTGTTGTTGTTGTTGTTGTTGTTGCTGCTGTTGTTAGAAGTCGTGTTGTTGTTGTTGCTGCGGCAAGATCAAAATGTTTCTTTAGGATCCTGTCCATCATTGCTTGTAATTCAGCATCAAGGACAGGACCAGACTTGTGTGTATATACAGGTTTGGATGGACCACTCTCCCCCTTTTTGACATCAGCATCTTTAGGGTGAGAGGAGGTGGCCAAATGTGGAATAGCCTACAGCAATAGTTGCTCCATTATGTCTTGTTTTTGGATCAGGAGTTGGATATTTGCTTCTAGGGCTTGAAGTCTACTGTCAGTCTTGGACTTGTATTTGATAAGTGTATCAATGGCAGAAATAGTCCTCCTTGGCAGATGTCTTTCATAGCACCTTCTGATTTTGTCTGTCTCCAACTCCATCCTTTCCTCTATTTTCTTCACTGCACCATTGATCCCAGTAACCAAGAAGTGGTGAAACTTTGTATGTTTCTTATCCACCTTGGTTACTTCTTCTAGAATATCTTTAATTGATGTGCAGGGGCAGTTGGCCCTATGTTGGTCACATAATCCTGCCTTAAATGGGCGGCTGCTTCCTCAAGAGTGTTTAAGTATGTGGCATCAAGCCATTCATCAACATTTGTCTCTGTAGGTGGTTTAGACACAGGTTCATCTGCAAGCCTGGTCTTCAATGCAGAAATGTGGTCTTGTCTTTGTTGGAGACCATATATCATTTCAAAATCAGCATTGGACATCTCAGAAATAATATTTAAAGCTGCATCCCCTGGGCCTGAACTGTTCCCAGTTTCTTCTGTTTGGATATTTGTGGAGGGAGCAGAAGAAACTTGAGCTTCTTGTAAGCTGGTTTCAACAGGTTGAAAAAATGCACCTGCTGAAAATTTCTCTCGTTTATTTTGTTCAAGGATCTCATCCTTGCTCACACCCTCTCCTTTTGCCTGGGATTGGGCACCCAGCTTCTCTTGCTCTCCTTTTTCCAAGCTTTCTAAAGCTTGACTCTCTTGTATGTGTATATCCTCTCCTTTTTCCAGGTCAGGAGTCTGACTCTCACTATTTATTCTCACATCCTCACTCATATGGATAGGTGCACTTTGTCCTACAGAAGTGGGGGTTTGAGAAGTACTTGTGACTGCATGGATAGGGGGTTCCCTTTGTATATCTTGGGCTAGGGATCTATCCATGGAATGTATTTGAGAGCTTGTCTCGAGTATGGGCTCCTCTTGGGAAAAATCAAGAGAATTTAAATGTGTAATATCAAAAAAATCAAGTATGGAAGAAGAAGAAGAAGAAGAATGTATAGTGTGGAGTGTTGGCTGTTCCTTAGACATTGAAAATTGAGGAACATCAAGTGATGACTCTGTGTGTGCACTCCTTGTGTCACTCTTTTCTTGTATTTTCTCTCTTTGGGTTTCCTCTTGTTGGTGTACAAGAGGTTGTGCAGACTCTGTATAGTGAATTCCTGGTTAGGAACTTTCTTCAATGTCAACATCCTTTTGGGAGGATGGTGACAGTTCACTGTTTTTCCTTATAACCTCCATTGCTTGTTGGGAAGGAATGAATTGTTTTTGGCTAAATGTTATTAATCTCTTCTTTCTCTGCAGTGGAACTTCAGCTTCTGGTTCTCCCTCATCCTCACTTACTCCCTCAATTATTTTTCTTTTTATTGGGAGCTTCTCGGCTGTCTTTGTTTTTACAACCACAGTCTTTTGGGAAACTGTGGAGGGGGCTATGGATTGTTGTTGTGAAGTGGTTGGAGGATTAATGGGGTTTTGGCTTTCAAAATCCTCAAAAAATTGCAAAGAATAAATATTTGGAAGCCTGTCAATGAGAATAACTTTCATGACAGGAGGGAAAAATAAGGGAACCTGTACCTTTGAAGATTTATGCTTCACATCAGTAAAAATTCTTTTACTCTGCAAAACAGTTGGTACAACTTGCAATCCAGTAATATTAAGGTTAGGAATTAGATAATAAGCAATCATCATAAAAAACGTAGCATAATAAATTTTATTTTTATTACCAGATTTTAGTTTTACCAAAAGATTTTGCAGAATTAAAAGGCCAATGTTTAGATGTCTATCATACAACACACTAAAAGCAATTTGTTGTGTGAGTGTAGTGATAGCATCATAGCCACTGCATTTAGACGTAAATGCTTTAGTGATTATATCAAAGAACAGTGACCACTCTTGCCTTAGATGGGGTCGTGTAATAGACCCAACAGAACTAATTTCAGCAGAATAATGTAAGTTTTTAAACATAGAAAGAAGTTCTTCATTAGAGGCAGGGGAGTCAAAGTTTTCATAGATTGGCAAGTGTAAAACATTATTAACTACGGTATGATCTATATTATAAATAGAGTTTGCATACCTAAAACTTACCACAGGAGAGTCAGTGTTCTCATCCTGGATGGTAGCAGTGGACCAGACAGTCGTGAGAACTTCAGCGGCTTGGATGGGAGCTTCATAAATGGCATATGATAGAGTGGAGTTTTGAAGGAAATCCACGAAGGGGTGATATTGGGCTCCAAATTCATGCTTATTAGCCACCCCTGCATGGTTAGTCTTTATGAAATCAAAATCTCCAAACTGGAAACAGACTGTTTTAGCGGCCATTTGAAGAGATCTGTGAACTTTGAAGAAACTTGAAATAGGGTTAGATTGCAGAGACTTTGTAGAGAAAAAAATAATTTCAAAGCTTTGAGAGATTGTGATTGCAAATGTGTTTGACTTTACTTTTAGCAAAGTATTAGAAACGATTGCAATTCTAAAGATAGTGAACCATTTTTCGATCGTGGGTAAGATAACTACCAGATTACCCTCGATCGGAGATTGCCATAATCTCTGATAAGGTCACTCATAAGAGACTAGACCCGATTAGTCTCCGATAGTTCATTTTTGATTGAGTCAGAGACTAATCAAAAACGACGTCGAGGACTAATGTAGTCTCCGATAGTTCAATTTTTAATCCAGTCGGGGACTAATTAAAAACAACTGTCGGGGACTAGTTAATCTCCGATAGTTCAAATTTTTAATTCAGTCGGGGACTAATTAAAAACAACTGTCAGGGACTAGTTGGTCTCCGATAGTTCAAATTTTTAATTCAGTCGGGGACTAATTAAAAATACTATCAGGGACTAAGATAGTCTCTTTCTCTTAAGCTTCAAGGGACTAAGAAAATGTAGTCCCTACTACAATTTTGTTCTTCAAAACATTTCTAACAATCAATTTAATGATTATTAGCTTCAAAAACTCTGTTATTTGATAACAGCTACATTCCAGAAATTAAATTCTAGCTTCTAAAATTATGTTCACAAAGAACAGTTTCAACTCCAGAAATAAAATTTCTAGATTCTCACAACTAAACAACTTGTTTTCAAAATTTAATCAATTTTTAGAGGCATAATTCAACATTCCTAATTCAGAAACTAATCTAGAAAAAGTAGATTCATCTAAAGGTTTTGTGAATATGTCTGCAAGTTGTTTATCAGTTGTTACCCAGTGTAATTCGATATTACCTTCACTTACATGTTCTCTTATGAAGTGATATCTAATATCCCTGAGCTGTTTATTTCAATAATCTCTGATTGTGCATCAGTGACTCTAGTCTCTGGTGAACCATTAGTCTTAAATGGAATACTAATTTCACCAGTCTCTTGAGTTTCATCTAATACTCTAGTCTCTGATAGAGTATTAGTTCTTGGTACTTCATGCACAACAGTTAACTCCCCCCAATTATGTAGGGATCATTGCTATCTTGGGGTTTTTCAGTAGTCTCTGATGGATATTCTCATGCATCCAATTCATTCTCAAAACTGAGAGGTTCATGCAATCCTTGTCCAATCATTCCTGGAATCTTTTTATCATCAAATACAATTTGAATTTATTCCACAATGACCTTTGTTCTTAGATTATATACTCTGTAGGCTTTACTTGACAAAGAATAACCTAAGAAAATTGCCTCATCAGACTTGTTGTCAAATTTTCCTCTTGTTTCTGATGAGTCTTTCAGTACAAAGTACTTACAACCAAACACATGTAAAAACTTGAGAGTTGGTTTTCTCCTAGTCATTAATTCATAAGGTGTTTTGTTGTATGCTTTGTTTATCAAGGATCTATTCTGTGTAAAGCAAGCAGTGCTTATAGCTTCCTCCCAAAAATATGTGGGAAGCTTAGCCTCTTGTAACATAGTCCTTGCTGCTTCAATAAGGGTTCTATTTTTCCTCTCAACAACTCCATTTTGTTGAGGGGTTCTTGGAGCTGAGAATTGATGAGTTATTCCTTTTTCAGTGCAGAATTCAATAACTTGGGAATTCTTGAATTTTGTTCCTCTATCACTCCTTATCACCCTTACTGTTTTTCCTGACTCAATTTCTATCTTTTTGATATGATCAATTATCAACTGAGCAACTTCATCTTTTGTATGGAGGTATTTTACCCAAGTATACCTCGTGTGATCATCCACAATAACCAAAGCATATCTATTTCTTAAGATTGACATCACATTCACTTGACCAAATAAATCCACGTGTAACAACTGTAGAGGATCAATAATTGATGTTGCTGGTTTGCTCTTGAATGATACACTCCTTTGTTTCCCTTTCTGGCATGAATCACACAATCCATATTGTGTAAATTCCAATTGTGGAATGCCAGCTACCAATCCTTTCGTCACAAGCTTGTTGATGTTCTTGAAATTCAAGTGGGAAAGCTTCTTATGCCAAAGCCAACTTTCATCAGTTGAAGCTTTGCTATAGAGACATGTGATTTGATCAGTAAAAGAAATAAGATTTGCCACATACAAATTTCCTTTTCTTTTCCCTGTCAATATCACATTATTAGATTCTTTGTCACACACCAAACATTGATCTTCTTTGAAGGTGGCATTGAATCCCTTATCACATAGTTGACTCACACTTAGTAAATTGTGCTTTAAGCCATCAACTAGTGCTATTTCAGTGAAGATGACATCTCCATGTTCAACACTGACATATCCCCTCGTATGGCCTTTACTGTCATCTCCAAAAGTGACTTTTGGGCCACTTTTCTCTTCATACTATTTTAGCAGGGGCTTATCTCCAGTCATGTGCCTTGAACAACCACTGTCCAAGTACCATGATTTTTTCTTTTTGCCCTGCACAGTAAAGAGTAACTAGTTTGAGATTTTTGGAACCCAGACTTTCTTGGGTCCTTTCTCACTAGTTGTAGACTCAAGACTTGACTCAGATTGAGTTGATTGTCTTTTAGCAATTTTGACTTTAATTGGACAATCATTAGTCTTGCTACTTGTTTGTCAGAGACTGCCAAGTTTAGGGTTTTCATTGTTAATGCAAAGATTATTTAACCTTTTTACTGGTGTTTCATCTTTTATTCTCTTTGAAGATGCAGTCTCAGTTGTAGGAATTTTATTTTTGCTCCTATAGTTAACAGCTATGTGGTTGGGGTTACCACATACATGACATGTCTTTCTAGGAGCATCAGACATTCTAGCATAATTTGTATATTTATTAATGCCGATTTTTTCATTCCTATTTTTCTTATTTCTGCTTAACTCCACTAATTTTTCAGCCTTTTTGTCTGGAAGATTTTCCAGTTTTTTATTTAATTGTGTCTTTGTCATGAACCCAATATTTAATCTTTTTGTTTCACCCTTATCAATAACATTCACTGTCTTTTGATCAATTTCTGTTTTTGCAGAGATTTGTTGATCTTGAGTGTTAATGAATTTGGATTCAATAACAGGAGAGATAAAATTAATTCTTTTTATAAAATTTGGCTTACTAGTTAAGGAGTTCGCAGCTTCGAATAGATCATTTAAATCTGAACTCTTGTCTAGATTTTCATCATAACCTAATCCAGATTTTTGACCTATCGTTCGACACTCTACCAAGTCTGTCAACTTTTTAGAGGTAGTATTCCATTGTTTAATCTTAGCTTGAGCATTTTCAAGTTGCTCTATTAAGTAATATTCCCTCTTTTTCAAAGCATCAATCATATGTTGAGCTTTATTTAAGTCAGACTTGATAGTGTCAAATTGTGTCAATTTCTCTTCAAGAAATTTGTTTCTTTTCAAGAGAATGTCACGTGATTCTTTTACATTGGTATATTCAATAGTTAAAGATCTAAAACTAACATGCAAATCAGACATATCTTTTTGTATGCTTTCGATGCTAGATGTGTCAAGTAAATCAAACACATTAAAATTCTGAGTTGCATCACATACCTTTGTAGAATCACTTGACTCATCACTTCGAGCCATTAGGGCAAAGTTGACAACTTCTTCATCAGAGTCGCTGTCAATCCAATCTTTACCCTCTGTAATCAAGGCTTTGTTCTTTAATTTAGCTTTCTTGTCAGCAAAGTCTTTCCTTGATTTTTCATCCTTAGATCTATCACTAGATCTAGGCTTCCTGCACTCATTGGCAAAGTGCCCTAACCCGTCACAATTGTAACATCTTATTTTCTTTAAGTCAAAGGTGACTTTTTGACCTTCACGTTTACGGTTAGGCTTCCTTGACGATTTTCTTCCTTTCTTGCTGGCCCTAAATTTCTTGAACTGTTTGACCATGAATGCCATGAATTCCTCCATGTCATCATCAGTGTCCAGTTCATCTTCCTGATCAGTCGAGCTACCACTAGAAGACTCCTCATCAAGCTTCTCTTGAGACTTGCTTGTCTCAACCATCAATGCAACTCCTTTGTCCCTGCCATGTATGCGTTGTCTTTGCTCTACATCAAGTTCTTATGTCTTTAAATTCCCGTAGAGCCTGTCCAGTGTGAGGATATCCAAGTCATGAGCCTCTCTTATTGTTGTTGTTTTTGGATCCCAACTTGGAGGAAGAGATCTCATGAACTTGGTGTTGACATCCTCATTGTCATAGGACTTTCCAAGTATTTTCAAATCGTTGAGTAAAGTGTTGAACCTATCATAAACTGACGTTATTGGTTCACCAGGCTTTGCTTGAAAGAACTCGTATTGTTGTGTCAACAATGACCTTTTGTTCTTTCGGACTTGGTTAGTTCCTTCACATAGGACTCTGATGGTGTCCCAGATTTGCTTAGATGTTGTGCAATTGATGATGCTTGTGAACATATTTTTATCAATTCCATTATAATGTATGTTCATCACCTTAGCATCCTTCAACACTTGCAACTTGTCTTCGTTTGTATAATCACATTCTGGAGCAAGTTCAAAGTGTTCCGCCACAACAGATCCATCGACGGTTAGGGACCCTTCTCAATCCTATCAATATAGTATGGATCTGTTGCTCTTAAGTGCATGTACATCTTTTGCTTCCACATCGGATATTCTTCTCTTTTAAGAATTGGAATTCTGGTACCACCATCATGACTTCCCGCATACGCAATTATGTTAGAGCTGCTTGCTTCGTCATTGGCCATCTCTTGGAACGTATTAATTGAATAAATTCAATTATAGGCTCTGATACCAATTGTTTTCCCAGTGAGATGCCGAGAACTTGTAGGGGGGGGGGGGTTGAATACAAGTTCTTTGAATACTTTTCGAATTACTTGTTCTTTAAGAAATTAAATTTTCTTGCGGAATATAAAGAACAAGAACTCAAATCAATTTATAAACAATTGCTATATTGATTTCATAATTGATTACAAATTCTAACAATCACAACAATGTGATCATCAACTTCTTTTCTATTATGTATAGGAAAAGATACAAACTATGAAAAACCTATACAGCTTCAAATTACAAATTCTGTAAAACTAATTACAGCTTCTCTACAAACTGAATTCTCAATTTTCCTATTCTAAATCAATATTGATTCAACTTCCTTATTCGAATCAAATACAATCTTTCCTTTTTGATTAGGAAGAGATTTCTGGTTAGTTTCCTTTCCAGCTACGTCTTCAATAATATCTTGCTTTACGTGGAAGACATTCCTTTTTAATTCGAACTCTGTATCTTTCAGGAAATAAATAACAATTAGTCCCTAATGCTTCATCTTTAGTCTCTGGTGACGTCATCAATTAGTCTTTGGTGCTGTAGTCCCTGACGACGTCAGATTGTGTAGTCTCTGATAGAGTTATTTAGTCTCCGATGCTTTAAGGCTTAGTCTCTGATGACGTCAGCTTAGTCTTTGATGGTTTTCACTTTAGTCTCCAATGACGTAACCTTTAGTCTCCGATAGGCAAAACTAGTCTCTGATAGATAAAATCCTTAGTCTCTGAAAAGTTTTCCTAGTCTCCAACAACCCTTCTTGTAAACTCCAACGGATCAAATACACATTTTGACTTACTGAAGCTTTGATACTCCATTCCAGCAGTTACTTACAAATAAGAAATAATTATATCTCTTTACAAAGAATGAATGAATTACAATCAAAGAGATAACTGCTAGCTACAAAACTTCAGTGTTACTAATTAACACTTTCTATACATTTGTACTCTAAGTAATCTAAAGACAATCATCATCAAATGTTATAAAACCTAACAACATGTTCACTCTTGTGTGTAGCAATTTGCTTAAGAACATGCATCGACTCCTCCCGGAGAAGATCATCAATGTCGCTTATTCTAATGTCTTTGTCTTTCCCACTAGCATCTCGATAGAATAGTCTTAGTGGTTGTTCCATTGTTGTAGGCAAGCTCCTATCGTCATTGATGATTTTCCTTAGTTGCTCAACATCCTTCTTCAAGTTATTCCAGTTTAACGCATGATCAGTTGATTCGATATGCTTAATGATATGGTATGATTTTCTTGTAAATCTGAATGTTATGCTTTAAGTTCTACTAGTATGATATGAATGAAAGTGCATGAATATAATTGAAATTTGATTTATCAATTATTTGTCAATCTTATATCTGTGTTAACGAATGAGAATGTTTTCACTTGGGCATTGAGTAAGTGCTTATGCTAGTCTTGAGAGGGTAAGATGGCTATCATACATAGTTACGAGTCTTAGCTAAATAAGACTTATAAGATCGTTAAGTGAGGATTGAGGAGTTTGAAACCTGAAAGCCAAAGTTATTTTTCTAAGTGCTTGAGGTTTTGACATTGAATCCGTCATACCTCACAAACAGTTTGAACCATCGTTGTGCTTCAAACCCACCATACATGTTTATATGCTTGCTGAGCGTAAATCGCTCATCTTTGTTGTTGATTAATGTTTTACAGGTGATAAAGGCAAAGTTTAAAGTTGTTGTGAGTTAACTGTGGGTAAGGATGAGGAAGAGCTGAAGACATAAGATGCAAGAGCATAAGGACGACAGCCAAATCTGTTGAAAAATTTTAGTTTCCGCTGATAGTCATTAAGTTATGAATATTGTAAGTTTAGCTTCCTCTAATGATTATTAAACTCTGAATTTTGTAAGAAGTTGCATGTAAAGTAAGTAGTGATGTATGGATGTGATCTTGGATGTTTTTATCTATTGACGTTGCCCGGTTCCGGTGTTGGGATTTTTCGGGGCGTCACAGTTGATATCAGAGTAATGTCCGGTCGGAAGTGTTTCATGAGAAACATCGCCCGGGATTTGACATCCATACTCCGAGAAGTGCCAAAGTACTTTTTGGATCTTACAAATAGAAGATACTAAGAATAGAGAATATTTTGGAGTGGAGAAATGGAGGATACTTTTGGGAATAGAAAAATAAAGGAATGAAGGATACTTTTGGGAATAGAGGAATGAATGAATAGATGATACTTTTAGGTCTTTCAATTTTGGATCTTACGGATAAAGGATATTAAAAAATTGAGCTATGTTGAGGATACTAGAGAATACTAAAGCAATACTAAAGGATACTAGGACAATATAGAACTAAGAATTGAAGTGATGAGTTATAATTCCTTTACCTATAAGCTAAAGGGAATAATGTTAACTGTTGAGCATAGCAAGAGGACGATCTCATAACCTAAGGAGGAATACTCCATGGAAATTCATTAGCAAATTCTCTCAAACAAAATTAAATTTTGGATTTTGAAGAATCATTGAAGTTTTGGGCAATTAATTCATGGAAGTTTTAAGGTGGTAACATACTACTCTTTTATTCTTTCATCGATTGTAAATTTTGATTATACCAGTGTGTAGAGAATAATTTTCAGTATCATTTTCATATATCGCACATGTTCATAGCATTTATGGTTTGTGACTTTTTGATTTTTGAAGTTTAATAAAAAATTAAATAAAAAATCAAGAAATAATTCAAGAACTTCATAAACCCGAAACATTCGGATCCAGATTCCGTCGTGATGAGTTTTATTCTATCCAAATCGATTAAACCATTTCATTTCTGCACTTGTAAAGATCATTTTGCCTCAATCAATTGGAAAAATTATCAAGTATTGCACAAATTCAAGTCCAATCGAATGTTTCAAAACCCGATTTGCTCATCTCGATTTTTCTTGTGATTGAGTTGATAAAACTTGAAATTTATTGCATGAATGAGTTTCTGGAAGTCCCTAGATGAATTTCCACGTATGGATCAACGTTAATGGCCACCGGATGGCCATGAACGGCGAGAGCCGATCTCATCGCCGACGTTAATGGCGATCGCGACTCCGGTGATCATCAACAGCTTGTTTCCTCGTTTTTTGACGACGGCAAGCGATCTAGGGGGGTATTTCCTTATGTAGATTGTCGCGATGATGCCTTTACTTGGTTTCAGTGCGTGTGCGTATGTGTTTCATGTTGCAGGTGAGGCTGCCGTCGCCGGAAACGGCACCGGTCGGCCGCTGCATGCTGCAAACCCTAGCAGTGAAGAAGATGGGTCGGGTTGACCCAAAACGGACCCGGTTTGACCCAATAATTTCATCCCACTTTATTTTATTTTTGGCCCAATCCAAATCCAAAAATAAAATAAAATGAAATAAATATCTATCTAATTTTAAATTGTTTAATAAATGACTTTTGAATAATTATTTTGACACGTAAATAAACTTTTTATGTGATTAAAATTTTATGAGTTAGAAATAAATTAATGAATGATGATAGAGTCTCTTAATTACCACAATTAAGTGATGAATCATTAATTCATAAATCACTATTATTTAATTAAAATAATTAAATAATAACTAAGGAATAAATTCTAAATGATTAAATAAATCATTTAAACTAAGATGAATGGAGGAGTAATTCTTGATTTAATTAAACAAATGAATCAAGTTTGATTATTATTTAATTAAAATAATTAAATAAAAATTAATGAATAAATTCTAAATGATTATTAAATGATCAATAAATCATTTAATTCAAAAGTAACTGAGAAATAAATTGCTCAATTGATAAATGATTATTATTTAATTAAAAAATTAAATGATAATTTAAGAATAAATGTTTAATGAATGATAAAAGATCCATAAATCTTTTATAATTAAGAGTTAATTATGAAATGATTATTATTTAATTAAAGAAATTAAATAATAATTTAAGAATGAACGTTTAATAATTGTTAAAAGATTCATAAATTTTTTATGATTAAGATTTTATTAAGGAATAATTATTGTTTAATTAAAATAATTAAACAATAATTAAAGAATAAATTATGATGATTAATAAATGATTAATAAATCATTTAAGCTAAAATTAATTGATTAGTGTTTATTAATTAATCTAAGGCCTCCAACAATTAAATTTAAATTGTCGAGAGCCTACGAACGATGTATATCAGTTCAAAAATATCTCGAACTCAGATTCGGTTCCAACCGAATCCCAATTCAATGAATGACGACTCAATTAGTCAATTTCAGACGTGAGAATTTCATAAACACATCTCATGTGCATCCTCATTTATAATTAAGTTAAGATTTCTCATGTTATGCCAACATATATGTTTTATAGATGAATATCATGAGGCAAGTATTATGATTTAAGGATAGCTAAGGACAGAGGCAAGTATATCTACAATCTTATGTTTATTTCAAGTTGATGCAAGTACATATATGCAAATCTGAATCTCATTTCAGTTTAACGCATGATCAGTTGATTCGATATGCGTAATGATATGTTATGATTTTCTTGTAAGTCTGAATGTTATGCTTTAAATTCCGCTAGCATGATATGAATGAAAGTGCATGGATTTAATTGAGTTTTGATTTATCAATTATTTGTCAATCTTATATATGTGCTAATGAATGAGAATGTTTTCACTTGGGCGTTGAGTAAGTGCTTATGTTAGTCTTGAGATGGTAAGATGGCTATCGTACATAGTTACGAGTCTCCTCTGAGCTAAATAAGACTTATAAGATGGTTAAGTGAGGATTGAGGGGTTTGAAACCTCAAAGCCAAAGTTATTTTTCTAAGTGCTAGAGGTTTTGACATTGAATCCGTCATACCTCATAAACAGTTTGAACCCTCGTTGTGCTTCAAACCCACCATACATGTTTATATGCTTGTTGAGCGTAAATCGCTCATCCTAGTTGTTGATTAATGTTTTATAGGTGATAAAGGCAAAGTTTAAAGTTGTTATGAGTTAACTGTGGGTAATGATGAGGAAGAGTTGAAGACATAGGATACAAGAGCATAAGGACGATAGTCAAATCTGTTGAAAAATTTTAGCTACCGCTGATAGTCATTAAGTTATGAATATTGTAAGTTTAGCTTCCGCTAATGATTATTAAACTATGAATTTTGTAAGGAGTTACATTTAAAGTAAGTAGTGATGTATGGATGTGATCCTGGATGTTTTTATCTATTGACGTTGCCCGGTTCCGATGTTGGGATTTTTTGGGGCGTGACAATCTCGATAGAATAGTCTTAGTTGCTCAACATCCTTATTCAAGTCTTTGTTTAGTGTTGATGTGCCAGGGATAAGCTTTGCTGTAATTCCCAATTGTCAGCATCCATTCTTTTGAACTAATTAAAATTTACATTAAACTCAGAGCCACCCTTTCTTTGTACAATAATTAGCTTCTCCCTTTGGTTGTTTTTCCTGACACATATGCTTCTTATAAACTACAAATATGTCAGGTTTTTGTGCCTTTGATCTTTAAGGAATTCAGCTAATGTGGGTGATCCATAAGGTACAGAGGATGGAGCTTGATCCTTGTCTTGTGTGGACTTGGTTGAGGTAGCATCAGTGGATGTTGGTTTGTCTTTGGGTTTATCCCCTGATGCACCTTTAGGAGGTTTGACATTCTTTGCCTGAGGTTTCCTGGAGGGTTTTGGCTTGGCAGTCTTTGACTTCTTCTCTTCTTCTTGGAGTTGTTGTGCATATAGTGCATCATCATCTACCAGTTTTTTGTCCTGAGGATAGACAAGAGCCATTTTCCCATCAATCATGACTTCAACAGGTGTTGGAAAATGGGTTGTCTTCATGGCATCGCCAAGTAGTTTGGGTTCTGATTGAGTTTGAGATTTCTTTTTAGGATCCTCAGTCAGAATACCCTTACCCTTATCTTTAGAAGCAGGAACAACAACAGACACATCCCCTGACCCTGATGGTCGTCTAGCAACAGACACTGACAATGGCTTAGAAGATTTCTCCCCCTTTTTGGCAACATCATCAATGGAAGTTGGGGAGTGGGATGTGGTTTGAAGAAGATGTTTGAGAGTTGCAGCCATTTGCAGTTGCAGAGTTGCCATTGTATTGAGTTTGTTGGAGAAAGATAAAAGCTTGGTGTCAACATTGTCAACCAAGTTCTTCATTTTGAGCATTGTGTGGCTAGTGGCAAAGTTGTCGACTACTTCCTGTACATTATTGATTTTCTCAGTGAATTGTGTGTACAACTTCTGAGACTCAATATCCAAATATTTCCCTACCATGATCTGAGATTTGAGAACTTCGGTCAAGATAGGATCTTTGGTTCTTGAAAGCTCCTGTTTAAGTAGACGTACAATATCACACATTTGATTCTGTTGATAGTATAAATTAACGCCAACCAACCCTTGGAAATTGTTCATTGGAGTGTCATCTTCATAGTTCCCAGAATCATGGTCACTATTTACAGTATCTACAGTTTCTCTATGTTCTTTATTTACAAGGATCCCATCCTTATTGCTCATACCCTCTCATTTTTCTATGTCTTCTAAGGCATTTTGACTCTTCTCTCCTTTTTCATTGCCTTCTAAGGAAGAATTCTCTCCCTCTCCTTTTGCCAAGGTCCTATCAAAGGTTTGACCTTTCCTTGTATCACTAAATATTTTCTTAGCCTCAATCAAAATTGTCCTAATAGGGCTCTTAGGGGCTATGTGATCAACAATTGTGCCCAGTTCAAGCAAAGTATGTACAATTTCTGGATCCACAGTTGTGATTGGAGAAGGAGTGGAAGGAATAGAGGTATGTATTATTGGAGAAGTGTAAGTGTGAGAACCCAAAAATTTTAAATATATTTTACGATAAGAAATAATTTTATTTTGTGTTATTTTATTTTTGCATGGAGGTTAGTCTTTTTAGATATGAATGATGAATTCATATCTACAATAAAAATTTTATGATGATGTGATATCCATGATTATGAGGTTAAGTTCCTTAAAAAGGTATTAAAAAGGGAACTAACAAATCCCATATAAGATTGTATTGATCAGCTTGGAAAAGGGTGAGAGGATTACGTAAGTTTTATACCTACGTGTTGATCAAAGAGTTGTTTAAGTGGCAGTAGTCGATCAAGGCATTGTGCATGTAGGACAACAGTTGTTACTTGTTAAAGAGTAATGATAAGCAGCCATTTTACCATTTGCCACTAATCGAATTCACGTACAATAATAGTTATCATGCTAGCATTGGCATGGCCCCCTTTGAAGCATTGTACGGTAGAAAATGCAGAACTCCACTTTACTGGAACAAAGTAGGAGAAAGGAAGCTAATTGGACCAGAGATAGTCCAACTGGCTGAGGAGGCAATTAGGATGATCAGAATGAGAATGAAGGCAGCTCAAGACCGACAAAAACAATATGCTGATCAACATAGGAAGGATCAAATTTTGGAAATTGGAAGTTATGCACTATTGAAAGTGTCGCCCTGGAAAGGCGTAATGCGTTGTGGCAAGAAAGGAAAGTTGAGTCCCCGCTATGTAGGACCTTTCAAAGTATTGAGGAAGATTGGAAAAGTGGCCTATCAACTGGCACTGCCACCGACTTTGGGCCACATTCATGATGTATTTCACATATCAGTGTTACGCCCTTACAAGGCAGACCATAAAGGAGTAATTGATTATCAACCAATAGAGCTGCAATCGGATTTAAATTATGAAGAGGTTCCAATCTAGATTTTAGATCGACAGGTTAAAATTCTTAGGAATAAAGAAATTCCTTCTGTAAAAGTGTTATGGAGGAATCACAGTGTAGAAGAAGCTACTTGGGAGCTTGAAAGCGCTATGATTGACAAGTACCCCCATTTATTTCATAGTTAAGTTTCGAGGACGAAACTTCTTTTAAGGGGGGAAGGATGTGAGAACCCAAAAATTTTAAATGTATTTTACGATAAGAAATAATTTTATTTTGTGTTATTTTATTTTTGCATGGAGGTTAGTCTTTTTATATATGAATGATGAATTCATATCTACAATAAAAAATTTATGATGATATGATATCCATGATTATGAGGTTAAGTTCCTTAAAAAGGTATTAAAAAGGGGACTAGCAAATCCCATATAAGATTGTATTGATCAGCTTGGAAGAGGGTGAGAGGATTACGTAAGTTTTATACCTACATGTTGATCAAAGAGTTGTTTAAGTGGCAGTAGTCGATCAAGGCATTGTGCATGTAGGACAACAGTTGTTAGTTGTTAAAGAGTAATGATAAGTAGCCGTTTTACCGTCCAAATTAACCAATCATCTTATCTTAAGGTTTAATCTTGGTTTGTTATAAATACCTCATTCGAGATGAAATTTTAATTCCTTTACCAAAATTTCTCTTTTAAGAGTTTCGTTTAAACTTATCATCTCCATAAATTTCCAAGTTCTTCTTTAGGAAAATTATTCTCAGACAAGCTTTGATTTCACCCTTAAAAATGAAGAGGTAAGAACCTAGTACTCTACTTAGTTTCTTTCTTGCATAGCATCAAAGATTTATGCTAAGTTTATATTCTTTTGCATTTTCATGAGACATCATAGGCTGAGTTTGTTCATGATAAGCCTTCCATGATAGCAAAGACGAGTTCTAAATTAGTCTCTGATGAGATGTTGTTAGTTTCTGATGAGTTAATGTAAGTCTCTGATGAGTTAATATTAGTCTCTGATGAGATGTTGTTAGTCTCTGATGAGTTAATATTAGTCTTTGATGAGATGTTGTTAATCTCTGACGAGTTAATGTTAGTCTCTGATGAGTTAATATTAGTCTCTGATGAGATGTTCTTTAGTTTCCGACAGGCTAAGTTTAGTCTCTGATGACGTCATCCTTAGTCTCCGACAGGCTAAGTTTAGTCTCTGGTGACGTCATCCTTAGTCTCCGATAGGCTAAGTTTAGTCTCTGATGACGTCATCTGTAGTCTCTGACGGGAAAAATATGTTAGTCTCTGATGGCTAAGGATATTAGTCTCCGACGAGTTTGACAATGAGAAAATTATTCCCCGATGCACAGACTGTCATCAAGACTATAAAACATTATTTTCTTAAAATTATTTCATGATGTTATTATGCCAGATTTAAGATAATAAAAGTCTAAGGACATCACATACATATTTTCTTTCATAAATTCTTATCAAGGTATTGAAATGTTACTTGCATAATTTACAGAATCTTTCACTCACCAATAAATTGAATTTGAATCTTTGTTGCAAAGGACCAAGGCAGGTATATTCTCTCTCTCATGCTTATTTCAGTTAAGCGCATGGTCAATTGATTCAACATGCGTACAAATTATGACTTTTATATTTAAATTTCCTTGTGAAACAGAATGCTATACTTTAATTTCCGCTAGCATGATATGAATGGAAGTGCATGGATATAAAGAAGGTTTGCTCTATCAGTTATTTTTCAATATTATATCTGTGCAATAAATAAGAATGATATGTCCCTTAAATGGGTTATACCACATGGATGGCTAGAGGAAAGGAAAGGTGCTGATTTGTTCTTCACCTGACCTAGTGAATTTTTATGTGACTACTTATGTTCACACAAGGAGGGATCATGCAGACACAGTTAGGCCAGCTGTATACCGTATGGTTAGCAGATCCAACGAGTTTAGCCCCCGATGGATATTTTTACTTCAAAGAAGTTATGCTTTGTTTTAAGAAGGATTACACAATTGTTTATCATCAGTAATCCTAAAGATTCTTTAAAGATTTTCGAGGCATTAATATTGTTTCATCAAGCCTCTCAACAGAATTGAATCCTTTGAAACATTCCAGATTTGCTTTCCCAAATTGTTATATACTTGCTGAGCGTAAATCGCTCATTCTTGTTGAATTTTAATGTCAGAATATAAAGGTTGAACCCTCTGACAAGGGGAAGACAAAGATGATCGGTTATTGAGTTTGGCTAACTCTCTTAGTGCCAATAAGGAAAGAAGGAAGATGATCGGAAAAGTGATGTTTTGTATTATAATATAGCGATAGAATAGCTTCCGCTGAAAATGTAATATTTTGGGTTGTAATAACTCTTTAATATTGTTTTTTTTAGTATTTATAATATGAATGGATGTATGGTTATCTTTTCTTTCTTTTGACGAAGCCCTGATCCAGTGAGGGATTTTGGGGTCATCACAGTAAGTTTGTATAGAAGAAGTATATACAATGGGAGGGACATAAACACATATGGCAGTTGTCTGTACTGGTGTTTGTGTATCCCCTGATGTAACATCAGTGATTGAATCATCAAAAAAGGAATCAAACATTTGAGTATCGAGATTGTCAATCACTGTGTCACAGAGTGTTGGCTCCTCCAAGGAATGAGAAATTTGAGTACAGGTGTTTGTGTTGCACTCACTGTGTCAAATATATCAAAGTGGCTCTCAGAGACCCTGACCTGAGATTCATCAGGGTCTATGGTCAGTGTATATGTCTCACTCAACTCTCTCCTTGGTTGGGATTATCTTCAATAACTAAATCCTTTTGGGAGGAAGTAGTTAGAAATATGTTTATTTCCTTATTAAGGTCAATATCCTTTTGGGAGGATATTGCCTGGTCAGGCTGTGGGTCATCTCTCTTGGCCTTTTTTTTCAACCTCTTACTCTTTGGCCTTGACACTCTCATTTCTTTCTCCTTATCAACAGTTGAGGTTTCTTCAACAGTTTTTCTCTTATTCCCTTTAGTCTTTTGGGAGACTAAGGGTTGGGCTAAAATTTCAGATTGTGTTGGACTAGGAGGTACTACTATGGTAGACAGAGAAGTGGTAATGATCTTTGTCATAGTAGTTGAAATAGAAGAAATTAAAGGTTGAGAAGTAGAAATGTGTGTAGTATTTACCTGTTCCATGTGCGATGGAAGCAAAAATGGCTCCGCCGTGTAAGATTTCTTTATTATCTCTCCGAAAAGTTTCTTCATTTGTTTGTAACTCTATTTAACTATATCATTCTCAAAAGACAAATTAGGTAATTGATCTTTAATTATCATAGACAAAAATCTGGTATAGTAAAATGCAAAATTTCTAGAAGAGTGACTACCCAGTTTAGTTACTAGATCATCAAAAATTAATCTGCCTATATTTATTTTTACATTTTTGATTATAACATATGCTATTTTCAGAGTTAAAGAAGTTATTACCTCAAAGTTCGAGGACTTACCTGAGAAAACTTTTGTTATGGTGTCGTAGAGATAGGAAATCTCTCTTTTCACATTGACCCTCTTGAGGTCCTTGAACTTCAAAGCTACATTGTTTGGAGAGTTGTAGCCCAGTTCCCTTAAGAAGTCTAGTACATCAACATCTCTCAGAACTTCAACAAAGTCTTTTGTTGGAAGTCCAAGAGTAGAATTAATTCTAGAAGGGATAACTTTTCCCTTCTTAGATTTAATTTTGAAGGATATAGACTTCACATCACCAGGCCTGGTTGTGGAGTAGGAGAACTTGGCACTGGTCCAGAGTTGTGAAATAGCTTCTCCGGATATTTCGTCATCGGTAAAGATGGCTTTGCTATACTCTAAGTCGAGTAGATATCGCATCATGGGTTTGAAGCAGGCATCCACCTCATCTATGTCCGAAAAGCCCAAAAAGTTTGATTGTTGAACAACCAAGTCTCTTAGAAGTTGTTGGATAGTGTTAGGTGCCATTGATTCTTTTTGATTTTGAAGTTCTAGAGTTTCTGTGAATTAGAGAGAGAAAACTTCGAACAGAGTTAGAGAGAGAGAGTATAAATGTTTTGGTAAAGATTAAATGAGAGAGAGAAAAAGTATTTAAAGAAGTAAAAAGTTGAACCATCTCTCATAAAGGTCAAATCATCAGGGTGTCGTATCATTTCTGAGATGACACGTCAGCAGGGACAAAGAATCCCCTGAGTTAGTGTTATCTCATAAATGATACAATACCCTGATGCAACCAACATACATACCCTAACCTTGACACTTACATAAAGTGCACAAGAGACAAATAAGACACCTTGACCCTGATGTGCACCTTGACCAAAAAATTTTTTAACTAACTAATTTTTTTTGTTTTTATTTTATCACATAAATAACAAATATCAAGAATATTATCAGGAAAACAAGATATCAGTTAGAAATACCAGTACTTCAGCACTAGTTTAATTGAATTACACCAACAACTTCTCTGCATGACTTTTGCAATGATCAGGCTTTACTTTGCATAATTCACCATTCCAAGTTCTCCCACAAAATTGATAAAAGTGGCTTCATCAAGAGTTTTGGTGAAAATGTCTGCCAACTGCTTGTATGTTGCTACAAACTGCAATTCAATATTCCCATTCAAGACATGCTTCCTGATAAAATGATATCTGATCTCTATGTGCTTGGTTCTGGAGTGTTGCATAGGATTTTCAGCGATTGCTATGGCACTTGTGTTGTCACACAAAATTGGAATTTTGGAAAAATTCATGCCATAGTCCAATAACCGATCCTTCATCCATAGAATTTGTGCACAACAACTTCCAGCTGCAATATATTCAGCTTTAGCAGTTGATGTTAAAATCGAGTGTTGTTTTTTGCTGGACCAAGATACAAGCCTTCCTCCTAGAAATTGACAGCTTTCTGTTGTACTCTTTCTGTCAATTTTGCATCCTCCAAAGTCAACATCCAAATACCCAAGCAATTCAAATCTAGACTCCTTTGGATACCAAAGTCCCAACTATGTAGTGCCCTTGATATATCTTAATATCCTTTTCATAGCTACAAGATGAGATTCCCTAGGATCAGCTTGATATCTTGCACAAAGACATGTGGCAAACATGATTTCAGGCTTACTTGCTGTCAAATACAACAAGGAACCAATCTTTCCCCTGTAGACTTTTAGATCAACTTTCTTTTCATTCTTGTTAGGGTCAATCTTGGTTGTCGTGGCCATTGGTGTCTTTGCTACCTTTGAGTTCTCCATGTCAAATTTCTTAAGAAGCTCCTTAGCATATTTTGACTGATGAATGTAGATTCCATCAGTGACTTGCTTGATTTGCAATCCCAAGAAATAAGACAACTCACCCATCAAGCTCATTTCATATTTGCTTTGAATGAGCTTGGAGAACTTCTCACACAGTCTTGTGTTAGTGGATCCAAAGATAATATCATCAACATATATTTGAACCAAAATCAAGTGGCCTTAGTGTTGTCTGAAAAACAATGTCTTGTCAATGATACCTCTTGTAAACTTGTTATCCACCAAGAACTTTGACAGTGTGTTATACCAAGCTCTCGGAGCTTGCTTTAGTCCATACAGTGCTTTTTCTAGTTTGTATACATTGTTTGGAAATTTTAAACTTTCAAATCTTGGAGGTTGTTGGACATAAACCTCCTGTTCTAATTTCCCATTTAGAAAAGCACTCTTCACATCCATTTGATAAACCTTGAAGTTTGAATGTGTTGCATAGGCTAAGAAAATTCTTATAGCCTCAAGTCTGGCCACTGATGCAAAAGTGTTGTTAGGTTTTAGAACATTTGATGATGATTATCTTTAGATTACTTAGAATACAAATGTATAGAAAGTGTTAATTAGTAACACTGAAGTTTTGTAGCCAGTAGTTATCTCTTTGTTTGTAATTCATTTATTCTTTGTAAAGAGATACGATTATTTTTTATTTGTAATTAACTGCTGGAATGGAGTATCGAAGCTTCAAGAAGTCAAGTTGTGTATTTGATCTGTTAGAGTTTGCAAAAAGGCTTATCGGAGACTAGAAGAACTGGTCAGAGACTAAAATGTTTTAACTGTCAGAGACTAGTTTTTCTATCGGAGACTAAAAGCTTACGTCATCAGAGATTAAAGAAAAAGGGATCAGAGACTAAGCTGACGTCATCGGAGACTAAGCCTTAACGTGTCAGAGACTAAATAACACTATCGGAGACTACACAAGCTGACGTCATCAGGGACTAAAAGTCATCAGGGACTAAACGTACCAGGGACTAAAAGAGTCATCAGGGACTAAATGTACCAGAGACTAAAAGATACGTCAGGGACTGAAAGAAGCATCAGAGACTAATTGTGAATTAATCTCTGATAGATATAGAGTTCGAATTGAAAAAGGAATGTCTTCCACGTAAAGTAAAATATTATTGAAGATGTAGCTGGTAAGGAAACTAACAAGAAATCTGTTCCTATCAAAAAGGAAAGATTGTATTTGATTCGAATAAGGAAGCTGAATTTTATTCAGAATAGGAACTGAGTTAATTGTAATTCAGTTGATATAGAAGCTGTAATTAGTTATAGAGTGTAATTCAGAAGCTGTATAGGTTTTTCATAGTTTTGTATCTTTTCCTATACAGAATAGAAAAGAAGCTGACGATTACATTATTGTGATTGTTAGGATTTGTATTCAATTGTAGATCAATAAAGTAATTGTTTATAAATAGATTTGTGTTCTTGTTCTTTTTATTCCGCAAGAAAAATTTAGTTTCTTAAAGAACAAGTAATCCAAGAATTTTCAAAGAACTTGTATTCAACCCCCCCTTCTACAAGTTCTCGGCATCTCACTGGGAAAACAATTAGTATCAGAGCCTGTAATTGAATTTATTCAATTAAAACGTTCCAAGAGATGGCCAATGACGATGCAAGCAGCTCTAACATTATAGCATATGCGGGAAGTAGAGATGGTGGTACCAGAATCCCTATTCTTAAAAGAGAAGAATATCCAATGTGGAAACAAAAGATGTATATGCACTTAAGAGCAACAGATCCAGATTACATAGATAGGATTGAGAAGGGTCCTTATCTACCCAGGAAATTCATTCCTGCAAAAACTGTCGAAGGATCTGTTGTTGCAGAACACTTTGAACTTGCTCCAGAAAGTGATTACACAAACGAAGACAAGTTACAAGTGTTAAAGGATGCTAAAGTGATGAACATACTTTATAATGGAATTGATAAAAATATGTTCACAAGCATCATAAATTGTACTACATCTAAACAAATCTGGGACACCATCAAAGTCCTGTGTGAAGGGACTGACCAAGTCCGAAAGAACAAGAGATCATTGTTGACACAACAATATGAGTTCTTTCAAGCAAAGCCTGGTGAACCTATTGTTGGGTTTCGTATCATCAGACGCAGCAGAAAAATATGGTTTAAAATAAAACAAAACGAAACCCAAACCCGAGGA
>CM025780.1:10197988-10223327 GCA_014636745.2 Centella asiatica | reverse complement strand
CAAGTGTTAAAGGATGCTAAAGTGATGAACATACTTTATAATGGAATTGATAAAAATATGTTCACAAGCATCATAAATTGTACTACATCTAAACAAATCTGGGACACCATCAAAGTCCTGTGTGAAGGGACTGACCAAGTCCGAAAGAACAAGAGATCATTGTTGACACAACAATATGAGTTCTTTCAAGCAAAGCCTGGTGAACCTATTGTTGGGTTTCGTATCATCAGACGCAGCAGAAAAATATGGTTTAAAATAAAACAAAACGAAACCCAAACCCGAGGATCTATGCGAAACAGTTTAATACAGATAGTTCAAGATTTTACCGATTAAAAGTGCGAATCTGAAACTTTGGTGAAGGTGTTGATCGTCTCCAAATCTTTAACGCAACCCAACTGGACAGCGTCTCTACGGTATCCACACGAACACCCGCGAACCGTCTTACGATTCGAGCAAAGAGGATAACAGTACTAGCTGTAAATAATCTGTATCTCTTTTATCTCTCTTAACCTCTCTTATGAGCGGCTACGTCAAAACGTTGGTTGTTCAAGAGAAAAATTCTATATCTATCTCTATATATCAGAGAATAGCTGATATATCATATATATATAGCCTTCTATAGAGTAGATTCCAAAACCTAATCTAATTAGGAGATTAGAATCCGAATCCTATATTCATTAGATATATATTTAATCAAGTCTCACTTAATTAATATATGTACAAATAAATATATATTCGTATTTCCTTCCAAATGACTCTTCTTCATACAGATTACATATATATATATATATATATATATATATATATATATAATTTAAAGTCATGATTTAATTAAATCAATCTTATTGATATATTAAAATCATTGACATTTAAATTATATCTCCTTGACGAATGTTCTATGTGTGTGACCCTGTAGGTTATTATTACGTTGGCAATAATTTTAAATCATATTATAAAATTATAAACAGTGAGCGGCATCTAGTAATACATCACTGTTACCCAAGTAATAATAAAGTCATAGATTCGACGTTACCTTTTGTGACCAATGTTTCAATGTAATTTAATCCTTTTAACCATGATATCTAAGATTAAATTCAAGGCATGGATGTGTCATCCTCTTCATAATTTAATCTCAGTTTTTTTGATCAATGAGTAAACTATATGAAACAAATCTCTATTTGAGCATGACCATGCATTTCATAGTTTCACTCAATCAAGAGGCCTATAGATATCACCCCTAATTTATAGGAGGGTTAAATTCCATCTACATCATTCCCATTTCTCACATAACTCATTATGCATCCAACAATTACCTTTATCGTCCACCCGGTTAAAGGTGACTTTTTATAATGTCAAAACGCATAACTCCTTATGTAGAAATGTCATGACTTCAGGTCGAAGGACCATTACATCATTGTCACTATGAGAATTACTTATGACACATAGCATAACGCTCCATGTAGAATTCTCATGGTGGGTCTATCCAGTACTATGTTCTCTAACATGTACCTATGTATCAACTTAATATATCTCGTATATATTTATGACCAATGAGATATAGCCATCAGTTAATCCACATACTAGTCTCAATGTATTATTGTTGTCCCACTGACAATGATACTCGACTAGGGACATTTAAGAATAATGATACTTTACATACTTATATGATCTCATATTCAAGTCACATACTTGAAGCCATATAATTAGTATCATTCTTCTAAGGACATTTATTATGTTAACATTTATATTACGCAGTAAATAAAACATAATAAAAGTAATTATCATTTAACCAAAAAACATAACATAAACATGGTGTCACAATCATTACATAATTGGCCACTAGGGCATACACTCTAACACCTATAACATCAGTATATGACAGGTTCAACACTTTGCTCAACGAGTTGAAAATACTTGGGAAGTCTTATGATAATGAGGATATAAACACCAAGTTCATGAGATCTCTCCCACCAAGTTGGGATCCAAAGACAACAGCAATAAGAGAGGCTCATGACTTGGATCTTCTCACACTAGACAGGCTCTACGGAAATTTAAAGACCTACGAACTTGAAGTAGAGCAACGACAACGCATGCATGGAAAGGATAGAGGAGTTACGTTGATGGTTGAGACAAACAAGTCTCAAGAGAAGCTTGATGCGGAATCTTCTGACGCTAGCTCAATTGATAATGAAGATGAACTGGATACTGATGATGACATGGAGGAATTCATGGTCAAACAGTTTAAGAAATTTAGGGCTAGCAGAAAAGGAAGAAAATCATCGAGAAAACCTAACCCTAAACGAGAAGGTCAAAAAGTCACCTTCGACTTAAAGAAAATAAGATGCTACAATTGTGATGGGTTAGGGCACTTTGCCAATGAGTGCAAGAAGCCTAGATCTAATGATAGATCTAAGGATGAAAAATCAAGGAAGGACTTTGTTGACAAGAAAGCCAAATCCAAGAGCAAAGCCTTGATTAATGAGGGAAAAGATTGGATTGACAGCGACTCTGATGAAGAAGTTGTCAACTTTGCCCTAATGACTCGTAGTGACGAGTCAAGTGATTCTACAAAGGTATGTGATGCAAATCAGAATTTCAGCGTGCTTAATTTACTTGATACATCTAGCATTGAAAGCATGCAAAAAGATATGTCTGATTTACATGTCAGTTTTAGGTCTTTAACTATAGAGCATACCAATGTAAAAGAATCACGTGACATTCTCTTAAAAAGAAACAAGTTTCTTGAAGAGAGATTGGCACAGTTTGATACCATCAAGTCTGACTTAAACAAAGCACATCATATGATTGATGCTTTGAAAAAGAGGGAATATTACTTAGTAGAGCAACTTGAAATTGCTCAAGTTAAGATTAAACAATGGAATACTTCCTCTAAAAAGTTATCTGACTTGGTAGGGTATCAAACAATAGGTCAAAAATCTGGACTAGGTTATGATGAAAATCTAGATAAAAGTTCAGATTTAAATGATCAAATCGAAGCTGCAAACTCCTCAACTAGTAAGCCAAGTTTTAAAAGAATTAATTTTGTATCTCCTGTTATTGAACCTAAATTTATAAACACTCAAGATCAACATATGACTGCAAAAACAGAAATTGATCAAAAGACAGTTAATGTTGTTGATAAGAGTGAATCAAAAAGATTAAACATTGGGTTCATGACGACACAATTGAACAAAAAACTGGAAGCTCTTCCAGACAAAAAGGCTGAAAAGTTAGTGGAGTTAAGCAGAAAGAAGAAAAATAGGAATGTAAAGATAGGCATTAACAAACATACAAACTATGCTAGAATGCCTGATGCTCCTAGAAAAACATGCCATGTATGTGGAAATCCTAACCACATAGTAGTAAACTATAGGAGCAAAAATAAAATTCTTATAATTGAGACTGCACCTTCAAAGAGAATAAAAGATAAATCACCAATAAAAAGGTTAGATAATCTTTGCATTAAAACTGAAAATTCTAAACGTGGCAGTCTCTCACAAACAAGTAGCAAGACTATTGATTGTCCTATTCTAGTTAAAATTGTTAAAAGACAATCAACTCAATCTGAGTCAATTCTTGAGTCTACAACTAGTGAGAAAGGATCCAAGAAAATCTGGATCCCAAAAATCTCAAACTAGTTATTTGAGATAAGACCCTGCTAAAACAGTATGAAGAGAAAAGTGGCCCAAAAGTCACTTTTGGAGATGACAGCAAAGGCTATACAAGGGGATATGGCAATGTTGAACATGGAGATGTCATCTTCACAGAAGTAGCACTGGTTGACGGCTTAAAGCACAATTTGTTAAGTGTGAGTCAACTATGTGATAAAGGATTCCATGTCACCTTTAAAGAAGACCTATGCCAGGTGTGTGACAATGAATCTGGGAATGTGATATTGACTGGAAAAAGAAAAGGAAATTTGTATGTCGCAAATCTTATTTCTTTTACTGATCAAGTCACATGTCTCTATAGCAAAGCCTCAACTGAGGAAAGTTGGCTTTGGCACTAGAAGCTTTCTCACTTGAATTTTAAAAATATCAACAAGCTTGTGAGGAAAGATTTAGCAGCTGACATTCCACAATTGGAATTTAAACAAGATGGATTATGTGATGCATGCCAGAAAGGGAAACAAAAAAGTGTATCATTCAAGAGCAAACCAGCAACATCAATCACTGACCCACTACAATTGTTACACATGGACTTGTTTGGTCAAGTGAATGTGATGTCTATCTTAAGAAATAGATATGCCTTGGTTATTGTGGATGATCACACGAGGTATACTTGGGTAAAATACCTCTTTACAAAAGATGAAGCTGCTCAGTTGATAATTGATCATATCAAGAAAATAGAAACTGAGTCAGGAAAAACAGTAAGGGTTATAAGGAGCGATAGAGGAACAGAATTCAAGAATTCCCAAATACTTGAATTCTGCACTGAAAAAGGAATAACTCATCAATTCTTAGCTCCAAGAACACCTCAACAAAATGGAGTTGTTGAGAGGAAAAATAGAACCCTTATTGAAGCAGCAAGGACTATGTTACAAGAGGCTAAGCTTCCCACATATTTTTGGGAGGAAACTATAAGCACTGCTTGCTTTACACAGAATAGATCCTTGATTAACAAAGCATACAACAAAACACCTTACGAGTTAATGACTGGGAGAAAACCAACTCTCAAGTTCTTACATGTGTTTGGTTGTAAATGCTTTGTACTGAAAGATTCATCAGAATCAAAAGGAAAGTTTGACAATAAATCTGATGAAGCAATCTTCTTAGGTTATTCTCTGTCAAGTAAAGCATACAGAGTATATAATCTAAGAACAAAGGTCATTGTGGAATCAATTTAAGTCATGTTTGATGATAAAAAGATTCCAGGAATGATTGGACAATGATTGCATGAACCTCTCAGTTTTGAGAATGAATTGGATGCATGGGAATATCCATCAGAGACTACTGAACAACCCCAAGATAACAATGATCCCTACACAATTGAGGGGGAGCTAACAGTTGTGCATGAAGTGCTTAAAACTAATACTCTATCAGAAAATAGAATGTTAGATGAAACTCAAGAGACTGGTAACATTAGTATCCCATCGGAGACTAATGGTCTACCAGAGACTAGAGTCACTGATGCACAATCAGAAACAATATTGACACCGGATTAAGTAGAAATAAATAGCTCAAGGGAAGCTAATAATGAATGAGTCAATAGTTCAGGGGGAGCAGTCTCTGATCTTGAAGCTAGAATGGGTTACACCAATCTAGAAAATTTAGCCTCAACTTCAAGATAAAATCTGCCACGTGCAATTCCATGGTTGAGAGACCACATGCCAGATTTGATAATTGGAAGTTTAGAGGATGGAGTCAAGACTAGAAGTGCAACTCAAAATGAATGTTTATATCTCAGTTTTCTCTCAAAGATTGAGCCAAAGAAAATTGAGGAAGCACTTCAAGATCCTGACTGGATAATTGCCATGCAAGAAGAATTGAACCAATCACTCGAAACAAAGTCTGGAGACTGGTACCTAAACCAAAGAATAGATCAATTATTGGTGCCAAATGGGTCTTCAGAAACAAAATGGATGAAGTTGGTACAATTACAAGGAACAAAGCAAGACTGGTTGCAAAAGGATATTCTCAAGAAGAAGGAATAGACTATGATGAAACTTTTGCACCAGTAGCAAGACTTGAAACAATACGAATTTTTTTGGCATATGCAGCCTAGAAGGACTTCAAGGTGTACCAGATGGATGTCAAAAGTGTTTTCTTAAATGGAAAATTGGAAGAGGAAGTCTATGTTTGCCAACCCCCAGGTTTTGTAGACTCCAAATTTCCAAATCATGTCTATAGGTTAGACAAAGCACTTTATGGCTTAAAACAAGCACCAAGAGCCTGGTATGATACTCTATCTCAATTTTTAATTGAAAACAAATTTGTTAGAGGTATCATAGATAAAACATTATTTTATAGAAAACAAGGCTATGATATTATATTGGTGCAGATATATGTAGATGATATTATATTTGAGTCTACAAATGAAAACCTTTGTAAAAAAATTCTCAAAACTTATGCAGTCCAGATATGAAATGAGTATGATGGGAGAATTAACATTCTTTTTAGGATTGCAGATTAAACAATCACCTGATGGAATATTTATCAGTTAGTCAAAATACATCAAAGACTTACTGAGAAAATATGATTTGGTTGATTGTTCACCTGCAAAAACACCCATGCCTACTTCCACTAAACTAGATAAAGATTTAAAAGGAAAGAAAGTTGATATCACTAGTTATAGAGGAATGATAGGCTCTCTTTTATATCTAACTGCAAGTAGACCTGATATAATGTTTGCTACATGCCTGTGTGCTAGATTTCAAGCTGACCCTAGAGAGTCACATTTGATTGCTGTAAAAAGAATACTCAGATATCTAAAGGGTACCCCAAATCTTAGATTATGGTATCCTAAAGAATCTGATTTTAAACTAATTGGTTATTCAGATGCTGATTATGCAGGGTGTAAGCTTGACAGGAAAAGCACAAGTGGAAGCTGCCAACTTCTTGGAGGCAGACTTGTTTCTTGGTTCAGCAAGAAACAAAATTCAGTTTCTACTTCAACAGCAGAAGCTGAATACATCGCAGCTGGGAGTTGTTGTGCTCAAATCTTATGGATTAAGAATCAACTCCTAGACTATGGTATGTCATTATCCAAGATTCCTATTTATTGTGATAATACAAGTGCCATAGCAATAACAGAAAATCCAGTACAACATTCAAGAACAAAACATATTGATATTAGATATCACTTCATAAGAGAACATGTAAGTGAAGGAAATATCGAATTACACTGGGTTACAACTGATAAACAACTTGCAGACATTTTCACAAAACCTTTAGATGAATCTACATTTAATAGATTAGTCTATGAGTTAGGAATGCTGAATTATGTCTCTAAAAATTGATTAAAATCTTAGAAAACAAGTTGTTTAGTTTTGAGAAGCTAGAATTAAATTTCTAGATTGCAGCTGTTTAATTAAACAGATCATTAGGAGCTAGAATTAAGTTTCTAGATTGAGTTTGTTTTTAGCTAGAATTTTAATTCTGGAATAATATGAGCTAGAGTGAATAAGAGACTATCTTAGTCCCCGATAGTTTATACTATCAGAGACTATCTTAGTCCCCGATAGTTAATACTATCAGAGACTATCTTAGTCCCCGATAGTTAATACTATCAGAGACTATCTTAGTCCCCGATAGTTAATACTATCAGAGACTATCTTAGTCCCCGATAGTTAATACTATCAGAGACTATCTTAGTCCTCGATAGTTAATACTATCAATAACTATCTTAGTCCCCGATAGTTAATACTATCAGAGACTATCTTAGTCCCCGATAGTAAATCCTATCGGAGACTACCTTAGTCCCTGGTAGTAAACCCTATCGGAGACTAATCTTCTTCTAGTCTCTTACGAGTGAACAGATCAGAGATTAGGGCAATCTCCGATCGAGGGTAAACTGGTAGTTACCCATCCGTAAGAATTGCAAACGTTTCCAACAAATTGATAAAACAAATTTCAAACATCTTTGCAATCACAATCACTCAAAGCTCTGAAATTATTTTCTCTCTGATAATACTCTGCAATTTAACCCTCTTTTAAGTTTCTTCCAAAGTTCACAGATCTCTTGCAATGGCCGCTAAAACAGTTGCTTTCAAGTTTGGAGACTTTGATTTCATTAAGACCAACAATGTAGGGGTGGCTGATAAGAATGTCTTTGAAGCCCAGTATCACCCCTTCGTGGATTTTCTTCAAAACTCTACACTAACTTACGCCATTTATGAAGCTCCCGTCCAAGCTGCTGAGGTCATCACGGCTATTTGGTCCACTGCTACTATACAAGGTGCAAAAACTGACTCACCTATGGTAAGTTTCAGGTATGCAAACACTACGTATACTATAGATCATACCGTTGTAAATAATGCTTTACATTTACCAGTTTATGAAAACTTTGACTCCCCTGCCTCTGATGAAGAAATTCTTTCCATGTTGAAAAACTTAAATTATTCTGCTGAAATTGGGTCTGTTGGGTCTGTTACACGACCCCATCTAAGGCAAGAGTGGTCACTATTCTTTGACATAATCACTAAAGCTTTTACAACAAAATGCAGTGGATATGATGCTATCACACACTCACACAACAAATTGTTTTTAGTGTGTTGTATGGTAGAAATCTAAACATTGGGCTTTTAATTCTGCAAAACTTGTTGCCAAAACTTAAAACCAGTAAAACTAAAATTTATTATGCTAGGTTTTTGATGATGATTGCTTATTATCTAATCCCTAACCTAAATATTACTAGAATGCAAGTTGTACCAACTGTTTTGCAGAGTAAAAGAATAGTCAAAGATGTGAAGAACTCTGCAAAGGTAATTGTTCCTTTATTTTTCCCTCCTATCATGAGATCTACTCTTATTGATAGGCTTCCCAATCTTTACTCTTTGCAATTTTTTGAGGATAATAAAAGCCAAAACCCTGTGAATCCTCCAACAACTTCACCACAACAATCTATAGCCCCCTCTACAGTCTCCCAAAAGACTGTGGTTGTAAAAACCAAGACAATCACAAAACTCCCAAGTAAGAGAAAAATAATTGAGGGAGCAAGTGAGGACGAGGGAGAACCAGAAGCTGAAGTTCCACTTCAGAGGAAAAAGAGAATTATAACCCTTAGCCAAGCCCAATCCAGTGCTTCTCAAAAAGCATTGGAGGCTATAAGGACAAACAGTGAACTGTCACCATCCTCCCAAAAGGATGTTGACATTGAAGAAAGTTCCCAACCAGGAACATACTGTACAGAGTCAGCACAAACTCTTGGTCAAAACCAAGAGGAACCAATAAGAGAGTTAATAAAACAAAAGAGTGACACAAGGAGTGCACACACAGAGTCATCTATTGATGTTCCTCAATTTTTAATCTCTGAGGAACAGCCAACACTCCCCACTGTACATTCTTCTCCTTTTTCTCCCATTCTTGATTCTTTTGATGTAAATATAACTGATTCCCTTGATTTTTCCCAAGAGGAGCCAATACTCAAGACAAGTTCTCACACAATTTCCATGGATAGCTCCCTAGCCCAAGATACACAAAGGGAACCCCCTATCCATGTTGTCACAAGCACTTCTCAAACCCCCACTTCTGTAGGAAAAAGTGACACCATCAAAATGAGTGAGGCTGTGAGAATAAATAGTGAGAGTCAGGCTCCTGACCTGGAAAAAGGAGAGAACATACACATAAAAGAGAGTCAAGCTTTAGAAAGCTTGGAAAAAGGAGAGCATGAGAAGCTGGGTGCCCAACCCCAGGCAAAAGGAGAGGGTGTGAGCAAGGATGAGATCCTTGAAGAAAATAAAAGAGAGAAATTCTCAGCAGGTGATTTTTTAAAACCTGTTGAGACATTCATCACATAAGCAGCCCAAACTTCCTCTGCTCAACAATTAACTCCAACAGAGGAAATTGAGGGAAGCTCCAGGACAGGGGATGCCACATTACAAGTTATTTCTGACATGTCAAATGCAGATTTTGAGATCCTTTATGGCCTTCAACAATCTCAAGATCACATATCTGCATTAAAGACATCCATGGTAAATGAACCTGTTCCTGTAGAAACTGAAGCCGAGAATGTGGACGAGTGGCTCAATGCACAATTCATAAATTCTCTAGAGGATGCAGCTGCTCAACTAAGGCATTATTATGTGACCAACATTGGGTCAATAGCAGCTGCACCATCTTCCAAGGACATACTCGAAGAGATAATCAACGTGGACAAGAAACATACCAAGTTTCACCACTTTTTGGTTATTGGAATTAATGCCGCAGTCAAGGAAATCAAGCAGCAGATGGAGATTGAGACATATAAGATTCGACGGAGTTATGAAGGACACTTGCCAAGGAGGACAATCACTGCCATTGATACTCTTATCAAAGACAAGTCCAAGACTGACCGTAGACTTCAAGACCTAGAATCCAATGTCAGTCTCCTTCTCCAGAAGCAAGATCGAATGGAACAACTTTTGCTGTAGGCATTACCACAATTGGCTACCTCCTCCAAACCCCAAGATGCTGATGTCAAAAAGGGGGAGAGCAGTCATTTCAAACAACCTGTACAATCCAAATCTACTGTTCCAGATTCAGATGCAGATGGAGTTGCAAGCATTAAAAGAGAAAACATTGAAAGAAAATGTTGCACTGCAAGCCTATAAAGAACAAATTTTGAAGAAGCATGCTGATCTTGCACAAACAACAACAACAACATCAACAACAACAACACCACCAGCATCAACAATTCTTCTTTCTTCCAAACCGACTGCAGAAGCCCCAAGCTCATCAAAAGATAAAGGCAAAGGTGTCATGGTTGAAGATACAAAGAAAAATTCTCTTACTTAATCAGGACAGCCTAAGCTGATGGGGGATGTTATGAAACTGCTCACTTTCCCACTCCTATTGAACTTGAGCTGGGAGGGAGAGTTGAGTTAGTTAATCCTCGAGATCCAAGATTCATAGATGCTGATGCAATGCTTGCTCAAAAACTTCATCAAGAGGAAGATATGGCTGCAGAACAAGAGAGGAAGGAGGAGGAGTCTAAGAAGAAAAAACACTCAACAAGGAAGACTAGTACAAAGAAGGTAGCTGTGACCAGGAAAAAGACTTCAAAATCTACAAAGCAAGAATCTCCAAGGTCAACTGAGACTGCCTTGGTGGCTGTAAGTGGAATAACAAAACCACAAACAGTTCCATCAAGGAAGCCTTATAAAGTTGATATGGCTAGTACAAGTGAAGTGATCAAAGCCCTGAAGAGGAATACAAGAAATATAAATCTGGTCAAGGATGAAAATGGCAAGGATTTACTGCATATCTTTTTCAGAGATGGAGACTCTGTGAAGTATGCTAAGCCAGACTTGGAGAGGCAATCAAAAGAAGACTTGGAATGGTTATTATCTACTGTACTTTTTACTACAAAGCTCAACATGGAATTTCGAAGTCAGATCAAGAAGGCTATAAAGGAGATAAAGAGTGTGGACAAAGAGCCAACCGATCTTCCTGAATCAGTACCTCTTGGATTATGGTATGAGACTTTCCATGGTGAGAAAGTTTTCTTTAACTATAACAGAGATATCAACTGAGTGAGTGAAAATCATATAGAAGGATTTATTAAACTTCTTAGAGATGCAGAAGAAACAACAGAAGTTGTTCTCAAAAAGTTGCTGATGGAAAGGTTAGAACAACTCAGGGAAAATAGAAGGAAAAGAAAAGAGTTGTTGAACTAAAGGTATGTTGTTTGCTGTGAAAGTTGTAATTTTATTTCTTTTTGAAGCCAGGCTTATAGGATTTAAACCTGAGTCTTGGTGAAAGCTGAACAAAAGATCAAAGATCTTAGTTTAGAATACATTTGTAGTTAGTAATTCTTTATTCTTTTTCTAAGTAATTGTAATATTGAGTTTTGACATCATCATCATGCTTATCATTCTGATATTCATAATTAGGGGGAGATTGTTAGGTTTTAGAACATTTGATGATGATTGTCTTTAGATTACTTAGAATACAAATGTATAGAAAGTGTTAATTAGTAACACTGAAGTTTTGTAGCCAGTAGTTATCTCTTTGTTTGTAATTCATTTATTCTTTGTAAAGAGATACGATTATTTTTTATTTATAATTAACTGCTGGAATGGAGTATCGAAGCTTCAAGAAGTCAAGTTGTGTATTTGATCTGTTAGAGTTTGCAAAAAGGCTTATCGGAGACTAGAAGAACTGGTCAGAGACTAAAATGTTTTAACTGTCAGAGACTAGTTTTTCTATCGGAGACTAAAAGCTTACGTCATCAGAGATTAAAGAAAAAGGGATCAGAGACTAAGCTGACGTCATCGGAGACTAAGCCTTAACGTGTCAGAGACTAAATAACACTATCGGAGACTACACAAGCTGACATCATCAGGGACTAAAAGTCATCAGGGACTAAACGTACCAGGGACTAAAAGAGTCATCAGGGACTAAATGTACCAGAGACTAAAAGATACGTCAGGGACTGAAAGAAGCATCAGAGACTACTTGTGAATTAATCTCTGATAGATACAGAGTTCGAATTGAAAAAGGAATGTCTTCCACGTAAAGTAAAATATTATTGAAGATGTAGCTGGTAAGGAAACTAACAAGAAATCTGTTCCTATCAAAAAGGAAAGATTGTATTTGATTCGAATAAGGAAGCTGAATTTTATTCAGAATAGGAACTGAGTTAATTGTAATTCAGTTGATATAGAAGCTGTAATTAGTTATAGAGTGTAATTCAGAAGCTGTATAGGTTTTTCATAGTTTTGTATCTTTTCCTATACAGAATAGAAAAGAAGCTGACGATTACATTATTGTGATTGTTAGGATTTGTATTCAATTGTAGATCAATAAAGTAATTGTTTATAAATAGATTTGTGTTCTTGTTCTTTTTATTCCGCAAGAAAAATTTAGTTTCTTAAAGAACAAGTAATCGAAGAATTTTCAAAGAACTTGTATTTAACCCCCCCTTCTACAAGTTCTCGGCATCTCACTGGGAAAACAAGTCTCATCAAAGTCAATCCATTCCTCTTGAAGATAACCATTTGCCACCAGTCTTGCTTTATTTCTAATAACAATGCCAGCTTCATCCATCTTGTTCCTGAAAACCTATTTGGTGCCTATTATAGTTCTGTCTTTGGGTTTAGGCACCAAATTCCATACTTGATTTCTTTCAAATTGAGTTAACTCTTCTTGCGTAGCCATGATCCAATCAGCATCTTAAATGGCTTCTTCAAATTTCTTTGGCTCAATTTGAGATAGAAAACAAGCATATAGGCATTCATTAGATGTTGCTTTCCTGGTTTGCACTCTTTGTCTCGGATCACCAATAATCAACTTTGTTGTGTGAATCCTTAACCATTTGGGCTTGGAAATGTATCTTGATGTACTTGTTTGATCATCATTTCCTCCCCCTATGTTAGTGCTTCCAACTTCTATGAAAACTCCCTCTGAGTTGATGCTTAAGTCAGGGTTTGAGTTATCCCCTGATGGTGCATGCCCTGATGGATTATCCCCTGATGGAGTACCCCTGACCGATTGTCCAGGAGGTTGACTCCATCCACTGACGGGGCTTCTTGGTTGTTTGGATTGACATCAGGGATGGTTAGTTCTTCCATTTGTCTGCACTCATCAGCTTCACTCTCTTGACAATCAGAATCATCATCTTCGACACTGACATGATATTGACAGGGCCAAAGAGATCCATATGTAACAGTTGAATTGTATCTTTGATCATTGTGGCTTCAATAGTAGCCGCAGTTGTCCTCTTAGTCGTACTTCTGTCAGACAGCTTTTTGGCTTTTGTTGCTACTTTTCATTCCCTGATCTTCGAGCATTTAATGTTTGAGAGAAGTGATTGGACCACCAAAAACCAAGAAATATCTTTCCAGTTATATTTCTTGCTTCTTTAACAAGCTTCAATAATCGTTGTGTAAGTTCTGATGACTAATGGATATGGTCAAGACAGTCCACTGATGACAAGTCTTTTATGGTCGACTTGATCAGTGCTTCTGGATCCCCTGAAGTCAAATGCTGATATTGACTTGGTCAGTGCTTCTAGATCCCCTGATGACAATTCTTGATTGACTTGATCTCAAGGTCACTATCAAGTCCTTCTGAGCTTTTCCCTGATGACTTGCCTAGTGACGAGAGCTCATTCCCTGATGGCTAACTTGACCATCAGTGAATGCAAAACATGTGCAGAAATACTAAGGTTTATATTACACCTTAAGTATTTACAATTGCACTTATTATAAATACATCATCATCATTATCTATATCTAACAGAATATCATGAGGCAAGTGTTATGATTTAAGGATAGCTAAGGACATAGGTAAGTATATATACACTCTTATGTTTATTCAAGTTGAAGCGAGTGTATTCTCATTCTGATGCTTAATTCAAGTTGATGTAAGTATATTCACACTCATGTGTTTATTCAAGTTGAAGCAAGTATATATACACTCTTATGTTTATTCAAGTTGAAACAAGTGTATTCTCATTCTGATGCTTAATTCAAGTTGATGCAAGTATATTCACACTCATATGTTTATTCAAGTTGAAGCAAGTATATATACACTCTTATGTTTATTCAAGTTGAAGCAAGTATACACACACTCTTATGTTTATTCAAGTTGAAGCAAGTATATTCACATTCTTATGCTTATTTCAAGTTGATGCAAGTGTATTTTCATTCTGATATTTATTTCAGTTAAATGCATGATTAGTTGTTTCGATATGCGTAATGATATGTTATGATTTTCTTGTAAATCAGAATGTTATGCTTTAATTTCTGCTAGCATGATATGAATGAAAATGCATGATTATAATTGAACTTTTATTTATCAATTATTTGTCAATCTTATATCTATGCTAATGAATGAGAATGTTTCCACTTGGGCGTTGAGTAAGTGCTTATGTTAGTCTTGAGAGGGTAAGATGGTTATCGTACGTAGTAATGAGCCTCCTTTGAGCTAAATAAGACTTATAAGATGGTTAAGTGAGGATCGAAGAGTTCAAAACCTCAAAGTAAAAGTTAATTTCTAAAGTGCTAGAGGTTTTGACATTTACTCCGTCATACCTCACAAACAGTTTGAACCCTCGTTGTGCTTCAAACCCATCATACATGTTTATATGCTTACTGAGCGTAAATCGCTCATCCTTGTTGATTAATGTTTTACAGGTGATAAAGGCAAAGTTTAAAGTTGTTGTGAGTTAATTGTGGGTAATGATGAGGAAGAGCTGAGGACATAGGATGTAAGAGTATAAGGACGACAGTCAAAACTGTTGTAAAATTTTAGCTTCCGTTAATAGTCATTAAGTTATGAATATTGTAAGTTTAGCTTCCGCTGACGATTATAAGTACTCTGAAATATGTAAGGATGTACCATTCAAGTAAGATAGTGATCTATGGATGTGATCCTGGATGTTTTCTTTCTTTGGTTGACGTTGCCCGGGTCCCAGTGTGGGATTTTTTGGGGCGTCCCAATAAGCCTCGTTCTTCTGTGTTCTTTAACTACATTTACTAGGCTAGTGTTGTATAGACAACCTGCATTTCTGACTTTGTTAGATCTTGGTCTTCTTACTGGAGGCATATTTCTACAAGTAAGAAAAGAGATAATTAATATCCATGAGGTTTTTTTTTTTTTTTTTTTTTTTTTTTTTTTTTTTTTTTTTTTGCAAAAAGATTTCATATAGTTCATATAAAACTCATGGGACAATAATTTAAATGCATTTGTAAATAACCATGTACAACTTATAAGAGTTTCAAAGATAAAATTTCCATAAAATTCATAATATTAAAGGGTATAATAGTGAAAGTTCACTTATCCATTACAATACTTATAGAGCTTGGTTTCTCTATCATAACATAAGAAAAAAAAATCGGCTCTTAATTCTAAGTAAAAAAATAATATATATATATATATATATATATATATATATATATATATATAAAGCGGTACAAAATATTTTCAAAGTAAGCCCTCGCAGTTGAGTTCTTCCTTAATTCTGCGTGCACGACGGCACGCCTCCTCGAAGCTCTCCTCAAGGTTGTGCATCAGACGATCTCGATCGGCAACAGTAGGGTGCGGGAGTCTAAAATAATCACTTACTGAGATCAATGTCTCAGTTACCGTCTCCCTAAGGGTGAGAGATAACTCCTTGAAAGAAACCCTCCAAATATCTAGGAGTCAGTTGGTCATCATAGAGCGACGCATCATTCTATTATTCAGTGACGCGATCTCAGTCTGCATCAGGCGTACAAGTAAAGGTTGAACCCTTCTGGTAATGGCATAGGCACTACTGGAGACGGTGCGGCGGGTGAGACGACTACTGGTATGTCTGGCTGAACCTCTGGTGGCTCTGACAGCATAGCAGGTGGTGGGGCCAACTGCTCTGCCGGTGGTGCAGCTGGAACAGTAGGTACAATGTGTACCGGGAAAGAATAAGGTCTGCCCATGGTGGAGAACGTGACTCGTAGTGAGGAGGAGAACGGTTCCTCACATGATCTGTATCCTCTTCGGCATCTTCCTTCGATGGGTCATCGTCATCCTCTGGATCAACATCCTCTTTGGCATCTTCCTGCTCACTGGGGTCCTCATCCTCCTTATGGTGAATGAGGTGATGGTCATCTTCCAAATCCTCGTTAGGGATCCGAGGAATCTCAAAATGAAACACATTTACTTCTCTAGTTACCCTCTTACGAGGAGTAACACGCCATCGGGCGCCAGGTGGTGGTGGTGATCCCTGGATGACATCGGGATGTAGGCGTTTGTGGCGGTTCGAAGGGCTCGCATCATCATCCGATGTAGGCATAACAGTAGTAGGTGACTCGGACGATGCCTCCCTTAGAGCCTCAACATCATCAGTGGAGATGTCTGTAAGTCCTGGATTGTCTGATAAGGTGATCTCATGAATATGCTCCTCATCGGAGCTATCAACCATGGGAGCTTTTCCCCTATCGTCGCGTCTCGAAGTCATCTACAAGTAAACATAACCTATGTCAGTATAGGGACAAAATTTAACTTAACATAGAGTTTGACATGAATACTAATGCAATGCATGGTTTGTAGTAAGTTCTACTTAGGTCCTTAGATTAAAATTTTGTAACCCCTAAATTTTTTTTTTTTTAGCTTCAGGCACGAAAAAGTCTACCTGACGCTCACTATCCATCTATTCATCCTTACGTCATATTTTCCTATCCTTATGTCTTACGGTTCCTTCATTCTTCCGTAAAACTCTAAATATTGTGTTCTACTCTCCGGTAGAGACCGTGGTCTCATAACCAGTGACAGCCCCAAAAATTATAAACAGACTTCGGGCACCGTCAATAATGGACAAAGGTAAAACAACAACATCTGAGCATGCATATCATTAATTAAGAGATATAACATTGAATCTCTATTACATTATCCATCAATGAATATTAAATAGAGGAAGTCTATGTGGGGCCCACACAGGCCTTACAGTCTAAACATCTATATTATTTTCTCTTGCTTTAATCTACCCCTGAAAGCCATCCATAAGAGGGAAATCAGGAAGCGTTCAACATGCCATCTTATCTTTTCCTTTATTAGATGGTTCGGCCTTCTCGCCATAACCTGTAAAAACGTTTAAGTATTTATTTATTTTTTAAAATTCAGATTGGGCCAAAAATTAAATTAAAGTGGGCTGAAATTTAAAAGAAATCTGTTGGGCTGGACTGGGTCAAAACCGGGTCAAACAGTTGGATTTAGGGTCAACCAGTTGGACCGACCCGTCTTCTTCATGCAGTGCAGCATGTCATCGCCGGTTGGATTTCCATCGAACCCGTCGGCTAAGATCACCGAATAACAGACTCACACACACTGAAAATGGGTGACAACACTTCCATGGCCTTTAGCATATGAGAATATGCCTCTAACCTTCATGCCATCGCTGTAAGGTCACTAAATCATAGATTTGAAGCTCGCCGCCGGCGAGTCCGCCATTAACGGCGGTGAGCTCTCGGCCGAGCTTCAATTTCTCATTCCATCACCATTTTTGACTAATCAAACATGGAAATGATTCTAGGGACTTCTAATAACTCATACATACAATCAATTTCAAGTTTCATTAACAATATCGCAAGAAAAATCAAATCAAACTTTCGGATTTTAATGAAAATTTTGGATGAACATGAGATCCGAAATACTGAACCATATTTCCAATTGTTTGAGGTAAAATAATACTTACAAGTGCAAAAACATTTTTCTAAAATCAATTTGAACAATAATAAACTAGATCAACCTGAATTTGGATTTGCAAAATTCAGGTTCTAGGGTTCTTCGTATTATTTCTTGATTTTTCATTTATTTTCTAATTAAACTTTAAAAATTAATAACTCACAATCTATAAATGCTATGAACAAGTGTGATACAAGGAAATCATACTGAAAAATATATATCTACGCAGTGGTGTAATCAGAAAAATTAATTGATATCAAAATAAAAGGCCAGAATAATTACCTCTTAAAAACTTTAATGAAAAAATTTGCCAAATCTTCAAAAATGCTCAAGAATCAAAGCTCCAAAAATTGAGAGTGTTTGTGAGTGATTTTTCTGATGAGATACACTCAAATGGTGCTTAATGACAAGCTAAGTAGACAAACTTTAGACAAACAAATACCTAATAAAGGTAATAATTCAATTAAAGTCATTAATACAATAGTAATTGACAATAACACTTAATATAATTATAATTTACTGATTTACCATAAGTGTAATTAGTAAAAAATTTAATTACTTACTTAGTAAATATTTATTTACTTACTAATTTAAATTTTTAATGATTATGCATTGATTTATTGCATAAACCAAAAAGTTTATCCGACTCGGCGAGATAAAAACTTGTTTATGAAATTATTGTTAAAATTAACGTCTAGTAATTTTTTTTAAAAAAAATAATATCTTGTCAAAATTATCGTCTCGTAATTATTAAAGTATTACGTTCGTTATGATTTAACGTTAGTGGATGTGTGCGTAATGAAATGTGTAATCGTAAAATTTACCGGTTAGTAAAAATAAACGGTAATTCATAAATAAATCTTCGTATAATTTACTTTTGAATTTCTGGGTTCTTACATCCTCCCCCCCTCACAATAAGTTTCTACCTCGAAACTTGACTAATGAAAAAGGTGGGGATACTTTTACATCATCATCTCTTCTAATTCCCACGTCGCTTCTTCAACATTGTGATTCCTCCATAATACTTTCACGGAGGGAATCTCTTTATTCCTTAAAATCTTTACTTGCTGATCCAGGATTTGCACTGGAATCTCTTCGTAATGCAAATTCGGTTGAAGCGCAATCGGTTGATAATCGATGATGCCAGTGTGATCACCTTTATAAGGTCGGAGTATTGACACATGAAAGACATCGTAAACATGTCCCAAAGCTGGGGGTAGTGCCAATTGGTAAGCTACTTCACCAATTTGGCGAAGTATCTCGAAAGGTCCAATATAGTGGGGGCTAAGCTTTCCTTTTTGTCGGAACCGTATGACACCTTTCCATGGAGAAATTTTCAGTAGGGTATGATCTCCGACTTCTAATGTCTGATCCTTGCGATGTTGGTCTTCATATTGCTTTTGTCAGTCTTGTGCAGCTTTCATTCTCTGCCGAATGATTCTGACTGCATCCTCAGTTTGCTGAACCATCTCTGGTCCCTCAAGTCATCTTTTTCCAACCTCATTCCAATATAATGGAGTTCTGCACTTCCTTCAGTATAGTGCTTCGAACGGGGCCATACCGATGCTTGCATGGAAACTGTTGTTGTGGGCGAATTCAATGAGAGATAGGTGTTTATCCCAGTTACCACTGAAGTCTAACGAACACGCCCTCAACATGTCTTCCAAAGTTTGGATTGTTCTTTCAAATTGTCCATCAGTCTGCGGATGGAATGCAATACTCATGTCCAATTGTGTTCCCAGATAGTCTTGAAAATTGCACCAAAATCTGGACGTGAAGCGCGGATCTCGATCTGACACAATCAAAATTGGTACTCCATGTCGACTAAGAATTTCTTTCACATACAGTTTGACTAACTAGTTCATCTTGTAGTTATCCTTAATGGGCAAAAAGTGAGTAGATTTGGTTAACCTATCCACTATTACCCATATCGCATTTGCTCCTTTCAATGTCGCTGGTAGCCCAACTACGAAATCCATGGTGATGTACTCCCATTTCTATTCTAGGATTTCCAAGGATTGTAATAATCCACTTGGCTTCTGATGTTCAGCTTTGACCCTCTGACAGGTGAGACATGTACTAACCCATTCAGCTATTTCTCTTTTTATATTTGGCCACCAAAAGTTTTGCCTTAAGTCTTGGTACATCTTTGTCCCCCTTGGGTGTACAGAGAATATGAAATTATGAGCCTCTTGGAGTAATTGTCTCTTTAACTCTACCTTTGTCGGAATCCAGACTCTGTCTTCAAATCTCATCAACCCATCGTCATGGATTCGACATTTCCCATTATCTCCTTGGAGCAGTTTCTCCCTTTCTACTGCAAATTCTTCTTGAGCTATCCTAATTATGTCCAATAATTGGGGTCTCGCTTTGACTGCTTCCTCCATTTCCCATCTTTGACGTGTTGTGATGACATTCAGTTGCAATCATTCCAATTCCATCCTTACCTCTTCTTGAATTGTCATCACATCTATCCTTTCTCGTCTGCTTAGGGCATCATCTACTATGTTTGCCTTACTAGGGTGATAGTCGATCGAGCAATCATAGTCCTTGATCAATTCCAACCATCGCCTTTGTCTTATGTTCAGCTCTTTTTGTGTGAAAATGTACTTTAGGCTCTTATGGTCGGTATAGATCTCACACTTCTCCCCGTACAAGTAATGTCTCCAAATCTTTAAGGCAAAAACAATAGCAGCTAACTCCAAGTCATGAGCTGGATATCTTTTCTCGCAGTCCTTTAATTGACGAGATGCATAGGCAATGACTTTGCCATTTTGCATCAGGACGACTCCTAGTCCATTCAGTGAAGCATCGCTGTAGATGACAAAGTTTCCTTTGTCGTCTGGCAAGCTCAACACTGGTGCAGTGGTCAGCCTCTTTTTTAGCATTTGGAAACTCCTTTCATATTCGGGAGTCCACACATACTTCACCATCTTTCTTGTCAGATTTGTCAATGGAATAGCCAGTTTTGAAAAGTCATGGATGAATCTTCGATAGTAGCCTGGTAGTCCTAAGAAGCCCCATACTTCGGTAGGAGTCTTGGGTTGCGGCCAATTGGTGATAGCTTCAATCTTTGTGGGGTCCATGGATATGCCCTGCTCGTTGATCACATGGCCCAAAAATTTCACCTCTCTAAGCTAGAACTCGCACTTCGAGTATTTGGCATAGAGTCTTTCCCGTCTCAGCATCTACAACGCTATTCTCAAATGCTCGGCATGTTCTTCTTTCATTTTGGAGTAGATGAGAATGTCGTCGATGAACACAATGATGAACTTATCCAATTGTGGTTTAAAAACTCAGTTCATTAGGTCCATGAAAGCAGCTGGAGCATTAGTAAGTCCGAATGACATTACTAGGAATTTGTAATGACCATATCGGGTTCTAAATGCCGACTTAGAGATATTTTCATCTCTAATCTTTAGTTGATGATATCCAGATCTCAAGTCAATCTTTGAAAAATATTTTGCACCTTTAAGTTGATCAAACAAATCATCGATTCTCGGTAATGGATATCGATTCTTTATTGTCACTTTGTTTAGTTCTCTGTAGTCGATACACAGTCTCATCGATCCATCCTTCTTCTTTACAAAAAGCACAGGTGCTTCGCACGGTGAGACACTTGGTCTGATAAATCCTCGATCCAACAACTCTTGTAATTGCACCATAAGTTTTTTCAATTCAGAAAGGGCCATTCTGTTTGGAGCCTTGGAAATCAGGGCAGTCCCTGTTACTAGCTCGATTCCAAATTCTACTTGTCTATTGGGAGGTAATCCCGGTAGTTCTTTCGGAAATACATCTCCGAATTCCCTCACAATGGGAATATCTTCTAATTCTGGTGTTTCCTTCTTAGTATCATGTACGTAAGCCAAGAATGCTTCGCATCCTTTACGTATCATTCTCTTGGCTTTTATCGTAGTGAGGAAGTGAGACGGTTTGGTAGTCTTACTTCCATGAAATAACACCTTTTTATTTGAAGGTGTTCTTAAGGAAACATTCTTCCTCTTGCAGTCTATACTAGCCTGATATTTATACAACCAATTCATGCCTAGTATCATGTCGAACTCTCCCAAAGGAAAGGGTATCAAATCTGTAGGTAGATTATGTTTTCCTATCTTTACACTACAGTCAGATAGTATATCCTGAACAGTATAGACCTCCCGGTTGGCTACCATAACCTCTAGAGGTACATCTAGACGTTTAGGCACTATGTTAAGTTCTTTAAGTAGTCATTCGGCTATAAAAGACTTGGTCGCACCAGAATCAAATAATGTATGAACTTGAACTGAGTTGACCAATAGTGTACCTGTCACCACATCATCGGACTTCAAAGCATCCTGGACAGTCATATTATAGGTCCTGGCTTGAGGACGGACTGGTACAGTGTTAGCTCCTGAAAGTGGTGGCTTTCCTCCGCTTTTCTTTTGCGGGCAGTCTGGAGAAATGTGGCCCTGAACACGACATGTATAACACGTTCGCACAATCGTTAGTGCGTGACTGGTGCCTTGGGGTGTGGACTGTTGTGTCTGTTGCTGTTGTTGCTGCGGACGATATTGAAGTTGTGCAGCAACAATTGCCTGGTTTGGGCAATTTGGTGACATATGCCCAGGCTGGTAGCATTTATAGCACGTGTTCGTGCCCTTCAAACATGGGGAAGTCCCATGATTCTTTCCACATTTGGCACAAACAGTGCTCAACTGCTTGTTGTCTCCTCCAATTTTGTTGTTGAAGTTCCCTTTTCTTTTGTTGTTGTATTGGAAACTTCCCGGTTCTTGTTTGACCACAACTGATGTAGCTTGTAGTTTTCCACTCCCTCCACCAGTTCCTTTATTGTTCTGGTGGTCGTTGCTGTTACTTCCTTTCGTCTGTCCATCTTTTCAGTTTTCTCGGTTGAACTCTCGAAGCGTCTTGCTGCTTTTTTTTGCTACTTTTGTCCTTTGGACAACTTCTGTGTATGTTCCCAGACATAAGACAACGATCTTGTCCTAGAGCCATGGGTTCAATCCATACTCGAACCTTCTTGCTTTCCTCCTCTCAGTATCCACTAGGTGTGGAGCGTACCTCTGGAGCTCATTGAACTTTCATTCATATTCCTTTACTATCATGTTCCCATGTTTGAGTTTGAGGAACTACTTCTCTAGATCATTAGCAACACTGATAGGGAAGTATTGGCTATTGAAAATTTCCTTGAATTCCTCCTAGGTGAAGCCTTGATTTGTTGCTTCCTCTCCCCTGGATGCTAGTTTTTTGGCTAGTTCTAGCCGCTAAGTGGCTTCCCACCAATAATTTGCTTCCCCTTTCAGTAGGTAGGTAGCATATTCTGTCTTGAGGTCTTCGGTCACCCTAGTTATACGGAAGGCTTTCTCCACCTCCTTGATCCATGTTTGGGCGCCAGTGGGGCATCCTTCTCCATTAAAAGTGGGTGGGCTATTGTTGGTGAAGTCCTTGAATGTTACCCTTATAGGTTGCACTTGTGGTGGGTGTAGTGGGTTGTTATTCAGTTGTGCTGCTTCCCTTATCATATTCATTAATAAGGTGATGGGATTTTCTTGATTCCCATTATTTCCCTGGTTATCATTTGGATTTGTACTTCCTTCATCATTCGCATTGCGATTGACATTGGCATTTCTGACTCGGTTAGATCTTGGTCTTCTTACTGGAGGCATCTTTTTACAAGTAAGAAAAGAGATAATTAATATCCATGAGTGTTTTTTTTTTTTTTTTGCAAAAAGATTTCATATAGTTCATATAAAACTCACGGTACAATAATTTAAATGCATTTGTAAATAATCATGTACAACTTATAACAGTTTCAAAGATAAAATTTCCATAAAACTCATAATATTAAAGGGTACAATAGTGAAAGTTCACTTATCCATTACAATACTTACAGAGCTTGGTTTCTCTATCATAACATAAGAAAAAAACATCGGCTCTGAAGTCTAAGTAAAAAATTAAAATATATATATATATATAAAAAGCGATACAAAATATTTTTCAGAGTAAGCCCTCGAGGTCGAGTTCTTCCTTAATTCTGCGTGCATGGCGGCACGCCTCCTCGAACCTCTCCTCAAGGTCATGCATCAGATGATCTTGATTGGCTGCAGTAGGGTGCGGGAGTTTGAAATAATCACTTACAGAGATCAATGTCTCAGTTATCGTCTCCCTAAGGGTGAGAGATAACTCCTCGAAAGAAACCCTCCAAATATCTAGGAGTTAGATGGTCCAAACCATCCTTCTGTTATTCAGTGACACGATCTTAGTCTGCATCAGGTGTACCCTACGCTAGAAATAAAGGCTGAACCCGTCTGGTAATGTTATAGGCACTATTGGAGGCGATACGGCGGGTGAGACGACTACTGGTATGTCTGGCTAAACCTCTGGTGGCTCTGACAGCATAGCAGGTGGTGAGGCCAACTGCTCTGTTGGTGGTGCAACTGGAACAGTAGGTACAATGTGTACCGGGAAAGAATAAGGTTCTGCTCGTGGTGGAGAACGTGACTCGTTGTGAGGAGGAGAACAGTTCCTCACATGATCTGTATCCTCTTCGGCATCTTCCTCCGATGGGTCATCGTCATCCTCTGGATCAGCATCCTCTTCGGCATCTTCCTGCTCACTGGGGTCCTCATCCTCCTTGAGGTGAATGAGGTGATGGTCATCTTCCAAATCCTCATCAGGGATCCGAGGAATCTCAAAATGAAACACATGTACTACTCTAGTTACCCTCTTACGAGGAGTAACACGCCATCGGACACCAGGGGGTGGTGGTGATCCCTGGATAACACAGGCGATGCCTCCCTAAGAGCCTCAACATCATCAGTGGAGACATCAATAAGTCCTGGGCTGTCTGATAAGGTGATCTCAGGAATATGCTCCTCGTCAGAGCTATCAACCACAGGAGCTTTACCCCTATCGTCGTGTCTCAAAGTCTTTTACAAGTAAACATAACATACGTCAATATAGGGACAAGGTTTAACTTAACATAGAGTTTGACATGAATACTAATGCAATGCATGGTTTGCAATAAGTTCTACTTAGGTCCTTAGATTAAAATTTTATAACCCCTAAATTTTTATCTTTTTTTAGCTTCAGGCACGGAAAAGTCTACCTGACGCTCATCGTCCATCTATTCATCCTTATGTCATTGTTAGGTCTTATAACATTTGATGATGATTGTCTTTAGATTACTTAGGAATACAAATGTACATAAAGTGCTAATTAGTAGTACTTAAAGTTTTGTAGCCAGTAGGTATCTCTTGATTGTAATTCATTTATTTATTATAAAAGATATATTCATTTTATTTGTAAGTAACTACTGGAAAGATGTATCAAAGCTGCGACAAGTCAAAAGGTGTATGTGATCCGTCGGAGATTAAGGTAAGACTTATCAACTACAGAATTTGTCTACCAGACATTAAGGATTTTGTCTGTCGAAGACTAGTGATTACATCATCGGGGATTAAGAATAACGCATCGGAGACTAAGGCTTACGTCATCAACGACTAAGCTTAGTGCATCAGAGATTAAGCTGACGTCATCAGAGA
>CM025780.1:10176682-10197978 GCA_014636745.2 Centella asiatica | reverse complement strand
ATCAATAAAAACAATTGTTTATAAGTTTGATCTTGTTCTTTATTTCCGCAAGTATTATTTAATTTCTTGAAGAACAAGCAATTGAAAATGTTTCAAAGAACTTGTATTCAACCCCCTTTCTACAAGTTCTCGACTATCTCACTGGGAAAACAATTGGTATTAGAGCTTTTAATTGAATATACTCAATTAACACGTTCAAAGAGATGGCCAACGATGAAGCAAGCAACTCTGGCTTAATGACCTATGCAGGCAGTCGTGATGATGGTACTAGGATTCCTATTCTTAAAAGAGAAGAATATCCTATATGGAAGCAAAAGATATACATGCATCTAAGAGCAACAGATCCTGACTATATTGCAAGGATCGAAAAAGGTCCTTATCTACTCAGGAAATTTGTTCCTGCTAAAACTGTTGAGGGATCAGTTCTTTATTTCTGCAAGTATTATTTAATTTTTTGAATAACAAACAATCGAAGAAGTTTTAAAGAACTTGTATTCAACCCCCCTTCTACAATTTCTCGGCTATCTCACTGGGAAAACAATTGGTATCAGAGCCTTTAATTGAACTTAATCAATTAATACGTTTTAGAGATGGCTAACAACGAAGCAAGCAGCTCTGGCATAATGACTTATGCAGGCAGTCATGATGGTGGTACTAGGATTCCAATTCTTAAAAGAGAAGAATATCCTATTTAGAAGAAAAAGATGTACATGCATTTGAGAGCAACAGATCCTGACTACATCGCAAGGATTGAAAAAGGTCCTTATCAACCCAGGGAGTTTGTTCCCTCAAAAACTGTGGAAGGAACAGTTGTTGAAGAACACTTTGAACTTGCTCTTGAAAGTAAGTATACCAATAAAGACAAGTTTCAAGTGTTAAAAGACTCCAAGGTGATAAACATATTATACAATGACATTGATAAGAATATGTTCACGAGTATCATCAACTGTACATCATCTAAGCAAATCTGGGACACCATCAAAGTCCTGTGTGAAGGAACTGACCAAGTTCGAAAGAACAAAAAATCATTGTTAACACAACAATACGAGTTCTTTCAAGCAAAGCATGGTGAACCAATAACGTCAGTCTATGATAGGTTCAATACCTTGCTCAATGACTTGAAGATACTTGGGAAGTCCTATGACAATGAGGACGTCAACACCAAGTTCATGAGAGCTCTCCCACCAAGTTGGGATCCAAAAACTACAGCTGTAAGGGAAGCTCATGACATAGACATACTCACACTGGTCAGGCTCTACGGAAATTTAAAGACTTATGAACTTGAAATAGAGCAACGATAGAGAATGCATGACAGGGACAAATGAGCTGCATTAATGGTTGAGACGAGCAAGTCTCACGAGAAGCTTGATGAAGAAACTTCCAATACTAGCTCCACTGACGAGGAAGATGAACTGGACACTGATGATGACATGTAAGAATTCATAGCATTCATGGTGAAACAATTCAAGAAATTTAGAGCTGGTAGAAAAGGAAGAAGATCGTCAAGGAACCCTAATCTTAAGCGTGAAGGTCAAACTGTGACCTTTGACTTAAAGAAAATACGATGCTATAATTGCGATGGGTTAGGGCACTTTGCCAATGAGTGCAGGAATTCTAGATCTAATGATAGATCTAAGGATGACAAATCAAGAAAGACGGGGAATGACTTTGCTGACAAGAAGTTCAAATCAAAAAGTAAAGCCTTGATTACTGAGGGCAAGGATTGGATTGATAGTGACTCTGAGGAGGAAATTGTCAACTTTGCCTTAATGACTCTAATTGACGAGCCAAGTGATTCTACAAAGGTATGTGAGGTAAATCAGAATTTTAATGTGCTTAACCTAATTGATACATCTAGTATTGAAAGCATACAAAAAGACATGTCTGATTTGCGTGTTAGCTTTAGGTCACTAACCATTGAACATACTAGCGTAAAACAATCACATGACCTTCTCTTGAAAAGAAATAAATTTTTTGAAGAGAGGTTGGTACAATTTGACACTATTAAGTCTGATCTAGACAAAGCTCATCAAATAATCAATGTTTTGAAAAAGAGGGAATGTTACATAGTCGAATAATTTGAGAATGCACAGGCTAAGATAAAACAGTGGAACAGTTCGTTTAAAAAGTTAACAGACTTGGTAGGATGTCAAATGATTAGTCAAAAGTCTGAACTAGGTTATGATGAGTACCTAGGAAACAATTCAGATTTAATTGAGACCATAGAAGCTGCTAACTCCACTACAAGTAAGCAAATGACTTTAAAAAGTATTAATTTTGTCTCTCATGTTAATGAACCAAAATTTATTAACACTCAATATCAACCAGTCACTGCAAAAAATAATAGTGATCAAAAGACAGTGAATGTTGTTGATAAGAGTGAGAATAAAAGATTAAATATTGGGTTTATGACAAAGACTCAATTAAATAAAAAATTGAAAAATGTTCCTGTGGTAAAGGCTGAAAAATTAGTGGAGTCTAGCAGTGGTAAAAAAAATAGGAATGAAAAGATAGGCATTAATAAATATACTAATTATGCAAGAATGCCTGATGCTCCTAGAAAAACTTGTCATATATGTGGTAATCCCAATCACATAGCTATTCATTGTAGGAGCAAAAATAGAATTCCTATGATACAGACTACACCTTCAAAGATAATAAAAGCTAAATCACCTGTAAAAAGGTCAAATCATCTTTGCATTAATCTTGTGAATTCCAAGCTTGGTAGTCTCTCACAAATAGGAAGCAAGACTAAAGATTGTCCAATTAAAGTCAAAAATATTAAAAGGCAATCAACTCAATCTGAGTTAAGTCTTGATTATACAACTAGTGAGAAAGGACACAAGAAAGTCTGGGTCCCAAAAATTTCTAACTAGTTACTTTTTACTGTGCAGGGAAAAAAGAAGAAAACATGGTACTTGGACAGTGGTTGTTCAAGGCACATGACTGGAGACAAGTCCCTGCTAAAACAATATGAAGAGAAAAGTGGCCCAAAAGTCACTTTTGGAGATGACAACAAAGGCCATACAAGGGGTTATGACAGTGTTGAACATGGAGATGTCATCTTCACAGAAGTATCACTAGTTGATGGCTTAAAGCACAATTTACTGAGTGTGAGTCAACTATGTGATAAGGGATTCCATGTCACCTTCAAAGAAGATCAATGCCTGGTGAGTGACAAAGAATTAGGGAATGTGATCTTGACAGGAAAAAGAAAAGGAAATTTGTACATTGCAAACCTTATCTCTTTCACTAATCAAATCACGTGTCTCTATAGCAAAGCATCAACTGATGAAAGTTGGCTTTGGCACAAGAAGCTTTCCCATTTGAATTTCAAGAATATCAACAAACTTGTGAGGAAAGGTTTAGCAGCTGGCATTCCACAATTGGAATTTACACAAGATGGATTGTGTGACTTATGCCAGAAAGGGAAACAGAGAAGTGTGTCATTCAAAAGAAAACTAAAGACATCAATCACTGATCCATTGCAATTACTTCACATGGACTTATTTGGTCAAGTGAATGTGATGTCTATCTTAAGAAATAAATATACTTTGGTTATAGTGGATGATCACACGAGGTATACTTGGGTAAAATACCTTCATACAAAAAATGAAGCTGCTTAGTTAATTATTAATCATGTCAAGAAAATAGAGACTGAGTCAGGGAAAACAGCAAGGGTAATAAGGAGTGACAGAGGAATATAATTCAAGAATACCCAAGTTATTGAATTCTGCACTAAAAAAGGGATAACTCACCAATTCTCTACTCCAAGAACTTCTTAACAAAATGGAGTTATTGAGAGGAAATACAGGACCTTTATTGAAGCAGCAAGGACCATGTTACAAGAGGCAAAGCTTCCTACATATTTCTGGGAGGAAGCTATTAGCACTACTTACTTTACACAGAATAGATCCTTGATAAACAAAGCATACAACAAAACACCTTATGAATTGATGACTGGGAGAAAACCAACTCTCAAGTTTTTACATGTGTTTGGTTATAAGTGCGTTGTACTGAGAGATTCATTAGAGACTAGAGGGAAATTTGATAACAAGTCTGATGAAACAATCTTCTTGGTTTACTCTCTATCAAGCAAGACATATAGAATGTATAATCTAAGAACAAAAGTCATTGTGGAATCCATTCAAGTTGTGTTTGATGACAGAAATATTCTAGGAATGATTGGACAAGGATTGCATGAACCTCTCAGTTTTGAGAATGAATTGGATGCATGGTAATATCCATCAGAGGCTAATAAAGAACCCCCAAATAGCAATGATCCCTATGTAATTGAGGGGGAGCTAACTGTTGTGCATGAAGTACCAAGGACTAATACTCTATCAGAGACTAGAGTAATAGATTCAAATGAAACACAAGAAACTAGTGACATTAGTGAACCATCGGAGACTAATGGCTCACCAGGGACTAGTTTATCTGATGCACAATCGGAAACTATTTTGACACCAAGGACGATTGAGATAAATAGCTCAAAGGGAGCTAATGATGAAGAAGTCAATGGTTTCGGGGGAGCAGTCTCTGATCAAGAAGCTAGATTGCACTACATCAATCTAGAAAATGAAGCCTGTACTTCAAGGTCAAATCTTCCACGTGCAATTCCATGGTTAAGAGACCACACACCAGATTTAATTATTGGAAGCATTGAGGATGGAGTTAAGACTAGGAGTGCAACTCAAAATGAATGCTTATATCTCAGTTTTCTGTCAAAGATTGAGCCAAAGAAAATTGAGGAAGCACTTTAAGATCCTGATTGGATAATCGCCGTGCAAGAGGAATTAAACTAATTCACAAGAAACAAAGTCCGGAGATTGGTACCCAAACCAAGGAATAGATCAATAATTGGTGCCAAGTGGGTCTTCAGAAATAAATTGGATGAAACTGGTACAATAACAAGGAACAAAGCAAGAATGGTTGCAAAAGGGTATTCTCAAGAAGAAGGAATATATTATGAGGAAACTTTTGCACCAGTTGCTAGACTTGAAGCAATTAGAATCTTCTTGGCTTTTCCAGCCTACAAAAACTTCAAGGTGTACCAGGTAGATGTCAAGTGTGCTTTCCTAAATGGCAAATTGGAAGAAGATCTACAGGTTAGACAAAGCACTCTATGGATTAAAACAAGCACCAAGAGCCTGGTATGATACTTTATCTCAGTTTTAACTTGAAAACAAATTCATTAGAGGTATCATAGATAAAACTTTATTTTACAGAATTCAAGGCTCTGATGTTATACTTGTGCAAATATATGTAGATGATATTATATTTGGTTCTACAAATGAAAAACTCTGTGAAAGATTTTCAAAACTAATGCAGTCTAGATACGAAATGAGTATGATGGGAGAATTAACATTTTTCTTAGGTTTGCAAATTAAGCAATCAACTAAAGGAATTTTCATAAGTAAGTACAAGTACATCAAGGATTTACTGAGAAAATATAATTTGGTTGATTGTGCATCTGCAAAAACACCCATGCCTACTTGCACTAAACTAGATAAGGGCTTAAAAGGAAAGAAAGTTGATATTACTAGTTCTAGAGGAATGATAGGATCACTTTTATATCTAACTGCAAGTAGGCCTGATATAATGTTTGCTACATGTTTATGTGCTAGATTTCAAGTTGACCCTAGAGAGTCACATTTGATTGTTGTCAAAAGAATACTCAGATATCTAAAGGGTACCCCAAACCTTGGGTTATGGTATCCTAAAGAATCTGATTTTAAACTAATTGGTTATTCAGATGCCGACTATGCAGGTTGCAAGCTTGATAGGAAAAGCTGTTTTCCCAGTGAGATAGCCGAGAACTTGTAGAAGAGGGGTTGAATACAAGTTCTTTGAAACCTTTTCGATTGCTTGTTCTTTAAGAAATTAAATTATTTTACGAAATGTAAAGAACAAGATCAAACTTATAAACAATTGCTTTTATTGATTTTAACAATTGAATACAAATTCTAACAATCATTCTTTGATCGTCAGCTTCTTTTTCTGTATATGTAAAGATACAAAACTATGAAAACTATACAGATTCGAATTACAATTCTGTAAACCTAATTACAACTTCTAAAACTGAATTACAACTCAACTCAGTTTCCTATTCTAAATCAATAATGATTCAGCTTCCTTATTCAAATCAAACATAATCTTTCCTTTTTGATTAGGATAGATTTCTGGCTTGTTTCTTTACCAGCTACGTCTTCATTAATATCTTAGTCCACGTGGAAGACAGTCCTCATTTGATTCGAACTCTGTATCTCATCAGGGAATAAGTCACGACTAGTCCTCGACAGCTTTAACATTAGTCCCTGATCACTTTAGTCTTTGGCCTTTAGTCCCTGATCAGGTTGTGTAGTCTCTGACAGAATTAGTCCTTGATGACGTCAGCTTTAGTCTCTGAGGTATTAAGCTTAGTCTTTGATGACGTCAGCTTAATCTCTGATGTACTAAGCTTAGTCTTTGATGACGAAAGCTTTAGTCTCTTATGCTTTATTTTTAATCCCCTATGACGTAAGTCGTAGTCTCCGATAGGGAAAATCCTTAGACAAATTCTGCAGTCCTTGATAAGTTTTGCCTTAGTCTCTGATGGACCAATTACATCTTTTATAACTTGTTGAAGCATTGATACATCTTTCCAGTAGTTACTTACAAATAAAAATGAATCTATCTCTTATAATAAATAAATGAATTACAATCAAGAGATACCCACTGTCTACAAAACTTAAGTACTACTAATTAGCACTTTCTGTACATTTGTATTCTTAAGTAATCTAAAGACAATCATCATCAAATGTTATAAAACCTAACAATCTCCCCATAATTATGAATATCAGAATGATAAGCATAATTTCAAGGTTGATGATGATGTCAAAACTCAAAATTACAAGTATTACTTAGAAAAAGAATAAAGAATTACTAACTACAAATGTACCTGAACAATTTGTTCAGCTCCACTAAGACTCAGGTTTAAATCCTATAAGTCTGGCTTCAAAAAAAATAAAAAATTACAACTTTTTCAACAATCAACATACCTCCAACATTCAACACTTTTTCCTTCTGTTTTTTCTCAATTCTTCCAATCTTTCCACCAGCAGCTTCCTAAGAATAATTTCTATTGCTTCTTCTGCATCTTTGAGGAGTTTGATAAATCCTTCAATGTGGTTCTCACTTACTCTGTTTATGTCTCTGTTCTAGTTGAAGAAGATTTTCTCTCCATGGAAAGTCTCATACCATAATCCAAAAGGTGCTGGCTTTGGAACAATTGTTGGCACTTTGTCCAAACTGTGTATCTCCTTTATTACCTTCTTGATTTGGCTTTGAAATTCCATGTTGAGATCATAAGTTTTAAGCACCACAGTCAGCAACCATTCCAAATCTTCCTTTGTTTGCTCCTCCAAGGCTGGCTTTTTGAACTTCAAAGAGTCTCCATCTTTTAAAAAGATATGGAGAAATTCTTTGATGTCTGTACCCTTGATCAAGTTGATATGCTTTGTACTCCTTTTCAAGGCTTTGATAATTTCTTCTATACTAGCCATTTCAACCTTATAAGACTTCCTTGGTGGAACTATTCATGGTTTTGTTGGTCCACTTACAGCCATTAAGGCAGTCTCAGTTGCCCTTGGAGGATCTTGAGAGGCAGGCTTCCTTCTTACATTTCTGTTAGCCCCTGCCATCTCTTTATTCCTTTTCTTGGTGATGGCTGCCTTATGTGCATTTGTCTTCTTTGCAGAGTATTTCTTCTTCTTAGCCTCTTCCTCCTTCTTTTCTTTTTCTGCAGCCATGTCTTCCTCTTGTTGAAGCTTTTGTGTAAGACTTGCATCAACAGCTATCAACCTTTGGTCGTATGGAGAGACTAACTCAATTTTCCCAGCCAGTTCAAGTTCAACAGGATCGAGAAAATGAGCAGTCTTCATGGTATCCCCCATTAGCTTGGGTTACCCTGGTTGAGTAAGAGTTTTCTTATGTGTTTCTTCAACCAAGACTCCCTTGCCTTTGCTTCTGGATGTGCTTGGGACTTCTGCAGTTTGTTGAGTAGGAAGAGGGACTTTCTTTGGAGCTGCTACTAGAATTGTTGTTGTTGTTGTTGAAGGTGTTGTTGTTGTTGTTGTTGTTACCTCAAGATATGAATGCTTCTTTAGAATTCTTTCTTTCATTGCTTGTAGTGCAGCTTTTTCCTTTATTGCTTGCAAGGTAGCAACATTCATTGGAACTGGAACTTTTGATTTTGGTATATGTACAGGATGGTTGATATGACCACTCTCCCCCTTTTTGACATTAGCATCTTTGGGTTGGGAGGAGGTGGCCAAATGTGGTAGTGTCTGCATCAGGAGTTGTTCCATTCGATCTTGCTTTTGGAGGAGGAGGTGAACATTTGATTCAAGGGCTTGAAGGCGTCTGCCAGTCTTGGACTTGTCTTTGATGATTGAATCAATTGTAGTGACAGTCTTCCTTGGCAAGTGTCCTTCATAGCACCTCCTTATTTTATCTGTCTCCACCTCCATCTTGAGCTCCATTGCCTTGACTGCAACATTTATATAAGTAACCAAGTAGTGCTGAAACTTATTATATTCCTTATCCACCTTGGTTACTTCTTCGAGTAGATCTTTGGTGGATGGTGCAACTACAGTGGACCCTATGTTGGTCACATAATCCTGCCTGTGTAATGCAGCTGTATCCTCTAGAGAATTAGTGAAGTTGGCATCGAGCCAAACATCGACATTCTCTTCTTTAGGTTCTTCAGGCACAGGATCATTTGCTAGCCTTGTCTTTAGTGCAGAAATGTGGTCCTGATGCTGTTGGAGTCCATATAGTAGTTCAAAATCAGCATTGGACATTTCAGCAAGGACATTGATGGTTGTATCCCCTGTGCTAGAGCTTGTCCCTGTTTCCCCTGTTTGGATTGTTATGGAAGGAGCAAGGAAAACTTGAGCTTCTGTTGGTGTGGTGGTTTCAATAGGTTTTAAAAATTCACCTGTTGAAAATTTCTCTCTTTTATTTTCTTCAAGGATCTCATCCTTGTTCACACCCTCTCCTTTTTCCTGGGGTTGGGCACCCAGCTTCTATTTCTCTCCTTTTTCCAAGTTGTCTAAAGCTTGACTTTCTTGGTGTATATTCTCTCCTTTTTCTAGGTCAGGAGCTTGACTCTCATTATTTATTCTCTCTACCTCACTTATTTGGATATGTACACTCTGATACCAATATTCTCTCTACCTCACTTATTTGTTTTTGTTGGCTCCTCTTGGAAAAAATCAAAAGAATCAAGAATGGGAGAAATAGGAGAAGAATGTATAGTTGGGAGTGTTGGCTGTTCCTCAGAAACAGAAAATTGAGGAACATCAATTGATGACTCTGTGTGTGCACTTCTAGTGTCACTCTTGTCTTTTATTTTCTCTCTCTGTGGTTCCTCTTGTTGGTGAAGAAGAGGTTGTGCAGACTCTGTACTTAATGTTCCTGGTTGGGAACTTTCTTTAATGGCAACATCATTTTGGGAGGATGTTGACAGTTTACTAGTTTCCTTTTGAACCTCCATTGCCTTTTGGGAGATAATTGATTGCTTTTGGCCTAGGGTTACCAATCTCTTCTTTCTCTGAGGTGCCACCTCAGCTACTTTTTCTCTCTCAGCCTTACTATCTCCCTCAATTATTTTTCTTTTAACAGGGAGTTTGCTGGCTTTTCTAGTGTATGCAACCACAGTCTTTTGGGAGATTGTGGAGGGGGCTTTTGAGTGTTGTTGTGAAGTGGTTGGAGGATCAATGAGGGTTCTGGTTTGTTGTGCATGATCCTCAAAGAATTGCCAAGAATAAAGACTAGAGAGTTTGTGAATGAGAGTGGATCTCATGACAGGAGGAAAGAATAAAAGAACATTTACCTTTGCAGATTTATTCTTCACATCTGTAAAAATTCTTTTACTCTGCAAAATAGATGGAACAACTTACATACCAGTAATATTAAGGTTAGGCATGATGGAATATGCAATCATCATCAAAAACCTAGCATAATATATTTTAGTTTTACTACCAGTTTTAAGTTTTGCCATCAAATTTTTGCAGAATTAAAAGCCCTAAATTAATATGCCTACCATATAAAACACTAAATGCTATTTGTTGAGAAAGTGTGGAGATGGCATCATATCCACTGCATTTTGAAGAAAATGTTTTAGTTATAATGTCAAAGAACAGTGACCACTCCTGCCTTAGATGGGGTCATGTTATGGACCCAACAAAAACAATTTTTGAAGAATAATGTAAGTTTTTAAACATTGACAAAAGTTCTTCATCAGAAGCAGGAGAGTTAAAGTTTGCAAAAATAGGTAAATGTAAATCATTATTCACAATAGTATGATCTATAGTATATTCAGTATTATCATACCTAAAACTTACCACAGGCGAGTCATCACTCTCGTCCTTGATAGTAGCAGTGGACCACATAGCCGTGATCACTTCAGCGGCTTGTGTGGGAGCTTCATAAATGGCGTACAATAGAGGTGAATTTTGTAGAAAATCCACAAATGCATGGTTGGTCTTAATGAAGTCGAACTCACAGAACTTGAAGCATATAGTTTTGGCCGCCATTGAAGAGATCTGTGTAAACTTTGACGAAGTACTTTGAAAAGGGTTAAATCGTAGAGTGTTTGGAGAGAAAACAAATTGCAGAGCTTTAGAGTTTGTGATTGCAAAGATGTTTGAAAATACTTTTATCAAATTTCCCAAAACGTTTGCAATTCTGAGTGGATCTTGGGTAACTACCTCTTTACCCTCGATCGGAGATTGACCTAATCTCTATTTCGTTCACTCATCAGGGACTAACTAGTCGCTGATAGTGTTATTTTTAAGTAGTCGTGGACTAGTTAAAACAACTATCAGGGACTAATTTGAGCTAGTCTCTGGTAGGCTATTTTGAACTTGTCAGGGACTAAATCAAAAATACTTATCACTGACTAAGATCAATTAGTCTCTGATGGCTATTTTTAACTAGTCAGAGACTAATTAATAATAACTTATCAGGGACTGATGTAGTCTCTTACTCCAAAGCTCTCAGGGACTAAGGAAATATAGTCTCTGCTATATTTTTGTTTAACAAAACATTTCCAATAATCAATTTAATGATTATTAGCTTCAAAAATTCTGTTTTTAAGAAAAACAGCTTCAATCCAGAATTTGAAATTCAAGCTTCATACAACCTAACAACTTGTTTCTTGAAATTGGATCAATTTTTAGAATCATAATTCAACATCCCTAAATTTGAGACTAATCTATTAATAGTAGACTCATCTAAAGGCTTTGAGAATATGTCTGCAGGTTGTTTATCAGTTGTAACCCAGTGTAATTCAATATTTCCTTCACTAACATGTTCTCTAATGAAGTGATATCGAATATCTATATGTTTTGTCCTAGAGTGTTGCACTGGATTTTCTGTAATAGCTATGGCACTTGTATTATCACAATAAATAGGAAGTTTGGATAATGACATACCATAGTCTAGGAGTTGATTTTTGATCCATAAGATCTGAGCACAGCAACTCCCAGCTGCAATGTATTCAGCTTCAGTTGTTGAAGTTGAAACTGAATTTTGTTTCTTGCTAAACCAAGAAACAAGTCTGCCTCCTAGAAATTGGCAGCTTCCACTTGTGCTTTTCCTGTCAAGCTTGTAACCTGCATAGTCAACATATGAATAACCAAGTAGTTTAAATTCAGATTCTTTGGGATACCATAAACCAAGGTTTGGGGTACCCTTTAGATATCTGAGTATTCTTTTGACAACAATCAAATGTGACTCTCTAGGGTCAGCTTGAAATCTAGCACATAACATGTAGCAAACATTATATCAGGCCTACTTGCAGTTAGATATAAAAGTGAGCCTATCATTCACAAAGTTTTTCATTTGTAGAACCAAATATAATATCATCTACATATATTTGCACAAGTACAACATCAGAGCCTTGAATTCTGTAAAATAATGTTTTATCTATGATACCTCAAACAAATTTATTTTCAACTAAAAACTGAGATAAAGTATCATACCAGGCTATTAGTGCTTGTTTTAAGCCATAGAGTGCTTTATCTAACCTGTAGACATGATTTGGAAGTTTGGAGTCCACAAAACCTGGGGCTTGTTCAACATAGACTTCCTCTTCCAATTTTCCATTCAAGAAGGCACTCTTGACATCCATCTGGTACACTTTGAAGTTCTTGTAGGCTGCAAAAGCCAAGAAAATTTTGATTGCTTCAAGTCTTGTTACTGGTGCAAAAGTTTCCTCATAATCTATTCCTTCTTCTTGAGAATATACTTTTGCAACCAGTCTTACCTTATTCCTTGTGATTGTACCAGTTTCATCCAATTTATTTTTGAAGATCCCCTTGGCACCAATTATTGATAGGTTCCTTGGTTTGGGTACCAGTCTCCAGACCTTGTTTCTTGTGAATTGGTTTAATTCCTCTTGCATGGCTATTATCCAGTCAGGATCTTGAAGTGCTTCCTCAATTTTCTTTAGCTCAGTTTTTGACAGAAAACTGAGATATAAACATTCATTTTGAGTTGCACTTCTAGTCTTGACTCCATCCTTAATACTTCCAATAATCAAATCTGGTGTGTGGTCTCTTAACCATGGAATTGCACATGGCAGATTTGACCTTGAAGTGGAGGCTTCATTCTCTAAATTGATGTTATATAATCTAGCTTCTTGATTAGAGACTGCTCCCCCTAAACTATTGACTTCTTCATCATTAGCTCCCCTGAGCTATCTCTATAGTCCCTGGTGTCAATGTAGTCTCTGATTGTGCATCAGTGGCACTAGTCCCTGGTGAGCCATTAGTCTCTGATGGTTCACTAATGTCACCAGTTTCTTGTGTTTGATGTGATAGGATAATCAACTTATAGTTAGTTTTAGTTGGTTTAAAGTTTTATAGCTTATTATGCGAGATTGGTGTGATAAATTGCACATCAGAGACTAACTTAGTCGAAACTTGACCGAGAACTGGTGTCAGGGAATGCCGAGGAAAGCATCAGGGACTAGGAGCGTCAGGGACTGATTGTTTAGTCTTCGACAGGCCAATTTACGCATCAAGGATTGTTAGTCTCCAACAGGCATAAAGACGTGTCAGGGGATGTAGTCTCCAACGGGCAAAGTAACTCGTCAGGGGATGCATAGTCTCAAATAGGCATATTTACCCGTCAGGGGATAATTAGTCTCCGATAGACTAAATTATACACTGACAGCTACAGTAATATTTTTACGTATTTTATTTACTTTTCGTATTTGATTTGGTATTTGTTTCCTAATCATAATAGGTTTGTTTCCTTTCCATAGTTAGATTAGATTTCTTTCCAGAATAGAATTCTTTCCATTGTAATATTCTTTCCAAATAGGGTTAGGATTTTAACAGCTTATAAATAGCTGCTTGTAATTATATTTTAAGATAGATTATTGATATTATTTTCCAAAAAGGTGATTTACACGTTTTTTTCTTGTTTGTGCGATATAAACAAAACCCTATTCGTGTGATTCGAGTAGTATTGAACGTGTGATTCGTTCAAGATCCTTAAGTAGACTTCTTGTGCGTATATCAACAAGTTGATTTAAGCTATCTGAGGTTGTAGGCTTAAATCCCCTAAATCATATTAGTATCAGAGCTTGGTGTTGGGATTAAGAAATTAAGGACATGTGATTCTTTCTTGTTTTCTGGATTCTTGCGTGAAGCGCGATTAGAGCTTGGCTTGGCGGTGGGAGTAAATAAATCAAGGACGTGTGATTCTTGGTTTCTAGATTCTTGCGTGAAGAACACTCTGTTATGTCGCAGCTAGGTTTGGCGTTAGGATTGGGAAATCAAGAACGTGTGATTTTTTCTTGTTTTCTGGATTCTTGTGTGGAGCAAATTCTGTTGTGTTGCATACGTACTGCAGTCAAGATTTCTTATTGAAAGTTTCTTTTGATTGTTCCTATCAAATTTTTTTTTTTGAATATGTCTGATCCATATACTGCCATGACTGCTCAATTAGATCGAATAGAGGCTATGATGACCAGATTGTTGAAAGCTAAAGGAGTTAGCTTTGTAAAGCCTAACAACCGGAGTTGTGAATGGGAGATCCCTGAGGAAAAGAAAGAAGCACAATCTGTTGTTAAGTTCACACCAAACCTCAACAAGGGCAGAGAGGATAGGGAAAAGAAATATGCACCCTTAACTTCAAAGGAGTTAGAAACTATTGAAGAAGGGGAGCAAAGTATGTGTCAAAAGGTTAATAAGGAGTTCGAGGCTGATTTTGAAGAAGAACCTGAGACACGTGATTCGCAATTGTTGGTTAGCACAATTTTGCAAGCACATTCAGTTCCTTCAGAAGCTAACCTAACTTATGGTGAATCTTCTGAAATCTTAGAGCAAGGGTGTACTGAATTCGAAGATGTTCTGTCTGAGGAATCACCATCTGATGTGTCATCTTCCTCAATGAGTACTTTAAGTAAATTCCTTGAAAAGCCTAAATCAGATAAGTCAGAAAATAATGTTGTGGTTATTGTTGCAATGTTTCAAGGATATATGTTGATTCGGTCCGAATCTAGTTCTGAAAAGTACGAGAAAGATGCTGTCTTTCAACCATGTCCAATTTGGAGGGCAACTACAGATTCCTTTGTTGGTGGACAACTGCAGCAGGTAAAGTTCTATGTTGACCATGCCAACAATGTCTTGATGGTTAGTTGGCATCCACTTCCATCGGTAACGTATGTTCCATTTGATAGAGGCAAGAAATTGGTAGAGTCTTTGTCAATGTATTAATTTTGTTGTATTCGGTACGAGTTAGATAATGGTTAGAGTTAGTATTTCTACTTCTTGGATTTTTTCATGAAGATGTTACACAATTAAGGACAAGCTAAGACGGCGCCTCGCATATGGGTAGCAAGAGGGCGCTTATGCCCCGACGGTGGGGCCTTATGGGGAAGGGCCCAGCCCAATAGAATAGGGACAGCACACCCCCCACTTCAAGCGCACCTCTGTATCGACTGAATCACTCTAAGGGTCTAGTCGGTGGAACCGGTGAACCACGCGAGCTGTGCGTGGGGCAGAGGGCTCGTAGTACCCCCTTTTCTTGATCCTTCGCTTCGGTAGTGAATCACCTAAGGTTTTCGCCTTATTTGAGACTACTAAGGCAAGCGGTGGACTCTTTCATTAGGGAAGAATGAATAAGTTTCTTCGGCTTGAGTTGGGTTAAGAAGGGGAGTATGATGTGATAGTGTTTTCCCAGTGAGATAGCCGAGAACTTGTAGAAGGGGGGTTGAATACAAGTTCTTTGAAATTTTTTCGATTGCTTGTTCTTCAATAAATTAATAATACTTGCGGAAATAAAGAACAAGATCAAACTTATAAACAATTATTTTTATTGATTATAACAATTGATTACAAATTCTAACAATCACAACAATATGATCGTTAATTTCTTTTTCTGTATATACAAAGATACAAAACTATGAAAACTATACAGCTTCGAATTCTCTTCTCTGTAAACTTAATTACAGCTTCTAAAACTGAATTACCAATAACTTAGTTTCCTTTTCTAAATCAATAATGATTCAGCTTCTTTATTCAAATCACACACTATCTTTCCTTTTTGTAGGAATAGATTTCTAGCTTGTTTCCTTACCAGCTACGTCTTCAATAATATCTTGATCTACGTGAAAGACAATCCTTGCTTGATTCGAACTCTGTATCTCATTAGGAAATAAGTCCCGACTAGTCCTTGATGGCTTCAGCTTTAGTCCCTGATCGAGTCAACGTTTAGTCTTTGATCTTTAGTCCCCGATCAGTTCGTGTAGTCTCCAATAGAGTTAACTAGTCTCTGATGATGTCATCTTTAGTCTCCGAGGTATTAAGCTTAGTCTCTAATGACGTCAGCTTAATCTCTGATGTACTAAGATTAGTCGTTGATGACGTAAGCCTTAGTCTTCGATGCATTATTATTAATCCCTGATGACGTAATCACTAGTCTCCGACAGGCGAATCCTTAGTCTCTGATAGACAAATTACTTAGTCTTTGACAAGTGTTGCTTTAGTCTCTGATAAGCCTTTCCTTAATCTCCGACAGATTAAATACACCTTTTTACTTGTTGAAGCTTTGATACAACTTTCCAGTAGTTACTTACAAATAAACTGAATTTATCTCTATATAACAAATGAATGAATTACAATCAGGAGATACCTACAAGCTACAAAACTTAACTGTTACAATTTAACACTTTCTATACATTTGTATTCTTAAGTAATCTAAAGACAATCATCATCAAATGTTATAAAAGCTAACAATCTCCCCCTATTTTATGAATATCAATGTGATAATCATAAATACAAGTTGATGATGATGATGTCAACACTCAAAATTAGAAGTATTACTTAGAAAAAGAATAATGAATTTACTAACTACAAATGTACTTGAACAATTTGTTCAGCTCCTCCAAGACTCAGGTTTAGATCCTATAAGTCTGGCTTAAAGAAAAATTACAACTTTATACAACAAGCAACATATCTTCAATAATCAACCCTTTTTCTTCCTGTTGTTTCTCAATTGTTCCAACCTTTCCATCAGCAGCTTCCTAAGTACAACCTCTGCTTCTTCTTCAGCATCCTTGAGGAGTTTGATGAATCCCTCAATGTGGTTTTCACTTACTCGATTTATGTCTCTGTTGTAGTGGAAGAAGACTTTCTCTCCATGGAAATTCTCATACCATAATCCAAAAGGTGTTGGCTTTGGACCAACAGTTAGCTCTTTGTCCAAACTGTGTATCTCCTTTATTGCCTTCTTGATCTGGCTTCAAAATTCCATGTTGAGATCAGAAGTTTTCAGTACTACAGTCAACAACCACTCCAAGTTTTCCTTTGATTGTCCCTCCAAGGCTGGCTTTTCATACTTCACAGAATCTCCATCTTTAAAAAAGATGTGAAGCAATTCTATGTTGTTTGTGCCCTTAACCAAGCTGATATGCTTTGTGCTCCTTTTTAGGGCTTTGATTAGCTCTTCTGTGCTAACCATTTCAACTTTGTAAGGCTTCCTTGATAGAACTGTTCGTGGCTTTGTTGGTCCACTTACAACCACCAAGGCAGTCTCAGTTGCCTTTGGAGTATCTTGAGTGGCAGGCTTCCTTCTTGCACTTTTCTCTGCCTCTGCCATCTTTTTATTTTTTTTTCTTGGTTATGGCTGCTCTCTGTGCACTTGTCTTCTTTGCAGTGTGCTTCTTCTTCTTAGCCTCCTCCTCCTCCTTTTCTTTTTCTGCAGCCATTTCTTCCTCTTGTTGAAGCTTTTGTGCAAGGATTGCATCAGCGGCTATCAACCTTTGGTCGTATGGTGAGACTAACTCCCTTTTCCCATCCAGTTCTAGTTCAACAGGAATGAGAAAATGAGCAGTCTTCATGGCATCCCCCATTAGCTTCGGTTGTCCTGGTTGAGTAGGAATTTGCTTCTGTGTTTCTTCAACCAGGATTCCCTTGCCTTTACTTCGTGATGTGCTTGGGGCTTCTACAGTCTGTTGAATAGGAAGAGGGATTTTCTTTGGAACTGCTGCTGGAAGAGTTGTTGTTGTTGATGTTGTTGTTGTTGTTGCTGTTGTTGCTGTTGTCTCAAGATCAGCGTGCTTTTTCAGAATACTGTCCACCATTGCTAGCAATTCATCAGAGCTTGGAAGTTTTGATGGAACATGTATTTGAACTGGAACATTTTTTGGTTTTGAGTGTTGTACAGGTTGTTTGAGATGACCATTCTCCCTCTTTTTGACATCAACATCTTTGGGTTGGGAGGAGGTGGCCAAATGTGGTATTGCCTACATCAAGAGATGTTCCATTCGATTTTGCTTCTGGAGAAAGAGTTGAATATTGGCGTTAAGGGCTTGAAGTTTATTGTCAGTTTTGGACTTGTCTTTGATAATTGAATCAATTGCAATGACAATCCTCCTTGGCAAGTGGCCTTCATAGCACCTTTTAATCTTGTCAGTTTCCACCTCCATTTGTAGCTTCATCTCCTTGATTGCAGAATTTATTCCAGTAACCAAGTAGTGGTGAAACATTGTATGTTTCTTGTCCACCTTGGTTACCTCTTCTAGTACCTCTTTCGTGGAAGGTACAACTGCAGTTGACCCTATATTGGTCACATAGTCCTGCCTGTGAAGTGCAGCTGCATCCTCAAGAGAATTAGTGAAGTTTGCATCGAGCCAAACATCCACATTCTCTTCTTCTTGAGGTTCTTCAGTCACAGGATCATTTGCTAGCCTTGTCTTGAGTGCAGAAATGTGATCTTGATGCTGTTGCAGTCCATAGAGCAATTCAAAGTCAGCATTTGACATTTCGGACAGGACATTGATGGTTGCGTCACCTGTGATTGAGCTTGTCCCTGTTTCCCCTCTTTGGATTATTATTGTAGGAACAGAGGAAGCATGAGCTTCTGGTGGTGTGGAGGTTTCAACAGGTTTTAAATATTCACCTGCTGAAAATTTCTCTATGTTATTTTCTTCAAGGATCTCATCCTTGCTCACACCCTTTCTTTTTGCCTGGGTTTGGGCACCGAGCTTCTCTTGCTCTCCTTTTTCCAAGATTTCTAAAGCTTGACTCTCTTGTATTTGTGAATCTCCTTTTTCCAGGTCAGGAGCCTGACTCTCACTAAGTTTTCTCTCAGAGTCACTCTTGTGGATTTGATCACTTGTTCCTACAGAAAGAGGGGTTTGAGAAATAATGGAGTCTCCAAGGAGAGTGGTTTCCCATTGTATGGAAGTGGCTAGGGATTTCTCGAAGGAATGTGTGGGAGAACTAACTGCACTCGTACTTTGAACAAGTGGTTCTTGTGTGTTAGTCTCTAGTTGGTTAGTCCTTGGTGGAGTGCTAGTCTCTGGTGGGTGACTAGTCTCCGACCAGTCCATTGGAGTGTTAGTCTCTGATGGTTGGACAACCAAGAGTGTTGGCTCCTCTTGGAAAAAATGAAGAGAATTTAAATTTATATTATCAAAAGAATCAAGAATGGGAGAAATAGGAGATGAATGTACAGTGGGGAGTGTTGGTTGTTCCTCAGAGATAAAAAGTTGAGGAACATCAATTAATGACTTTGTGAGTGAACTCCTAGTGTCACTATTATCTTTTATTTGCTTTCTCTGTGGTTCCTCTTGTAGATGTTCAAGAGGTTGTGCAGACTCTGTACATGTTGTTACTGGTTGGGAACTTTCTTCAATGTCAACATCCTTTTGGGAGGATGTTGACAGTTTACTGGTTTCCTTTTGAATCTCCAATGCCTTTTGGGAGGCAATGGATTGCTTTTGGCCTAGGTTTACCAATCTCTTCTTTCTCTGAGCTGCCACCTCAGCTACTTTTTCTCCCTCAGCTTTACTATCGCCCTCTATGATTTTTCTTTTAACAGGTAATTTGATGGTTGTTTGAGTCTTTGCAACCACAGCCTTTTGGGAGACTGTGGAGGGGGATTTGGATTGTTGTTGTGAAGTAGTGGGAGGATCAGTAGGATTTTGAGCTTGTTGTGCAGGATCCTCAAAATTTGTCAAAGAATAAAGGTTTGGAAGCCTATCAATGAGAGTTGATCTCATGACAGGAGGAAAGAATAATGGAACCTTTACCTTTGCAACCTTATTCTTCACATCAGTAAAAATCCTTTTACTTTGCAAAACAGTTGGTACAACTTGCATGCCAGTAGTATTTAGGTTAGGGATTAGATAATAAGCAATCATCATCAAAAACCTAGCATAATAAATTTTATTTTTACTACTAGTTTTAAGTTTTACCAAAAGATTTTGCAGAATTAAAAGCCCAATGTTTAGATGTCTATCATACAACACACTGAAAGCAATTTGTTGTGTGAGTGTAGTGATAGCATCATAACCACTGCATTTTGATGAAAAAGCTTTAGTTACTATATCAAAGAACAGTGACCACTCCTGCCTTAGATGGGGTCGTGTTATGGACCCAACAGAAACAAGTTCTGAAGAATAATGCAAGTTTTTAAACATTGACAAAAGTTCTTCATCGGAGGCAGGGGAGTTAAAGTTTTCAAAAATAGGTAACTTTAAAGCCTTATTAACAACAGTATAATCTATAGTATACTCAGTGTTGTCATATCTGAAACTTACCATTGGTGAGACATTACTCTCGTCCTTGATGGTAGCAGTGGACCACATAGCCGATATGACTTCTGCGGTTTGTGTGGGAGCTTCATATATAGCGTATGATAGTGAAGAGGTTTATAGAAAATCTACAAACGGATGGTACATTGCTTCAAATTCTTTCTTATCGACCACCCCTGCATGGTTGGTCTTGATGAAGTCGAACTCACCGAACTTGAAGCTTACAGTTTTGGCCGCCATTGAAGAGATCTGTAAAACTTTGAAGAATGTATTTGGAAAAGATTAATTCGTAGAGTGTTTGGAGAGAGAATCAAATTTTCAGAGCTTAAGAGTTTGTGATTACAACGACGTTTGAAAAAAAAAACTCTTATCAAATTCCCAAAACGTTTGCAATTCTGAGTGGATTATGGGTAACTACCTCTTTACCCTCGATCGGAGATTGCCCTAATCTCTGATTCAATCACTCATTAGGGACTAACTAGTCTCCGATAGTTCTATTTTTAAGTAGTCGGGGACTACATTAAAATAACTAGACATGAACTAATTTGAGTTAGTCTCCGATAGACTATTTTAAACTAGTCAGGGACTAATTCAAAAATGCTTATCGGGGACTAAGGAAATATAGTCTCTTACTCCGAAGCTCTCAGGGACTAAGGAAATATAGTCCCTGCTCCATTTTTGTTTTTCAAAAACATTCCCAACAATCAATTTAATGATTATTAGCTTCAAAATTCTGTTTTATTAAAAACAATTTTATTAAAACAGCTTCAAAATTTTTGTTTTATTAAAAACAATTTTATTAAAACAGCTTCAATCTAGAAATTAAATTCTAGCTACAATATTTATGTCCATTACGAATAGCTTCATATTCCAAAATTTAAATTCTAGCTTGTCCCAACTCAAACAACTTGAATAAAAATTAATCAATTTTGAGAAGCATAATTCAACATTCCTAAATCATAGACTAATCTATTAAACGTAGACTCATCTAAAGGCTTTGTGAATATGTCCGCAAGTTATTTATCAGTTGTTACCCAGTGTAATTCAATATTTCCTTCACTAACATGTTCTCTAATGAAGTGATATCGAATAACTATATGTTTTGTCCTAGAATGTTGCACTGGATTGTCTGTTATAGCTATGACACTAGCATTATCACAATAAATAGGAATTTTGGATAATGACATATCATAGTCTA
>CM025780.1:10075267-10136682 GCA_014636745.2 Centella asiatica | reverse complement strand
TAATGAATTACGTAATCGTTACATACACGTAACCGTAAAAAAAAAAAAAAAAAAATAAAAATAAAAAAAAAAATAATAATTACTGGATGATAAATTCATAAATAATCCTCAAAATTTTACTTTTGAATTATTGGGTTCTCACATTCTCCCCCCCTTACAATAAGTTTCGACCTCGAAACTTGACTAATGAAAAAGGTGGGGATATTTTTGCATCATCATTTCTTCTAATTCCCACGTAGCTTCTTCTACATTGTGATTCCTCCATAACACTTTTACGGAGGGAATCTCTTTATTCCTTAAAACTTTTACTTGTCGATCCAGAATTTGCACTGGAATCTCTTCATAGCGCAAATCCGGTTGAAGCTCAATCGGTTGATAATCGATGATGCCAGTGTGATCGCCTTTATAGGGTCGAAGCACCGACACATGAAAAACATCGTGCACATGTCCCAAAGCTGGGGGTAGTGCCAATTGATAAGCTACTTCACCAATACGGCGAAGTATCTTGAAAGGTCCAATATAGCGTGGACTAAGCTTCCCTTTTTGTCCGAAACGCATGACACCTTTCCACGGAGAAATCTTCAGTAGGGCATGACCTCCAACTTCTAAAGTTAGCTCTTTGCGATGCCGGTCTGCGTACTGCTTCTGTCGGTCCTGCGCAGCTTTCATTCTCTGACGAATGATTCGGATTGCATCCTCAGTTTGCTGAACCATCTCTGGTCCCTCAAGTCGTCTTTCTCCGACCTCATTCCAATACAACGGTGTCCTGCACTTCCTTCCATATAGTGCTTCAAACGGGGCCATACCAATGCTTGCATGGAAGCTGTTGTTGTAGGCGAATTCAATAAGCGGTAAATGATCATCCCACTTACCTTTGAAGTCTAATGAACACGCCCTCAACATATCCTCTAGAGTTTGAATCATCCGTTCGGATTGTCCGTCAGTCTGCGGGTGGAATGCAGTACTCATGTCCAATCGTGTTCCTAGATAGTCTTGAAAGCTGCGCCAAAATCTTGACGTGAAACGCGGGTCTCGATCTGACACAATCGAAATCGGCACACCATGTCGACTAAGGATTTCCTTCACATACAGCTTGACTAACTGGTCCATCTTGAAGTTATCCTTAATGGGCAAAAAGTGAGCGGATTTGGTTAACCGATCCACTATTACCCATATCGCATTAGCTCCCTTCAGCGTCGCCGGTAATCCCACTACGAAATCCATGGTGATGTACTCCCATTTCCATTCTGGGATTTCCAAGGATTGTAATAGTCCACTCGGCTTCTGGTGTTCAGCTTTGACTCGCTGACAGGTGAGACATGTACTGACCCATAGGGCTATCTCTCTCTTCATATTGGGCCACCAAAAGTTTTGCTTCAAATCTTGGTACATCTTTGTCCCTCCTGGATGTACAGAGAAAGCAGAATTATGAGCCTCTTGGAGTAACTGTCTCTTTAACTCTACCTTTGTCGGAATCCAGACTCTATCTTCAAATCTCATCAAGCCGTCGTCATGGATCCGACATCTCCCTTTTTCTTCTTGGAGCAGTTTCTCCCTTTCTGTTGCATATTCTTCTTGAGCTACCCTGATTATGTCCAATAATTGGGGTCTCGCTCTGACTGATTCCTCCATTTCTTGTCTTTGACTTGCTGTGATAACGTTCAGTTGCAATCGTTCCAATTCTATCCTTACTTCTTCTTGAACTGTCATAACGTTTACCCTCTCTCGTCTGCTTAGAGCGTCAGCTACTACATTTGCCCTACCGGGGTGATAGTTGATCGAGCAGTCGTAATCCTTGATCAATTCTAACCATCGCCTTTGTCTCATGTTTAGCTCTTTCTGAGTGAATATGTACTTCAGGCTCTTATGGTCGGTATAGATCTCACACTTCTCCCCGTACAAATAATGTCTCCAAATCTTCAAGGCAAATACTATAGCAGCTAGCTCCAAGTCATGAGCTGGATATCTTTTCTCGCAATCCTTTAATTTTCGAGATGCATAGGCGATTACTTTGCCGTGTTGCATTAGGACAATTCCTAGTCCATTTAGTGAAGCATCGCTGTAAATGACGAAGTTTCCTTTGTCGTCAGGCAAACTCAATACTGGTGCAGTGGTCAGCTTATTTTTCAGCGTTTGGAAACTCCCTTCACATTCGGGAGTCCATGCAAACTTCACCGTCTTTCTCGTCAGATTTGTCAACGGATTTGCCAGTTTTGAAAAGTCCTGAACAAACCTGCGGTAGTAGCCTGCTAAACCTAAGAAGCTCCGTACTTCGGTAGGAGTCTTTGGTTGCGGCCAATTGGTGATTGCTTCAATCTTTGTGGGGTCCACGGATATGCCCTGCTCGTTGATCACGTGGCCCAAAAACTTCACCTCTCTAAGCCAGAACTCGCACTTCGAGTATTTAGCAAAAAGTCTTTCTCGTCTTAGCGTCTCCAACGCTATTCCCAAATGCTCAGCATGTTCCTCTTCCGTTTTGGAGTAGATGAGAATATCATCGATGAATACAATGATGAACTTATCGAGTTGTGGTTTGAAAACTCGGTTCATCAGATCCATAAAAGCAGCTGGAGCATTAGTAAGTCCGAATGGCATTACCAGGAATTCGTAATGACCATACCGGGTCCTGAATGCTGACTTAGAGATATCCTCCTCTCTGATCTTCAGCTGATGATATCCCGACCTCAGATCGATCTTTGAAAAATATTTAGCACCTTTCAGTTGATCAAATAGATCATCGATCCTTGGTAATGGATATCTATTCTTTATTGTTACTTTGTTCAGCTCTCGGTAGTCGATGCACAATCTCATCGATCCATCCTTCTTCTTCACGAACAACACAGGCGCTCCCCACGGTGAGACACTTGGTCGGATAAATCCTCGATCTAACAGTTCTTGCAATTGTTCCATAAGTTCCTTCAACTCAGAAGGGGCCATTCTGTATGGAGCCTTGGAAATCGGAGCAGTCCCTGGTACTAGCTCGATTCTGAATTCCACTTCTCGATCAGGAGGTAATCCCGGTAGCTCTTTCGGAAATACATCTCCGAATTCCCTCACAATGGGAATATCCTCCAACTCTGGCGCTTCCTTCTTAGTGTCATGCACATAAGCCAGGAATGATTCACACCCTTTTTGTATCATCTTCCTAGCTTTTATCATAGTGAGGAAGTGGGATGGTTTGGTAGTCTTACTTCCATGAAATAACACACTTTTGTTCGAAGGTGTTCTTAAAGAAACCTTCTTCCTCCTACAGTCTATACTAGCCTGATATTTATATAGCCAATCCATGCCTAGTATCATGTCGAACTCCCCCAAAGGAAATGGTATTAAATCTGTCGGTAAGTCATATTTTCCTATCTTTACAGTACAGTCAGGCAGTATGTCATGAACTGTGTAGACTTCTTGGTTAGCTACCATAACCTCTAAAGGTGCATCTAGGCGTTTAGGCACTATGTTGAGGTCTTTAAGTAATCGTTCAGCAATGAAAGACTTGGTTGCGCCAGAATCAAATAACGTATGAAGTTGTACTGAGTTGACAAGTAGTGTACCTGTCACGACATCATCTGATTTTAGTGCGTCCTGAACGGTCATGTTATATGTTCTGGCTTGAGGACGGACTGGTACAGTGTTAGCTCCTGAAAGTGGCGGCTTTCCTCCGCCTTTCTTCTGTGGGCAGTTTGGAGAAATGTGGCCCTCCTTGCCACACGTATAGCATGTTCTTACAATTGCCAGTGCACGATTGGTGCCCTGGGGTGTGACCTGTTGTATCTGCTGCTGTTGTTGTGGACGATACTGAAGTGGTGTAGCAGCAATTGGCTGCTTTGGGCAATTTTGTGCCAGATGCCCAGGCTGGTGGCACCTGTAGCACGTGTTCGTGCCCAACAAACATGGGTAGGTCCCATGATTCCTTCCACACTTGGCACAAATAGTGCCCATCCTTTTGTTATCTCCTCCACCTCTATTGTTGAAGTTTCCCTTCCTTTTATTACTGCTTTGGAAACTTCCTTGTTCCTGCTTGACCACCACTGATGAAGCTTGTGGTTTTCCACTCCCTCCACCAACTCCTTTGTTGTTTTGGTGGTGGTTGATGTTCCCTTTCCTCTGTCCCTCTTTCCGGTTCTCCCGGTTGAACTCTCGAAGCGTCTTGCCGCTTCTCTCTGCCACCTTTGTCCGTTGGACAACCTCTGCATACGTTCCCAAGCATAGGACAGCAATCTTGTCCTGGAGCCATGGGTTCAGTCCATACTCGAACCTTCTTGCCTTTCTCCTTTCGGTATCCACCAAATGTGGAGCGTACCGTTGGAGTTCGTTGAATTTCCTCTCGTACTCTTCCACTGTCATGTTCCCCTGTTTAAGTTCGAGGAACTGCTTTTCCAAGTCATCAGCGGCATTGATGGGGAAGTACTGATTGTTGAATATCTCCTTAAACTCCTCCCAGGTGAAGCCTTCATCTGTCGCTCCTTCTCCTCTAGATGCTAGCTTTTTGGCTAACTCTAGCCGTTCAGTTGCCTCCCACCAATAGTTTGCCTCCCCCTTCAGTAGATAGGTGGCATACTCAGTTTTGAGGTCCTCTGTCACCGAAGACATTCGGAAGGCTTTCTCCACCTCCTTAATCCATGTTTGAGCACCTGTGGGCCCTCCTTCTCCATTAAAAGTGGGTGGACTACTGTTGGTGAAGTCCTTGAACGTCACCCTCCTAGGTTGAACTGGCGGTGGGGGCGGTGGGTTGTTATTTAACTGCGCTGCTTCCCTTATCATGTTTATCAACATGGCAATGGGATTTTCTTGATTCCCATTATCTCCTTCATTAATCGCATTACGATTGGTGTTTCCTTCCTCATTCGCATTGCGATTGGTGTTGGCATTACTATTTCTGGTAGTTCGTGGTCTTCTAACTGGAGGCATTGTTCTACAGGTAGGAAAAAGAGATATTTAATATCCATGAGTTTTTTTTTTTTTTTTTTTTTTTTTCCATAAAATTTCATAATATTATGGGTACAATAGTAAAAGTTCATAACATTACTTGCAGAGCTTAACATAAAAAATTTGTTCTGCAGTTTAAAAATAATAAATAAATAAATAAAAATTACAAAGTGGTACTAAATATTTTATCATAAACCCTCGCGGTCAAGTTGATCATTTATTCTGCGTAGACGACGGAACGCCTCATCGAACCTATCTCCAATGTCGTGGATCAAATGATCTCGGTCAGCTGCGGTATGGTGTGGGAGCCTGACATAATTACTCAGTGAGGTCATTGCCTCGGTTAACGTCTCTCTAAAGGTGCTCGTTATCACATTGTGAGTAGCCCTCCAAGTACTTAGTTGTCGGTTGGCCTCTATAGTGCGACGCGTCATCCTGTCTTCCAGTATCGCTGTATCAGCTTGTAGCCTGCGTACCCTACGCTGAAAATAATCATCTGGTACTGGCACGGGTACTACTGGAGGCGGTGCGGCGGGATGGACAACGATCTGCTGGACAGCGGGTGGCACTGGCAGAAAAGCAGGTGGTGTAGCTGAAATCATGGGTATATCGCGTACCATGCATGGAATAGGTTCTGCCTGCGGGGAAGAACGTGACTCATAGTGAGGAAAATAGTTCCTCATATTATCAACATCATCTCCCGCCTCATCCTCTGATAGGTCCTCTTCGTCATCTCGATCCTCATCTTCTGGATCTGCATCCTCCTGATCATCATCCTCCTGATCCTCTGGTTCAGCATCCTCCCCAGCGTCCCCTCGTGCTCACTGGGGTCCTCATCCTCCTCGGGATCTTCATCCCTCTCAGGATCTTCCTCGGGAGTTCGAGGGATTTCGAAGTGGAATACCTCAACTGCCCCGGATACCCTCTTACGAGGAGTCACACGCCATAGGGAACCAGTGCGTAGTGGTGGTGCACAACTGTCCTCAGGGTGTCGGCGCTTGCGTCTACTCGAAGGACCCGCATCAACATCTGGTGTAGGCATAGCAGCAGTAGATGGCTCGAGTGATGCCTCCCTTACAGCCTCAACATCACCGGTGGGAATGTCAGTATGTCCCGGTCGATCAGACAAGGTAGTCTCCAGAACATGCTCCTCGTCAGAGCTATCAACCACGGAAGCTCTCTCTCTATCATCGTGTCTCGAAGTCATCTATAGGTAAACATAACCTACGTCAGTATAGGGACAAGGTTTAACTTAATATAGAGTTTGACATGAATACTAATGCAATGCATGGTTTGCAGTAATTCCTACTTAAATCCTTAGCCTAAAAAAAAATTTTATAACCCTTAAAAATTAGCTTCAGATGGCGAAAAGTCTATCTATCTATCTATTCGTCCTTACGTCCTATTTTCCTATACTTATTTCTTACGGTTCCTTCATTCTTCCGTAAGACTCTAATTATCGCGTTCTACTCTCCGGTAGAGACCGTGGTCTCCTACCCTGTGCTTGGCTTTGCCAACAGTAACGTACCGAGCGATGTTTCTCACGAAACATTTCCGGTCGGACATGGCTCTGATACCAACTGTGACGGCCCCAAAAATCATAAAACAGATTTCGGGCACCATCAAAAATTGATAAAAGATAATTAATACATCCAAGCATGCATAACATTAAATAAGAGATAAATAACGAATCTCTATTACATTATCCATTAAAGAGTATTCAATACAGCGGAAGTCTTAAAATAGGGCCCACACAGGCCTTAAAGTCTAAACATTTCTATAATTTTCTCCCTCTTCACCCTACCCTTGAAAGCCATCCACAGGAGGGATATCAGGAAGCTCTCAGAATTCCATCTTTTCTTTTCCCTTATGAGACGCATCGGTCGTCTCGCCATAACCTGCAAAAATTATAATCATAGCAACATGAGCGATTTACGCTCAGCAAGTATATATTTGGTAGTATTTGGGTAAGCTTGAACGATGGAAAATAATGGTTTAAGTGTTTATGAGGTTGGACGAAAACAATGTCCAACACCTCCGAATAATATAGAAGAAAATAGTTTCTAGGGTCCCAGAGTGATAGCGAGGGATTTGACCCTTTTTCTTGAAGAAATCTTGAATAAACCACATGCGCCTTATAACACTGTCTGTTTGGCGCACGTGCCCTTAAGAACTCTTAGCACCGTCTGTTTGGCGCAGGTGCCCTTAAGAACTATCTTAAATCAAACGTTATATCAGATGGCCAACCTGAACGTCTGACTTAACCATAATGACATACGTAGTCAATGCAGAAAAATTTGTCTGCAAGGGTTCGGTTACCGATGCCTCGGTTTCCGTTCCCTATCCATAATAGGCACGGGATGCCAGGCATATGCATCCACGTAACCGTTAGTTTACCCACACGGATATACTTTTCAAGTAAGAGGTAAAGAATAAGGCTTCTATATCCGTATAGGGTATACTTTGACGTATTAGCGAACTTAAACAGCTAATAACCGCCCAAGAAATACTTGTATCTAGTACAATATTTTTCACGTATATCGGATCGAATGATCATACGTTACTTAACTTTGAATAAATATCAACATAATATCAATATCATGTACGTATATCGAAGAATTGATTATACGCATTAGTTTGAAATATAAATAATTTGGAAACATATTTGTCATGAATATAAAAGAGATATGTACATGCATATCATTTCATAACATATCATACGCATATCGAAACAAGTGATCATGCGTTATCTTGAAATAAACATAAGATTGAATGTATACTTGCCTTTGGTCCTTAGAATTCTCACGTTTAACAACTCGTGAAAGCAGAAAATTCTGTAAAACATGTACAGATAATAATATGAGAAATCTCCACTTAAATACACATGATAAATGTTCATGCGAAGTGTTAATGAAATTCTCAAGTCTATACTTAACTACTTATGTCGTCACTCGTAATATTGGGATTCGGTTGGAACCGAATCGAAGTCCGAGAGATTAGTGGACTTGGTTAAACGTCACTCGTAGATCCTCGATAATTTAAATTAATTATAGGAGGCCTTAGATTAATTAATAAATATTAATTAATCAACTTAAGCTTTAAATGATTATTAATCATTTAGAAATTATTCATTAATTATTATTTAATTGCTTTAATTAAATAATAATTGATCTTTAATTAATTAAGAATTACTTCTTAATTAATCTTCACTTAAAATAATTTATTTAGTTATTTAAAAAAACATTTATTAATTATTATTTAATTATCTAATTAAATAATAATTAATCTTTAATCATTTAAAAATCATTAATTATTTAAAAAAAACCATTCATTAATTATTATTTAATCACTTTAATTAAATAATAATTAATCTTTAATCATTTAAAAAAAAAATCGTTTATTAATTATTATTTAATTACTCAAATTAAATAATAATTAATATTTGATCATTTAAAAATCATTTATTAATATTAAATATATATATATATATATATATATATATATGTAAGTGTTTATTTTATTTTTTTGGAAACTTGGATTGTGTCAAAAATAATTTTTAAAATGGGTTGAAATTTTAAAATCAAGTGGGTAAAATTTATTGGATCAAAGTCAAAATTTTTATTTTGAAATCTGGGCCAAAACAGTGGGTCAAACCGGGTCGAATTCGGGTCAAACTCGGACCGAGTCGGGTCAACCGGGTCGGATCAGTGCCCCTTCATCGGATTCTGCACTTTCTGCAGATTCCGGCTAGGAACACCGGCAGCCCGCCACCTTCCAACGCCGTTTCTCACACACACACACACGGATCGAAGGTAACAGCACCACCGTGACCTTTAGCATAGGAGAACATACCCCTACGCTTGATGCCACGGCCTGAAACTTACTGAAACAGAGATCGAAGCTCGCCGGAAAGCTCTCGCCATTAACGCCGGCGAGAAGCTTCGGCCGAGCTTCCAAATCTCATTCCTTCACCATTTTTGACGAATCAAACATGGAAATGATTCTAGAGATCACAAGAAACTCGTACATGCAATTAATTTCAATTTTCATCAACTACATCGCATGCTAGATCGATTTAAAGTTTCGGACATAGATGAAAATTTCATATGAACACGAAATCATAAATACTTAACTATTTCTCAAATTGTTTAAGGCAAAATGATCCTTACAAGTGCAGAAACATGATTATATAAACTATTTGAACTACCACGTACTAAATCGGCAAGAATCGGGATTCAAAGTTTCGGCTGTTAGGGTTCTAAGTGTTATGAATAAACCGTGGCTAAAGCTTAAACAACCGTCGCTAAAGGGTTTTTTTTTTTATTTAGATTTTGATTAAACTTCAAAAATTAATATCTCTCAATATATAAATGATATGAACAAGTGCAATATATGAAATTCATACTGAAAAATATCATCTACAACATGGTATAATTAGAAAAAATTTTCAGCGTTAAAATAAAAGTGCAGAATTTTTTTTTTTACCTTTAAAAGCTTCAAATGAAAATTCCAAAACCTTGCTAGAGAGGAAGAATAATGCTCCGAATTTGGAAGAGAGTTTGTGAAAATGTGATAGTGAAAATGCTGTAATGGGATTACTAACCATGCAAGGAAGGAAATTAAGGAGTAATTTACTACCTAATGAATGCACCATTTAAAATTTGAATTTCAAATTTAAATCCCTAATTAGTTGCATCCTAATTGCATGTTAATTATTATTGTAACTGATGTAAATTAATCATTTACCATGGGAGTAATTAGTAAAAATTTATTTACCCACAATTTACATTTTTAATGGTTATGCATTTATTTATTGCATTAACCGAAAAAATTTTAATCGGCCTTGGCGAAATAATAATAAATAAATAAAAAAAATGCGTCTATAAAATTATTATCAAAATTAACATCTAGTAGTTTAAAATAAATATCTTGTCACAATTTATCGTCTCGCAATAATAAAAAAATATAGCATTCGTTATAAATATTAATGAACGTGTGCGTAATGAATTACGTAATCGTTACATACACGTAACCGTAAAAAAAAAAATAAAAATAAAAATAAAAAAAAAATAATAATTACTGGATGATAAATTCATAAATAATCCTCAAAATTTTACTTTTGAATTATTGGGTTCTCACACTTATCATCTTTGCTTTCCCCTTATCAGAGGGTTCAGCTTTAGCTTTCTGTCCTGCAAGACATTAACATTCAACATGGGTGAGCGTTTTACGCCCAGCAAGTATATACACATTGAGGAAAATATGAATAATTCAACGAATTTCATCTGGAATCAAAGGAGAGAAATTCAAATTCTGCTTATGAGGCTTGGTGAAGCAATGCCAAAACCTCGGAAACCTTCAAATATCCTTGAGGATTCACTGATAATATACAACTTGTGATCCTCCCTTGAAGAAAGTCAGGTATACACCTGATCATAACTTTCAAATATCCAACGAGGGCTACACTCGTGGATCTGCTAACCATACAGTACACAGCTGGCCAGGCTGGACCGCATGATCCCTCTGAGTGACTACGTAGTCAAATAACATTTCCTCTTGGTCAGGTGAAGAACACATCAGCACCTTTCCTTTCCTCTTGCCAACCATGTGGCATAACCCCCATAAGGGGCATCATTCACATTCTCATTGCACAGATATAAGATTGAAAACATAGCTGAAATTCAAAGCTCATTTATATCCATGCATCATCATTCATATCATGCTAGCAGAATCAAAAGCATAGCATGCTCATTCATCAGAACAATTAAAGTATAAATCCAACCTTCTACGCATATCGGAACAAATGATAATGCGTTAAACTGAAATAAGCATGAGATTGTGAATATACTTGTCTCAGTCCTTTGCTCATGACCAAAATTTAATTTACTCGTGAGTGAAAAATTCTGTAAGAATATACATATCACAATATGAATTTAATATCTGGGTTAAAATATGAGGGAAAATGCACATGTGATGTCCTTAACTTTTAACGTCTTAATCTGATATAAAAACTATTGAGGTTAAGAAATCAATTTAAACATCTTAAAATAATTTAAGAAAATATCATTTTATAGTTTTAAAACAAACTACGCATCAGGAATTACTACGCTTTAATTCATCGGAGACTAATAACCCATCGGGGATTATCAACCCATCGGGGATTATCAACCCATCGGGGATTATCAACCCATCGGGGATTAATAACCCATCGGGGATTATTTTACAAGATCAGAGACTAATTCAATCCCGTCAGAGACTAGGTTAAGGTCTGTCTCAGATACAGGGTCGTCTTCCTCACTCCTCCATGTGTGGTGCCCTCAACCATAACCACACTCAGGTCAAAACTCATTATTCTCTCAGTGATACGTAACATTTCCTATGGTCTGCATGTCATCCTAAACACGGTTTAGGGTTAAAAATCAGGTTAAAGAATACTCAAGCATGGGGTTGCAACTACTGACAAAAGAATGTTTGGTAGTTAAAGGTTTGTCCACCAGGTGGTTGTCAACAACACTACACCCAACTTAGACAACTTGAAATAAATGACGTTAACTCCGATCGTTAGAATATGCATTAAGTCATACTTTTGAAAATAAATGAACATGGTATTAAATGTGGTAGGTAGAGCAGAGATGCAAGAAATATAGCAAGACTTAAATGAGATGCTCTTACCTCCTTACTGTAGGAAGGAAATAAATACTCCAGTTTATCCTTCAAGAAGAACTACTGTGTCGAAATTAAATTTAAGTTTGATGGAAGTTTAGAAAGGTAGAATCAGGGTTACAACAGCGTGATGTGTATATATATCACTTGATTGAACAACAAGGACCGTCGGATCAACTTGATCTCAGCCATTGGCTATGAAAAGAAAGGAAATGACTGAAGAAGGAAAGAGTGGTTGAAACGGCTGCTGTGTCCATCGGTCGTCTTTCATAGCTGACTCTAGGGTAATGATAGGGATGATGAGCATTTAATGCTGCTGTTCCCCCCAGCAGTGGAGTATTTTATAAAGAAGACGGGTATTGTAGCTACCCGATGCATTCCCGCGAAACACTCCTTTAAGGGTAGAACAACTCATAACCTCATGAGCTTTACAAAATCATTTTAAAAATCTTTTGGACATCACATTGCAGATAAATTTTTCATAAGAAAATATAATTTCAATATTCACAACTTATAAGAAAATAATTTTCATGAAGAAAAATAAGCTAAAATAATTAAATTTCATAACAGAATTTATTTACAAATCCGGGTCTTCACAGGGTTCCCCCTGATAGGTTCTTAATTACACTTTAGAATATATGATGTGTGGAATACTTTGACTGTTATGAAGTAGCATCAGACATTCTTCTTCACTTTGTCAAGTCCTTCTGATGTTCCATATTTTGACTTGTCTTGTGAAGTGATTGACCATCTCCTGATGAATAAGTTTATCATCAGTGGATGCAAAACTTGTTCTGATCTTAAAGTTTATAATATACCTTAAGTATTTACAGTTGCACAATTTATTTCTTAAACATCATCATCATTAATTAACTTAAACAGTTAATAAGGAGTTCGAGGCTGATTTGAAGAAGAACATGAGACGCGTGATTCACAATTATTGGTTAGCATAATTTTGCAAGCACATTCAGTTCCTTCAGAAGCTAACCTAACTTATGGTGAGTCTTCTGAAATCTTAGAGCAAGGGTGTACTAAATTCGAAGATGTTCTATCTGAGGAATCACCATCTGATGTGTCATCTTCCTCAATGAGTACTTTGAGTAAATTCCTTGAAAAGCCTAAATCAGATAAGTCAGAAAATAATGTTGTGGTTATTGTTGCAATGTTTCAAGGATATATGTTGATTGGGTCCAAATCTAGTTCTGAAAATTACGAGAAAGATGTTGTCTTTCAACCATGTCCAATTTGGAGGGCAACTAAAGATTCCTTTGTTGGTGGACAACTGCAATAGGTAAAGTTCTATGTTGACCATGCCAACAATGTCTTGATGGTTAGTTGGCATCCACTTCCATTGGTAACATATGTTCCATTTGATAGAGGCAAGAAATTGGTAGAGTTTTTGTCAATGTATTAATTTTGTTGTATTCGGTACGAGTTAGATAATGGTTAAAGTTAATATTTTTACTCCTTGGATTTTTTCATGAAGATGTTACACAATTGAGGACAATTGTTTTCTAAGAAGGGGAGTATGATGTGATAGGATAATCAGCTTATAGTTAGTTTTAGTTGGTTTAAAGTTTTATAGCTTATTATGCGAGATTGGTGTGATAAATTGCACATCAGAGACTAACTTAGTCGAGAACTGGCGTTAGGGAATGCCGAGGAAAGCATCAAGGACTAGGAGCATCGGGGACTGACTACTTAGTCTCCGACAGGCCAATTTACGCATCAGGGATTGTTACTCTCCGACAGGCATAAAGATGCGTCAGGGGATGTAGTCTTCGACGGGCAAAGTAACTCGTCAGGGGATGCATAGTCTCCAATAGGCATATTTACCCATCAGGGGATAATTAGTCTCCGATAGACTAAATTATCCACTGACAGCTATAGTAATATTTTTACGTATTTTATTTACTTTTCGTATTTGATTTGGTATTTGTTTCCTAATCATAATAGGTTTGTTTCCTTTCCATAGTTGGATTAGATTTCTTTCCAGAATAAAATTCTTTCCATTGTAATATTCTTTCCAAATAGGGTTAGGATTTTAACAGCTTATAAATAGTTGCTTGTAATTATATTTTAAGACAGATTATTGATGTTATTTTCTAGAAATGTGATTTACACGTTTTCTTCTTGTTTGTGCGATATAAACAAAACCCTATTCGTGTGATTCGAGTAGTATTGAACATGTGATTCGTTCAAGATCCTTAAGTCGACTTCTTGTGCGTATATCAACAAGTTGATTTAAGCTATCCGACGCTGTAGGCTTAAATCCCCTACATCATTAATACTCTAGTCTTCGATAGAGTATTAGTCCTTGGTACTTCATGCACAACAGTTAACTCCCCCTTAATTATATAGGGATCATTGCTATTTTGGGGATTTTCAGTAGTCTCTGATGGATATTCCCATGCATCCAATTTATTCTCAAAACTGAGAGGTTCATGCAATCCTTGTCCAATCATTCCAAGAATCTTTATGTCATCAAATACTTCTTGAATGGATTCCACAATAACTTTGGTTCTTAGGTTATACACTCTGTATGCTTTACTTGAAAGTGAATAACCTAAGAAGATTGTTTCATCATATTTGTTATCAAATTTCCCTCTAGTCTCTGAAGAATCTCTCAGTACAAAGCACTTACAACCAAACACATGTAGAAATTTGAGAGTTGGTTTTCTCCCAGTCATCAATTCATAAGGTGTTTTGCTGTATGTTTTGTTTATCAAGGATCTGTTCTGTGTGAAACAAGCAGTGCTAATGGCTTCCTCCCAGAAATATGTAGGAAAATTTGCCTCTTGTAACATGGTCCTTGCTGCTTCAATAAAGGTCCTGTTTTTCCTCTCAACAACTCCATTTTGTTGAGGGGTTCTTGGAATAAAGAATTGATGAGTTATTCCTTTTTCAGTGCAAAATTCAATAACTTGGGAATTCTTGAATTCTGTTCCTCTATCACTCCTTATTACCCTTACTGTTTTTCCTGACTCAGTTTCTATCTTCTTGACATAATCAATAATCAACTGAGCAGCTTCATCTTTTGTATGGAGGAACTTTACCCAAGTGTACCTCGTGTGATCATCCACTATAACCAAGTCATATCTATTCCTTAAGATAGACATCACATTCACTTGTCATCAGTGATTAATGTTGCTAGTTTGCTTTTGAAATGACACACTTCTCTGTTTCCCTTTCTGGCATGAGTCACACAAACCATCTTGTGTAAATTCCAATTGTGGAATGCCAGCTGCTAATCCGTTCCTCACAAGTTTGTTGATATTCTTGAAATTCAAGTGGGAAAGCTTCTTGTGCCAAAGCCAACTTTCATCAGTTGATGCTTTGCTATAGAGACATGTGATTTGATCAGTGAAAGAAATAAGATTTGCAATGTACAAATTCCCTTTTCTTTTTCCTGTCAAAATCACAGTCCCTGATTCTTTGTCACTCACCAAGCATTGATCTTCTTTGAAGGTGACATAGAATCCCTTATCACATAGTTGACTCACACCCAATAAATTGTGCTTTAAGCCATCAACTAGTGATACTTCTGTGAAGATGACATCTCCATGTTCAACACTGTCATAACCCCTTGTATGACCTTTGTTGTCATCTCCAAAAGTGATTTTTGGGCCACTTTTCTCTTCATACTGTTTTAGCAGGGGCTTGTCTCCTATCTTGTGCCTTGAGCAGCCGTTGTCCAAGTACCATGATTTCTTCTTTTTGTCCTGCACATTTAAGAGTAACTAGTTAGAAATTTTTGGGACCCAGACTTTCTTGGGTCCTTTCTCAGAATCAAGACTTGACTCAGATTTAGTTGATTGTCTTTTAGAAATTTTTACTTTAATTGGACAATCTTTAGTCTTGCTTCCTGTTTGTGAGAGACTGCCAAGCTTAAAATTTACATTAATGCAAAGATGATTTGACCTTTTTTTAGGTGATTTATCTTTTATCATCTTGTAGGTGCAGTCTCTATCTTAGGAATTATGTTTTTGCTCTTACAATTAATTGCTATGTGATTGGGGTTACCACATATGTGACAAGTTTTTCTAGGAGCATCAAACATTCTAGCATAATTAGTATATTTATTAATGCCTGTCTTTTCATTCCTATTTTTCTTACCACTACTAGACTCCACTAATTTTTCAACCTTTTTCATAGGAATATTTTCCAATTTCTTGTTTAATTGAGTCTTTGTCATGAACCCAATATTTAATCTTTTATTCTCACTCTTATCAACAATGTCCACTATCTTTTGATCAACCTTTGTTTTTGTAGTGATTTGTTGATATTGAGTGTTAATAAATTTTGGTTCATTAATATGAGAGACAAAATTAATTCTTTTCAAAACATTTGGCTTACTAGTAGTGGAGTTAGCAGCTTCAATGGTCTCAATTAAGTCTGAATTGTTTCCTAGATACTCATCATAACCTAGTCAAGACTTTTGACCAATCATTTGACATTCTACCAAGTCTGTCAGCTTTTTAGAGGAACTATTCCACTGTTTTATTTTAGCCTGTGCATTCTCAAGTTGTTCGACTAAATAACATTCCCTCTTTTTCAAAGCATTGATTATATGATAAGCTTTGTCACATTCAGACTTAATAGTGTCAAATTGTACCAAACTCTCTTCAAGAAATTTATTTATTTTCAAGAGAAGGTCATGTGATTACTTTACAATAGTATGTTCAATAGTTAATGACCTAAAACTAACATGCAAATCAGACATATCTTTTTGTATGCTTTCAATACTAGATGTATCAATTAAGTTAAGCACATTAAAATTCTGATTTACATCACATACCTTTGTAGAATCACTTGGCTCGTCAGTTAGAGCCATTAAGGCAAAGTTAACAATTTCCTCCTCAGAGTCACTATCAATCCAATCCTTGCCCTCAGTAATCAAGGCTTTGCTTTTTGATTTGAACTTCTTGTCAGCAAAGTCATTCCCCTTGTTCCTTGATTTATCATCCTTAGATCTATCATTAGATATAGGCTTCCTACACTAATTGGCAAAGTGCCCTAACCCATCACAGTTGTAGCATCTTATTTTCTTTAAGTCAAAGGTCACAGTTTGACCTTCACGTCTTGGGTTAGGCTTCCTTCATGACTTTCTTCCTTTACTACCAGCTCTAAATTTCTTGAACTATTTCACCATGAATGCCATGAATTCCTCCATGTCATCATCAGTGTCCAGTTTATCTTCCTCATTAGTCGAGCTAGCATTGAAATTTTCATCATCAAGCTTCTCTTAAGACTTGCTTGTCTCAACCATTAATGCAGCTCCTTTGTCCCTGCCATGCATGCGTTATCTTTGCTCTACTTCAAGTTCATAAGTCTTTAAATTGCCATAGTCATGTGTGAGTATGAGTGTGTCCAAGTCATGAGCTTCCCTTACAGCCGTAGTTTTTGGATCCCAACTTGGTGGAAGAGATCTCATGAACTTGGTATTGACATCCTCATTGTCATAGGACTTCCCATGTATCTTCAAGTCATTGAGCAAAGTATTGAACCTGTCATATACTGACGTTATTGGTTCACCAGGCATTGCTTGGAAGAACTCATATTGTTGTGTCAACAATGATCTTTTGTTCTTTCGGACTTGGTCAGTTCCTTCACACAGGACTTTGATGGTGTCCCAGATTTGCTTAGTTGATGTACTGTTGATGATACATGTGAACATATTCTTATCAATTCCATTATATAATATGTTTATCACCATAACATCCTTTAACACCTGCAACTTGTTTTCATTAGTGTAGTCACTTTCAGCAGCAAGCTCAAAGTGTTCAACAATAACTGATCCCTCAACAGTTTTAGCAGGAACAAATTTCCTGGGTAGATAAGGACCTTTTTCAATCCTTGTAATATAGTCAGGATTTGTTGCCCTCAGGTGCATGTACATCTTTTGCTTCCATATAGGATATTCTTCTCTCTTAAGAATTGGAATCCTAGTACCACAATCATGACTTCTTGCATACGTCATCATGCTAAAGCTGCTTGCTTCATCGTTGGCCATCTCTTGGAACGTGTTAATTGAGTAAATTCAATTAAAGGCTCTGATACCAATTGTTTTCCTAGTGAGATAACTGAGAACTTGTAGAAGGGGGGTTGAATACAAGTTCTTTGAAACCTTTTCGATTGCTTGTTCTTTAAGAAATTAAATTATCTTGCGAAATGTAAAGAACAAGATCAAACTTATAAACAATTGCTTTTATTGATTTTAACAATTGAATACAAATTCTAACAATCACTCTTTAATCGTCAGCTTCTTTTTCTATATATGTAAAGATACAAAACTATGAAAACTATACAGCTTTGAATTACAATTCTATAAACCTAATTACAGCTTCTAAAACTGAATTACAACTCAACTCAGTTTCCTATTCTAAATCAATAATGATTCAGCTTGCTTATTCAAATCAAACACAATCTTTCCTTTTTGATTAGGAATAGATTTCTGGCTTGTTTCCTTACCAGCTACGTCTTTATTAATATCTTAGTCCACGTGGAAGACAATCCTTGTTTGATTTGAACTCTGTATCTCATCAAGGAATAAGTCACGACTAGTCCCCGACAACTTTAACATTAGTCCCTAATCACTTTAGTCTTTGACCTTTAGTCCCTGATCAGGTTGTGTGGTCTCCGACAGAATTAGTCCTTGATGACGTCAGCTTTAGTCCCCGAGGTATTAAGCTTAGTCTTTGACGACGTCAGCTTAATCTCTGATGTACTAAGCTTAGTCTTTGATGATGAAAGCTTTAGTCTTTTATGCTTTATTCTTAATCCCTGATGACGTAAGCCGTAGTCTCCGATAGGCAAAATCCTTAGATAAATTCTACAGTCTTTGATAAGTCTTGCCTTAGTCTCTGATGGACCAATTACACCTTTTATAACTTGTTGAAGCTTTGATACATCTTTCTAGTAGTTACTTACAAATAAAAATGAATCTATCTCTTATAATAAATAAATGAATTACAATCAAGAGATACCTACTGGCTACAAAACTGAAGTACTACTAATTAGCACTTTCTGTACATTTGTATTCCTAAGTAATCTAAAGACAATCATCATCAAATGTTATAAAACCTAACAATCTCCCCCTAATTATGAATATCAAAATGATAAGCATAATTTCAAGGTTGATGATGATGTCAAAACTCAAAATTACAAGTATTACTTAGAAAAAGAATAAAGAATTACTAACTACAAATGTACCTGATCAATTTGTTCAGCTCCACCAAGATTGAAGTTTAAATCCTATAAGTCTGACTTAAAAAAAAAAATAAAAACTTACAAATTTTTCAACAATCAACATACCTCCAACATTCAACACTTTTTCCTTCTGTTGTTTCTCAATTCTTCCAATCTCTCCACCAGCAGCTTCCTAAGAATAACTTTTGTTGCTTCTTCTGCATCTTTGAGGAGTTTGATAAATCCTTCAATGTGGTTCTCACTCACTCTGTTTATGTCTCTGTTATAGTTGAAGACTTTCTCTCCATGGAAAGTCTTATACCATAATCCAAGAGGTGCTGGCTTTGGAACAACTGTTGGCACTTTGTCCCAACTGTGTATCTCTTTTATTACCTTCTTGATTTGGCTTCGAAATTCCATGTTGAGATCAAAAGTTTTAAGCACCACAGTCAGTAACCATTCCAAATCTTCCTTTGTTTGCTCCTCCAAGGCTGGCTTTTTGAACTTCAAAGAGTCTCCATCTTTTAAAAAGATATAGAGAAATTCTTTTTTGTCTGTACTCCTTTTCAAGGCTTCGATAATTTCTTCTGTACTAGTCATTTCAACCTTGTAAGACTTCCTTGGTGGAACTATTCGTGGCTTTGTTGGTCCACTTACAGCCACTAAGGCAGTCTCAGTTGCCCTTGGATGATCTTGAGAGGCAGGCTTCCTTCTTGCATTTCTCTCAGCCCCTATCATCTCTTTATTCCTTTTCTTGGTGATGGTTGCCTTCTGTACACTTGTCTTCTTTGCAAAGTATTTCTTCTTCTTAGCCTCCTCCTCATTCTTTTCTTTTTCTGTAGCCATGTCTTCCTCTTGTTGAAGCTTTTGTGCAAGACTTGCATCAGCAGCTATCAACCTTTGGTCATATGGAGAGACTAACTCAATTGTCCCATCCAGTTCAAGTTCAACAGGATCGAGAAAATGAGCAGTCTTCATGGCATCCCCCGTTAGCTTGGGTTGCCCTGGTTGAGTAAGAGTTTTCTTTTATGTTTTTTCAACCAAGACTCCCTTGCCTTTGCTTCTGGATATGCTTGGGGCTTCCGCAGTTTGTTGAGTAGGAGGAGGGACTTTCTTTGGAGCTGCTGCTGGAGTTGTTGTTATCACTACACTCACACAACAAATTGCTTCAGTATGTTGTATGATTGGCATATAAACATTGGGCTTTTAATTCTGCAAAATCTTTTGGTAAAACTTCAATCCAGTAGTAAAAATAAGATTTATTATGCTAGGTTTTTGATGATGATTGCTTATTATCTAATCCCTAACCTTAATATTACTGGAATGCAAGTTGTGTCAACTGTTTTGCAGAGGAAAAGAATTTTCACTGATGTGAAGAATAAATCTACAAAGGTAAAGGTCCCTTTATTCTTTCCTTCTGTCATGAGATCTACTCTCATTGATAGACTTCCAAATCTTTATTCTTTGCAATTCTTTAAGGATACTGAGCTCCCAACTAGAACCCCCATTGATCCTCCAACCACTTCACAACAACAATCTACAACCCCCTCCACAGTCTCCCAAAAGACTGTGGTTGCAAAGACTCGAACAACCAAAAAGCTCCCTATAAAAAGAAAAATAATTGAGGGAAATAGTAAGGTTGAGGGAGATAAAGCAGCTGAGGTGGCACCTCAGAGAAAGAAGAGAGTTATAACCTTAAGCCAAAAGCAATCCATTGCTTCCCAAAAGGCAATGGAGGCTATAAGGACAGACAGTAAACTGTCAATGTCCTCTCAAAAGGATATTGATATTGAAGAAAGTTCCCAACCAGGAACAAGAAGTACAGAGTTTGCACAACCTCTTGTACAACAACAAGAGGAACCACAGAGAGAGAAAAGAAAGCAAAAGAGTGACACTAGGAGTGCACCCACAGAGTCATCTATTGATGTTCCTCAAATTTTTGTTTCTGAGGAACAACCAACACTCCACACTATACATTCTTCTCCTTTTTCTCCCATTCTTGACTCTTTAGAACTTGATAGTTCAAATCTTCTTGATTCTTTCCAAGAGGAGCCAATAATCGAAATGCTGGTCAGAGACTAGCCAACTACCAGGGACTAGCACTTCACCAGGGACTATCAGAGTCTTACCATCAAAGACTAACACACAAGAACCACTTGTTCAAAGGACAAGTGCAGTTAGTTCTCCATCACCTTCCTTGGAGAGATCCCTAGCCCAAGATACACAAAGGGAATCCCCTCTCCTTGATGATGCCTGATAGGAATCCATAGGGATTCTTATGAAATGAATGGATCGTCCTTAAATGATCTAGTTCTACCAAGCTTCAATCTTGGATGAACTCAACAACATTGAGTATATGAAACTCAACACCTTTGAATTACACCAAAAGAAAGAATTTTGGAAATCTTCCAAGTAACCCAACTTCTATCAAGTTGAACCCAACAACAATAGGCATATTAAACCTACCACCTTTGAATCAGAAAAAGAAAGAAAGAAAGGCCAAGGCGCCACAACTAAATGGATGAGATTTAGATGATAAGCCAAGTAAGAATTGCAAGCAAAGTTGCAAGACTCAAACTAGCTCAAAGGGACTAGCAAATTAATGAAAACCTTAACAAGTTTTTAATGAAAATTCGGTGTTCTAAAATGGTATTACAATAGCCCCTATTTATAGTAGTAAAGGGGGACAAAAGTCATTAATAGCTACCTAAAAATCTGCACAAGCATGCCCCAAAAATCTGCCTAAAACATGCTTAAAAAGCTGCCTAACATTAATGGTAGTCAAAGAAATTAGATACTACTGATTTGGTCATTAATGCCTTGAAGTTTAAAGATTCAAATTTGACTTTGTGGCCTCCAAAGCATGCTGAAAATTCTTGTCTGCATAGTTGGACGAATTTCAATTGTTTTTCAGCCCAAAGTGAGTGTCTTGATTAGTTGAAAATCCTTGGTTGCTTTGTTGGACGAATTTCCATTGATTTTCAGCCCAATGTGAGTGTCTTGATTAGTTCTTCATGCCTCAATTAGTCTAGGTCAGTCCATGGTCCAAAACCTCCAAGAAATGCACAAAATTGGGCTCAACCATTGGGTCTTTGGAAGACTCTTTTGAAAGGCTTGTAGTAATTAAATTAGACAAGGCTTCTTGCATTTCCTTTCTTCTTGAGCGAGTCATTGGCCCAACCATATCCTTCAAACGATCATCCTTGCTAGTTTTATCATTCGAACCATTCTTGAAGTTGGATACTTGATCGCTATCAGTTCCCTCTCCCTTAAAAAGATTTGTCCTCGAATTGTCTTTTGCATCATTGTCAAAAGGAGAAAGATCAGAAACATTGAAAGTATTACTCATTCCAAACTCACCGGGCAAGTCTAGCTTGTAAGCATTATCATTGATTTGCTCTAGGACTTGAAAAGGACCATCAGCTCGAGGATGCAATTTTGTTTGTCTTTTGTTAGGAAATCTTTCCTTGCGCATGTGAACCCAAACTCATTCTCCAGGTTCAAAGACAACCTTCTTACGCCCTCGATTAACTCTTGCAGCAACTTGCTCATTTTTGTGCTTTAAACACTTTTGAACTTATTCATGGAGATTTTTTACAATCTCAGCCTTTTTAGCTCCATCTAGATTTACAAATTCACTTACGGGCAAAGGAGAAAGATCTAGATTTCAAAAGGAAATAAACCTGTAGAAGAATGCATGGTTCTATTGTAAGCAAATTCAGCAATGGGTAGACAATCCTCCCAACTCTGGAGATTCTTTTTAATGATAACATGTAGAAGTGTTCCCAAGGTTCTATTTGTAACTTCAGTTTGGCCGTCCGTTTGGGGATGACTTGTAGTTGAAAATAGTAATTTTGTTCCCAATTTCCCCCAAAGTGTCTTCCAAAAGTAGCTCAGGAATTTAACATCACGATCAGACACAATACTTTTTGGAACTCCATGTAGACGCACCACTTCTTTGAAGAACAAATCAGCCACATGCTTTGCATCATCAATTTTCCTACAAGGAATAAAATGTGTCATTTTAGAGAAACGATCAACAACCACAAAAATACTGTCCATACCTCTTTGAGATCTGGGCAGCCCTAGCACAAAATCCATGGAAATGTCAATCCAAGGTGATTGAGGTATAGGAAGTGGCGCGTAAAGTCCTTGAGGAAGGGACTTAGATTTTGCTTGTTTGCACACAACACAACCTGCACCAAACTTTTCAACATCTCATTTCATGTTAGGCTAGAAAAAATGTTCTTTCAAAATGCCCAAAGTTTTTGGAATGCCAAAATGTCCCATTAAACCTCCACTATGTGCCTCACACACAAGCAATTCTCTTAAAGAACATAATGGAACACACAATCTGTTTTCCTTAAACAAAAAACCATTAATTTTGTAGAACTTGTTAAAAGCTCCTTTTCCACAAGCATTATTCACATTGGAAAAATCAGAATCAGATTCATACAATTCTTTAATGTACTCAAAACCCATGATTTTTGCATTTAAAGTAACAAGAAGTGTATACCTCTGGGAAAGAGCATCCGCCACAATATTTTCTTTACCTCTCTTGTACTTCACAACATAAGGAAAAGTTTCAATGAAAGCTATCCACTTGGCATGCCTCTTATGCAAATTCCTTTGACCTTTGATATACTTAAGAGACTTATGATCGGTGTGTATCACAAACTCCTTACGCATAAGATAGTGCTACCATGTTTCCAATAATCTCATCATGGCATAAAGCTCCTTGTCATAGGTTGGGTAGTTCAAAGTTGCTCCATTCAACTTTTCACTAAAGTAAGCAAGTGGTCGCCCTTCTTGAAGCCAAACAGCACCTATACCAATTCCTGAAGCATCACATTCAAGTTCAAAAGTTTTAGAAAAATCCGACAAAGCAAGAACGGGTGAATTAGTTAAATCATGCTTTAATTGTTCGAAAGCTTTTTGTTGTGCTTCTCCCCATTCAAACTTTACATTCTTCTTCACTAACTCATTAAGTGAGGCTGTTTTTGTTGAAAAATTTTTCACAAACCTTCTATAGAAACTAGTAAGCCCATGGAAAGATCTTACCTTAGTCACACTTGTTGGAATTGGCCACTCAAGGATAGCCTTGATCTTTGCTTCATCAACCCTTAAACCATTAGAACTTACTACATATCCAAGAAATATTACTTCCTCAACACAAAAGGTACACTTTTTCAGATTGACATACAACTTTTCTTCACGCAAAGTAGCAAGAACAAGCCTAATATGTTCCACATGGTCACTCAAATTCTTGCTATAAATTAGAATATCATCAAAATAAACAACTACAAACTTTCCTATAAAATGCCTCAAAATATGGTTCATTAATCTCATGAAAGTGTTGGGAGCATTAGTTAAACCAAAGGGCATAACTAACCACTCATAAAGACCAAATTTTGTTTTGAAAGCTGTTTTCCATTCATCACCTTCTTTGATTCTTATTCGATGATAACCAGATTTTAAATCAATTTTTGGAAAAATGCAAGCACCATGAAACTCATCAAGCATATCATCTAATCTAGGAATAGGATGACGATACTTAATGGTAATCTTATTAACAGCCCTACAATCAATGCACATGCGCCAAGTACCATCTTTTTTAGGAACTAGAATTACTGGTACAACACAAGGGCTAAGGAACTCTCGGATTTGCCCCTTTGACAACAACTCATCAACTTGTCTTTGAAGCTCCTTTGTTTCCTCCAGATTTGCACGATATGCTGGACGATTAGGAATGGTTGCATCGGGTAGGAAATTAATTTGATGCTCAATGCCTCGGATTGGTGGCAATTCATTGGGTACTTCTTCCGATAGCACATCTACAAAATCATTCAAAACACCAACAATTTCTAAAGGCAAATTGTTAGGTACCTCATTAGTGGTTAAACAAACATCATCAAACAAGAGAAGAATAATTGGCTTATGAGAAGCCACAACCCTATCTACATCTCTCACAATGCCAGCTTCATCCAACTTATTTCTGAAAACCCATTTAGTGCCTATTATTGTTCTGTCTTTAGGTTTGGGCACCAAATTCCATACTTGATTCCTTTCAAATTGATTTAGCTCTTCTTGCGTAGCCATTATCCAATCAGCATCTTGGATGGCTTCTTTAAATTTCTTTGGTTCAATTTGAGAAAGGAAACAAGCATACATACATTCATTAGAAGTTGTTCTTCTGGTTTTGCACTCTTTGTCTTGGATCACCAATGATTAACTCTGAGGTGTGACTCCTTGACCATTTGAGTTAGGAAATGTGTCTTGATGAACTAGCTTCCTCATCATTTCCTCCCTATATATCAGTGCTACCAGCTTCTGTGAAAACTCCCCCTATGCTTAATTCAGGGTGCAAGTTATCCTCTGATGGTGCATGTCCTAATGGATTATCCCCTGATGAAACTCCCCCTGACCGATTGTCCAGGAAGTTTGCTCCATCCACTGACGGGGCTTCTTGTGGATTGACATTAGGAATGGTTAGTTCTCCCATTTGCCTGCACTCATCAGCTACATCATCTTGACAATCAGAATCATCATCTTCATTTTCAAATTTGAGCTCTTCATGAAAACTAGGGTCTTCGAGTCCAGAAATTTCTTGATCGTCAAAGGCTACATTAATAGACTCCATCACCACCTGAAGTCTTTTGTTGTAAACCCTGTAGGCCTTCGATGTCAGGGAATAACCCAGGAAAATTGCTTCATCAGCTTTTGGCTCGAATTTTCCTAAGCTTTCACCAAAATTCCTCAATACAAATCATTTGCATCCAAAGACATATAGGAATTTGATGTTTGATTTTCTCCCTGCCATCAGCTCATATGGTGTCTTATTATTAGCCTTATTAATCAATGACCTATTTTGGGTGAAGCAAGCAGTGGTTATTGCCTCAGCCCAAAAGTAGGTAGGAATCTTTGCCTTTGCTAACATGGTTCTAGTAGCTTCAATCAGGGTTCTATTCTTCCTTTCCATTACACTTGGGGCAAAAAATGTATGATTTATGTCCTTCTCCACACAAAACCCATCAACAGCTACATTCTTGAATTCTGTTCCATTATCAGTCCTCAAAATCCTGACCACTGACCCTGACTCGGTCTCAACTTTCTTTATGTGGTCAATGATTTGTTGGGCTATTTCAGTTTTTGAATGTTGAAACTTGACCCAAGTATACCTGGTGTAGTCATCCACAATGACCATTGCAAATCTTTTCTTTGACACTTACATGATATTGACAGGGCCAAAGAGATCCATATGTAGCAGTTGAATTGGATCTTTGATCATTGTGGCTTCTTTGGTCACAAATGATGATTTCCTTTGTTTCCCTTGCTGGCAAGCTGAACATAGGCCTTCTTGAATGAATTCAACTCGGGGCAGTCCAGTTACCAACTCTCTCTTCACCAAATCATTGAGTGTTCAATAATTTAGGTGAGACAGCTTCTTGTGCCATAGTCTGCTTTCATCAGGGCTAGCCTTGCTGTAGAGGTCTCCTTTCCTTATGCCTGATAAAACCAGCTTCCCATCACTTTCATTGGAGATAAGGCACTGATCTCCTTTGAAGAAAGTGATGAATCCTTTGTCACATAGTTGACTGATGCTTAACAAGTTGTGCTTCAGCCCATCAACTAGTGCTACATTTTCAAATGAGACATTCCCATTTGCTACTTTGCCATAACCAGGAGTCAGTCCCTTGCTGTTATCTCCAAAGGATATTACTGGACCAACCTTTTCTTGGAACTCCGTAAGCAGGGTTTTGTTTCCTGCCATGTGCCTTGAACATCCACTATCCAAAAACCACACATGATTGCCTTTAGCTTTACCCTGCACACAAAGAACATTTAAATTATTTTTGGTACCCAATTGGATTTGGGTTCTCTAGGTTTACTCACAGTATAAGATACAACAGGTTTTGGATTTTTATTGACTATTGATTTTGGCAAATAATTTTTCTCCTTTCTAGGAGCTTCAACAATAGCCTTTTGTTTTCCCAATGAGATAGCCGAGAAATTGTAGAAGGGGGGTTAAATACAAGTTCTTTGAAACCTTTTCGATTGCTTGTTCTTTAAGATATTAAAGTATCTTGCGAAATATAAAGAACAAGATCAAACTTATAAACAATTACTTTTATTGATTTAACAATCACAACAATATGATCGTCAACTTCTTTTTCTGTATATGTAAAGATACAATATTATAAACACTATATAGCTTCGTATATTTTCTGTAAAACTAATTACAGCTTCTAAAAATGAATTCCAACTCAACTCAGTTTCCTATTCTAAATCAATAATGATTCAGCTTCCTAATTCAAATCAAATACAATCTTTCCTTTTTGATTAAGATAGATTTCTGGCTTGTTTCCTTACCAGCTACGTCTTCAATAATATCTTCGTTTACTTGGAAGACAATCCTTCTTTGATTTGAACTCTGTATCTCATCAAGGAGTAATTCACGACTAGTCCCCGATGGCTTCATCTTTAGTCCTTGATCGAGTCAACTTTTAGTCTTTGGTCTTTTAGTCCCCGATCAGTTCATGTAGTCCCCGACAGAGATATTAGCCCTTGATGACGTCATCTTTAGTCTCCGAGATATTAAGCTTAGTCTTTGATGACGACAACTTAATCTCCGATTCTTTAGGCTTAAGTCCCCGATGACGTAAGCTTAGTCTCCGACAGGCAAAACTAGTCTCTTGTAGGCAAAATTCCTTTAGTCACTGACAAGCTTTCCTTAGTCTCCGACAAGGTTTTTGCAATCTCTGACGAGTCAAAACACATTATAACTTTGTTCAAGCTTCAATACAACTCCAGTAGGTTACATACAAATAAAAATAACTCTATCTCTTATAAAGAATAAAAGAATTACAATCAAGAGATACCTACTGGCTACAAAACTTAAGTGTTACAATTCAACACTTTCTATACATTTGTATTTCTAAGTAATCTAAAGACAATCGTCATCAAATGTTATAAAACCTAACAATTTCCCCTAAATATGAATATCAGAATGATAAGCATAATTTCAAGGTTGATGATGATGCCAAAGCTCAAAATTACAAGTATTACTTAGAAAAAGAATAACGAGTTTTCTAACTACAAATGTACTTGAACAATTTGTTCAGCTTCCACCAAGACTCAGGTTTAAATCCTATAAGTCTGGCTTCAAAAAAAATTACAACTTTTACAGCAAACAACATAGCTTTAGCTCAACAACTTTTCTTTTTCCTTCTGTTTTCCCCTAGTTGTTCTAACCTTTCCATCAGCAGCTTCCTTAAAACAACTTCTGTTTCTTCTTCTACATCTTTAAGGAGTTTGATAAACCCTTCAATGTGATTTTCACTCACACTGTTTAATCTCTATCGAAGTTGAAGAAGACTCTATCTCCATGGAAAGTCTCATACCACAATCCAAGAGGTGCTGGCTTTGGACCAACAGTTGGCTCTTTGTCCAAACTGTGTATCTCCTTTATTGCCTTCTTGATCTGGCTTCGAAATTCGATGTTGAGTTTAGAAGTTACAAGCACTACAGACAACAACCATTCCAAGTCTTCCTTTGATAATCCCTCCAAGGCTGGCTTTGCATACTTCGCAGATTCTCCATCTTTAAAGAAGATGTGGAGCAATTCTTTGTCATTTGTGCTCTTGACCAAGTTGATATATCTTGTACTCTTTTTCAGGGCTTTGATCATATCTTTTGTGCTAGCCATTTCAATTTTATAAGACTTCCTTGATGGGACTGTTCGTGGCTTTGTTGGTCCACTTACAGCCACCAAGGCAATCGCACTTGCCCTTGGAGTATCTTGAGTGGCAGGCTTCCTTCTTGCACTTTTATCTGCCTCTGTCATCTCTTTATTTCTTTTCTTGGTTATGGCTGCTCTTTGTGCACTTGTCTTCTTTGCAGTGTGTTTCTTCTTCTTAGCCTCCTCCTCCTCCTCCTTCTCTTGTTCTGCAGCCATGTCTTCCTCTTGTTGAAGTTTCTGAGCAAGCATTGCATCAACATCTATCAATCTTGGATCTCGAGGATTAACTAACTCAACTTTCCCTCCTAGTTCAAGTTTAATAGGGGTGGGAAAGTGAGCAGTCTTCATGGCATCCCCCAATAGCTTGGGTTGTCCTGGTTGAGTAAAAGTATGTTTCTTTGGATCTGCAACCATGACACCTTTGCCTTTGTCTTTTGATGAAGTTGGGGCTTCTGCAGTTGGTTTGGAAGAAGGAGAAATTGTTGCTGCTTCTGGTGTTGTTGTTGATGATGATGTTGTTGTTGTTGCTATTGTTGTTTCAAGATCAGCATGCTTCTTTAGAATTTTTTCTTTGTAGGCTTGCAGTGCAGCATTTTCCTTCATTGTTTTCTCTTTCAATGCCTACAACTCCAACTACAAGGAAGCATCTATTGAAACTGGAACAGTTTTGTGTTTTTGTACAGGTAGTTTGTGGTGACCACTCTCCCCCTTTTTGACATCAGCATCTTTAGGTTGGGAGGAGGTGGCCATGTTTGGTAGTGCCTGCATCAATAGCTGTTCCATTCGATCTTGCTTTTGGAGGAGGAGTTGAATATTGGATTCAAAGGCTTGAATTGTATTATCAGTTTTGGACTTGTCTTTGATAATTGAATCAATTGCAGTGACAATCCTCTTTGGCAAATGTCCTTCATAGCACATTCTAATTTTATCAGTCTCCACCTCCATCTGTAGCTTCATCTCCTTTAATGCAACATTTATTCCAGTAACCAAGTAGTGGTGAAACTTTGTATGTTTCTTGTCCACCTTGGTTACCTCTTATAGTACATTTTTTGTGGAAGGTGCAGCTGCAGTGGACCCTATATTGGTCACATAGTCCTGCATGTGAAGTGCAACTGCATCCTTAAGAGAGTTAGTGAAGTTTGCATCGAGACAAACATCCACATTCTCTTCTTCTTGAGGTTCTTCAGGCACAGGATCATTTGCTAGCCTTGCCTTGAGTGCAGAAATGTGGTCTTGATGCTGTTGGAGTCCATAGAGCAATTCAAAATCAGCATTGGACATTTCTGATAGGATATTGATGGCTGCATCACCTGTGCTAGAGCTTGTCCCTGTTTCCCCTATTTGAATTTTTGTTGTAGGAGCAGGGGAAACATGAGCTTCTTGGGAAGTGGTGGTTTCAACAGGTTTTAAAAAATCACCTGCTAAAAATTTCTCTCTTTTATTTTTTTCAAGGATCTCATCCTTGCTCACACCCTTTACTTTTGCCTGGGGTTGGGCATCCAGCTGCAATTGTTCTCCTTTTTCCAAGCTTTCTAAAGCTTGACTCTCTTGTGTTTGTGTCTCTTCTTTTTCCAGGTCAGGAGCCTGACTCTCACTAATTATTCTCTCAGACTCACTCTTTTGGATAGTATTACTTATTCCTACAGAAAGAGGGGTTTGAGAAGTAATGGAGTCACCAAGGAGGGGGGGATTCCCTTTGTATATCTGTAGTTAGGGTCCTCTCTAAGGAAAGTGTTGGAGAACTAACTGCACTTGTCCTTTGAACAGGTGGTTCTTGTGGGTTAGTCTCTTGTTGGTTAGTCCCTGGTGGAGTGCTAGTCTCTGGTGGGTGACTAGTCTCCGACCAGTCCATAGGAGTATTAGTCTCCGATGGTTGGGCAACCATGAATGTTGGCTCCTCTTGGAAAAAACCAAGAGGATTTAAATTTATATCGTCAAAAGAATCAAGAATGGGGGAAATAGGAGAAGAATGTACAGTGGGGAGTGTTGGCTATTCCTCAAGGGCAGAAAATTGAGGAACATCAATTGATGACTCTGTGTGTGCACTCCTTGTGTCACTCTTATCTTTTATTTTCTCTCTCTGTGGTTCCTCTTGTTGATGTTCAAGAGGTTGTGCAGACTCTGTACATGTTGTTCCTGGTTGGGAACTTTCTTCAATGTCAATATCCTTTTGAGAGAACATTGACAGTTTACTGTCTTTCCTTATATCCTCCATTGCCTTTTGGGAAGCAATGAATTCCTTTTGTCTGGGTAATGACTCTCTTCTTACTCTGAGGTGCCACCTCAGCTTCTTTATCTCCCTCAGCCTTACTTACTCCCTCAATTTTTCTTTTAACTGGGAGCTTTTTGGTTGTTCTTGTTTTTACAACCACAATCTTTTGAGAAACTGTGGAGGGGGCTTGTGATTATTGTTGTGAAGTGGTTGGAGGATCAATGGGGGCTCTGGTTTGTTGTGCATGATCCTCAAAGAATTGCAAAGAATAAAGATTAGAGAGTTTGTCAATGAAAGTGGATCTCATGACAGGAGGCAAGAATAAAGGAACATTTACCTTTGCAGATTTGTTCTTCACATCTGTGAAAATTCTTTTGCTCTGCAAAACAGTTGGCATAACTTGCATTCCATTAATATTCAGGTTAGGGATTAGATTATAAGCAATCATCATCAAAAACCTAGCATAATAAATTTTATTTTTGTTACCAGTTTTAAGTTTTGCCATTAAGTTTTGCAGAATCAAAAGCCCTAAATTAATATGCCTACCATATAAAACACTAATTGCAATTTGTTGAGTAAGTGTGGTAATGACATCATATCCACTGCACTTTGAAGTAAAAGTTTTAGTAATAATGTCAAAGAACAGTGACCACTCCTGCCTTAGATGGGGTCGTGTTATGGACCCAATAGAAACAATTTCTGAAGAATAATGTAAGTTTTTAAACATTGACAAAAGTTCTTCATCAGAGGTAGGGGAGTCAAAGTTTGCAAAAATGGGTAAATGTAAATCATTATTAACAATGGTATGATCTATAAGATACTCAGTATTATCATACCTGAAACTTACCACAGGCGAGACATCACTCTCATCCTTAATGGTAGCAGTGGACCACATAGCCGTGATCACTTCAGCGGCTTGTGTGGGAGCTTCATAAATGGCATACGTAAGAGGTGAGTTTTGTAGAAAATCCACAAATTGATGGTACTGTGCTTCAAATTCATGCTTGTCGACCACCCCTGCATGGTTAGTCTTGATGAAGTCAAAGTCTCCAAACTTGAAGCACACTGTTTTGGCCGCCATTGAAGAGATCTGTGTAAACTTTTGAAGAAATACTTTGAAAAGAGTTAAATCGCAGAGTGTTTGGAGAGAAAACAGATTGCAGAGCTTTAGAGTTTGTGATTGCAAAGATGTTTGAAAATACTTTTATCAAATTTCTCAAAATGTTTGCAATTCTGAGTGGATTTCGGGTAACTACCTATTTACCCTTAATTATGGGTAACTACCTCTTTACCCTCGATCGGAGATTGCCCTAATCTCTGATTCAACCACTCATCAGGGACTAACTAGTCTCCGATAGTTCTATTTTTAATTAGTCGGGGACTAGATGAAAATAACTAATCAGGGACTAATTTGAGTTAGTCTCTGATATGCTATTTTTAAACTAGTCACGGACTAATTTAAAAATGCTTATCGGGGACTAAGATCAATTAGTCTCCGATGGTTATTTCCAACTAGTCAGAGACTAAGTAATAGTAACCTATCAGGGACTGACGTTAGTCTCTTATTCCAAAGCTCTCAGGGACTATAGAAATATAGTCCCTGCTCTATTTTTGTTTTTCAAAAACATTTCCAATAATCAATTTAATGATTATTGGCTTCAAAATTCTGTTTTATTAAAACAATTTTATTAAAACAGCTTCAAAAATTCTGTTTAAAAATAAACAGCTTCAATCTAGAAATTAAATTCTAGCTACATACAACCTAACAACTTGTTTCATGAAATTTAATTAATATTTAGAAGCATAATTCAACATTCCTAAATCATAGACTAATCTATTAAGTGTAGACTCATCCAAAGGCTTTGTGAATATGTCTGCAAGTTGTTTATCAGTTGTAACCCAGTGTAATTCAATATTGCCTTCACTAACATGTTCTCTAATGAAGTGATATCAAACTTCTATATGTTTTGTTCTAGAATGTTGCACTAGATTCTTTGTTATAACTATGGCACTTGTATTATCACAATAAATAGGAATTTTGGATAATGACATACCATAGTCTAGGAGTTGATTCTTGATCCATAAGATCTAAGCACAGCAACTCCCAGCTGCAATATATTCAGCTTCAGTTGTTGAAGTTGAAACTGAATTTTGTTTCTTGCTAAACCAAGAAACAAGTCTGCCTCCTAGAAATTGGCAGCTTCCACTTGTGGTTTTCCTGTCAAGCTTGCAACCTGCATAGTCAGCATCTGAATAACCAATTAGTTTAAAATCAGATTCTTTAGGATACCATAAACCAAGGTTTGGGGTACCCTTTAGATATCTGAGTATTTTTTTGACAGCAATCAAGTGTGACTCTCTAGGGTCAAATTGAAATCTAACACATAAACATGTAGCAAACATTATATCAGGTCTACTTGTAGTTAGATATAAAAGTGAGCCTATCATTCCTCTATAAATAGTGATATCAATTTTCTTCCCTTTTAAATCCTTATCTAGTTTAGTGGAAGTAGGCATGGGTGTTTTTGCAGATGCACAATCAACCAAATTATATTTTCTCAGCAAATCCTTGATGTACTTGGATTGACTTATGAAAATTCCTTCAGTTGATTGTTTAATTTGCAAACCTAAGAAAAATGTTAATTCTCCCATCATACTCATTTCATACCTAGACTGCATTAGTTTTGAAAATTTTTCACACAGTTTTTCATTTGTAGAACCAAATATAATATCATCTACATATATTTGCACAAGTATAACATCAGAGCCTTGAATTCTGTAAAATAATGTTTTATCTATGATACTTCTAATAAATTTATTTTCAAGTAAAAATTGAGATAGAGTATCACACCAGGCTCTTGGTGCTTGTTTTAAGCCATAAAGTGCTTTATCTAACCTGTAGACATGATTTGGAAGTTTGGTGTCCACAAAACCTGAGGGTTGTTCAACATAGACTTCCTCTTCCAATTTTCCATTCAAGAAAGCACTCTTGACATCCATCTGGTACACCTTGAAGTTCTTATAGGCTGCAAACGCCAAGAAAATCCTTATTGCTTCAAGTCTTGCAACTGGTGCAAAAGTTTCATCATAGTCTATTTCTTCTTCTTGAGAATATCCTTTTGCAACCAGTCTTGCTTTATTTTTTGTGATTGTACCAGTTTCATCCAATTTATTTCTAAAGACCCACTTGGCACCTATTATTGATCTATTCCCTGGTTTGGGTACCAGTCTCCAGACTTTGTTCCTTGTGAATTGGTTTAATTCTTCTTGCATGGCTATTATCCAGTCAGGATCTTGAAGTGCTTCCTCAATCTTCTTTGGCTCAATTTTTGACGGGAAAACTGAGGTACAGACACTCATTTTGAGTTGCACTTCTAGTCTTGACTTCATCCTCAATACTTCCAATAATCAAATCTTGTGTGTGGTCTCTTAACCATGAAATCGCACGTGGCAGATTTGACCTTGAAGTAGAGACTTTATTTTCTAGATTGATGTTGTGCAATCCAGCTTCTTGGTCAGAGACTGCTCCCCCTAAACCATTGACTTCCTCTTCATTTGCTCCCCTAAGCTATTTATCTCTATTGTTCCTGGTGTCAATATAGTCTCTGATTGTGCATTAGTGCCACTAGTCCCTAGTGAATCATTAGTCTCTGATGGTTCACTAATGTCACCAATTTCTTGTGTTTCATTTAAATCTAATACTCTAGTCTCTCATAGAGTACTAGTCATTGGTACTTCATGCACAACAGTTAACTCGCCCTCAATTACATAGGGATCATTGCTATTTTGGGGATTTTCAGTAGTCTCTGATGGATATTCCCATGCATCCAATTCATTCTCAAAATTGAGAGGTTCATGCAATCCTTGTCCAATCATTCCTGGAATCTTTCTATCATCAAACACAATTTGTATCAATTCCACAATGACCTTGGTTCTTAGATTATATACTCTGTATGCGTTGCTTGACAGAGAATAACCTAAGAAGATTGCTTCATCAGACTTGTTATCAAATTTTCCTCTTGTCTCTGATGAATCTCTCAGTACAAAGCACTTACAACCAAACACATGTAAAAACTTTAGAGTTGGTTTTTTTCCCAATCATTAACTCATAGGGTGTTTTGTTGTAAGCCTTGTTAATCAAGGACCTGTTCTATGTAAAGCAAGCAGTGCTAATAGCTTCTTCCCAAAAATATGTGGGAAGCTTTGCCTCTTGTAACATTGTCCTTGTTGCTTCAATAAGGGTCCTGTTTTTCCTCTCAACAACTCCATTTTGTTGAGGGGTTCTCGGAGCAGAGAATTGGTGTGTTATTCCTTTTCTAGTGCAGAATTCAATAACTTGGGTATTCTTGAATTATGTTCCTCTGTCACTCCTTATTACCCTTACTGTTTTTCCTAACTCAGTTTCTATCTTCTTGACATGATCAATAATTAACTGAGCAACTTCATCTTTTGTGTGGAGGTATTTTACCCAAGTATACCTCGTGTGATCATCCACTATAACCAAAGCATATCTATTTCTTAAGATCGACATCACATTCACTTGACCAAATAAATCCATGTGTTGTAATTGTAAAGGGTCAATGATTGATGTTGTTGGTTTACTCTTGAATGATACACTTCTTCGTTTCCCTTTCTAGCATGAATCACACAATCCATCTTGTGTAAACTCCAATTGTGGAATGCCAGCTACCAATCATTTCCTCACAAGTTTGTTGATATTCTTGAAATTCAAGTCTGAAATCTTCTTATGCCAAAGCCAACTTTCATCAGTTGATGCTTTGCTATAAAGACATGTGATTTGATTAGTGAAGGAGATAAGGTTTGCAATGTACAAATTTCCTTTTCTTTTTCCTATCAAAATCACATTCCCTGATTCTTTGTCACTCACCAAGCATTGATCTTCTTTGAAGGTGACATCGAATCCCTTATCATATTTTCTTGATATGATCAATTATCAACTGAGCAGCTTCATCTTTTGTAAAGAGGTATTTTACCCAAGTATACCTCGTGTGATCATCCACAATAACCAAGGCATATCTATTTCTTAAGATAGACATCACATTCACTTGACCAAACAAGTCCATGTGTAACAATTGTAGTGGGTCAGTGATTGATGTTGCTGGTTTGCTCTTGAATGATACGCTTTTTTGTTTCCCTTTCTGGCATGCATCACATAATCCATCTTGTTTAAATTCCAATTGTGGAATGTCAGCTGCTAAATCTTTCCTCACAAGCTTGTTGATATTTTTAAAATTCAAGTGAGAAAGCTTCTAGTGCCAAAGCCAACTTTCCTCAGTTGAGGCTTTGCTATAGAGACATGTGACTTGATCAGTAAAAGAAATAAGATTTGCGACATACAAATTTTCTTTTCTTTTTCCAGTCAATATCACATTCCCAGATTCATTGTCACACACCTGGCATAGGTCTTCTTTAAAGGTGACATGGAATCCTTTATCACATAGTTGACTCACACTTAACAAATTGTGCTTTAAGCCGTCAACCAGTGCTACTTCTGTGAAGATGACATCTCCATGTTCAACATTGCCATATCCCCTTGTATAGCCTTTGCTGTCATCTCCAAAAGTGACTTTTGGGCCACTTTTCTCTTCAAACTGTTTTAGCAGGGACTTGTCTCCAGTCATGTGTCTTGAACAGCCACTGTCCAAGTACCATGATTTCTTCTTTTTGCCCTGCACAGTTAAGAGTAACTAGTTAGAAATTTTTGGGACCTAGATTTTCTTGGGTCCTTTCTCACTAACTACAGACTCAAGACTTGACTCAGATTGAGTTGATTGTCTTTTAGAAATTTTCATTTTTATTGGACAATCTTTAGTCTTGCTTCCTTTTTGTGAGAGACTGTCAAGCTTAGAATTAACAAGATTAATGCAAAGATGGTTTGACCCTTTTTCAGGAGACTTATCTTTTATTATCTTTGAAGGTGCAATCTCTATCATAGGAATTCTGTTCTTGCTCCTACAGTTAATGGATATGTGATTTGGGTTACCACATATGTGACAGGTTTTTCTAGGAGCATCAGGCATTCTAGCATAGTTTGTGTACTTGTTAATGCCTATCTTTCCATTCCTATTTTTCTTACCACTGTTTAGCTCCACTACTTTTTCAGCCTTCATTATAGGAACATTTTTCAATTTTTTATTTAATTGAGTCTTTGTCATAAACCCAATATTTAATCTTTTATTTTCACTTTTATCAACAACATTCACTGTCTTTTGATCAATGTTAGTTTTTGCAGTGACTTGTTGATAATGAGTGTTAATAAATTTCGGTTCATTAATAGGAGAGACAAAATTAATTCTTTTTAAAACATTTGGCTTACTAGTAGTGGAGTTAGCAGCTTCAATGGTCTCAATTAAGTCAAGATTGTTTCCTAGGTAATCATCATAACCTTGTCCAAACTTTTGACCAATCATTTGACATTCTACTAAGTCTGTCAGCTTTTTAGAAGAACTATTCCACTGTTTTATTTTAGCCTGTGCATTTTCAAGTTGTTCGACTAAATAACATTCCCTCTTTTTCAAAGAATTAATCATATGATAAGCTTTGTCTCGTTCAGACTTAATGATGTCAAATTGTGCCAAACTCTCTTCAAGAAATTTATTTCTTTTCAAGAGCAGGTCATGTGATTCCTTTACATTAGTATGCTCTAAAATTAGTGATCTAAAACTAACATGCAAATCAGACATATCTTTTTGAATGCTTTCAATACTAGATGTATCAATTAAGTTAAGCACATTAAAGTTCTTATTTACATCATATACCTTTGTAGAATCACTTGGCTCGTCAGTTTGAGCCATCAGGGCAAAGTTGACAATTTCCTCTTCAGAGTCACTGTCAATCCAATCCTTGCCCTCAGTAATCAAGGCTTTGCTCTTTGATTTGAACTTCTTGTCAGCAAAGTCCTTCCCCTTGTTTCTTGATTTATCATCCTTAGATCTATCATTAGATCTAGGCTTCCTACACTCATTGGCAAAGTGCCCTAACCCATCACAGTTATAGCATCTTATTTTCTTCAAGTCAAAGGTCACAGTTTGACGTTCACGTTTTGGGTTAGACTTCCTTGAGAACTTCCTTCCTTTTCTACTAGCCCTAAATTTCTTGAATTTTTTTACCATGAATGCCATGAATTCCTCCATGTCATCATCAGTGTCCAGTTCACCTTCATTATCAGTCGAGCTAGAGTTGGAATTTTCGTCCTCAAGCTTCTCTTGAGACTTGTTTGTCTCAACCATCAATGCAGCTCCTTTGTCCCTGCTATGCATGCGTTGTCTTTGCTCTACTTCAAGTTCATATGTCTTTAAATTGCCATAGAGTCTGTCCAGTGTGAGTATGTCCAAGTCATGAGCTTCCCTTATTGTAGTAGTCTTTGGATCCCAACTTGGTGGAAGAGATCTCATGAACTTGGTGTTGACATCCTCTTTGTCATAGGACTTTCCAAGTATTTTCAGGTCATTGAGCAAAGTGTTGAACCTATCATAGACTGACGTTATTGGTTCACTAGGCTTTGCTTGAAAGAACTCATATTGTTGTGTCAACAATGATCTTTTGTTCTTTCTGACTTGGTTACTACCTTCACACAGAACTTTGATGGTGTCCTAGATTTGCTTAGCCGATGTACATTTTATGATGCTTGTAAACATATTCTTATGAATTCCATTATATAATATGTTTATTGCATTAGCATCCTTCAACACCTGCAACTTGTCTTTATTAGTATAGTCACTTTCAGCAGCAAGTTCGAAGTGCTCAGCACCAACTAATCCCTCAATAGTTTTAGCAGGAACAAATTTTCTGGGTAGGTAAGGACCTTTTTCGATCCTTGCAATATAGTCAGGATCTGTTGCTCTTAGATGCATGTACATCTTCTGCTTCCATATAGGATATTCTTCTCTTTTAAGAATTGGAATCCTAGTACCACCATCATGACTGCCTGCATAGGTCATTATGCCAGAGTTGCTTGCTTCATCGTTGGCCATCTCTTTGAACGTGTTAATTAAGTATATTCAATTAAAGGTTCTGATACCAATTGTTTTCCTAGTGAGATAGCCGAGAACTTGTAAAAGGGGGGTTGAATACAAGTTCTTTTGAAACCTTTTTCATTGCTTGTTCTTTAAGATATTAAAGTATCTTGCGGAATATAAAAAACAAGATCAAACTTATAAACAATTGCTTTTATTGATTTAACAATTGATTACAAATTCTAACAATCACAACAATATGATCGTCAGCTTCTTTTTCTGTATATGTAAAGATACAATACTATAAACACTATATAGCTTCCTATATTTTCTGTAAAACTAATTGCAGCTTCTAAAACTGAATTCCAACTCAACTCAGTTTCCTATTCTAAATCAATAATGATTCAGCTTCCTAATTAAAATCAAATACAATCTTTCCTTTTTGATTAGGATAGATTTCTGGCTTTTTTCCTTACCAGCTACGTCTTCAATAATATCTTCGCTTACTTGGAAGACAATCCTTCTTTGGTTTGAACTCTGTAACTCATCAAGGAGTAATTCATGATTAGTCCCCGATGGCTTCATCTTTAGTCCCTGATCTAGTCAAAGTTTTAGTCTTTGGTCTTTTAGTCCCCGATCAGTTCGTGTAGTCCCCGACAGAGATATTAGTCCTTGATGACGTCATCTTTAGTCTCCGAGGTATTAAGTTTAGTCTTTGATGATGTCAACTTAATCTCCGATGCTTTAGGCTTTAGTCCCCGATGACGTAAGCTTAGTCTCCGACAGGCAAAACTAGTCTCTTGTAGGCAAAATTCCTTTAGTCACTGACAAGTTTTCCTTAGTCTCCGACAAGCTTTTTGTAATCTCCCCGACGAGTCAAAACACATTATAACTTTGTTGAAGCTTCGATACAACTCAAGTAGGTTGCATACAAATAAAAATAAATCTATCTCTTATAAAGAATAAAAGAATTACAATCAAGAGATACCTACTAGCTCCAAAACTTAAGTGTTACAATTCAACACTTTCTATACATTTGTATTTCTAAGTAATCTAAAGACAATCGTCATCAAATGTTATAAAACCTAACAATCTCCCCCTAATTATGAATATTAGAATGATAAGCATAATTTCAAAGTTGATGATGATGTCAAAACTCAAAATTATAAGTATTACTTAGAAAAAGAATAACGAATTTTCTAACTACAAATGTACCTGAACAATTTGTTCAACTTCCACCAAGACTCAGGTTTAAATCCTATAAGTCTGGCTTCAAAAAAAATTACAACTTTTACAGCAAACAACATACCTTTAGCTCAACAACTTTTCTTTTTCCTTTTGTTTTCCCTTAGTTGTACCACCATCACGACTTCCTACATACGTCATTATGCTAGAGCTGCTTGCTTCATCTTTGGCCATCTCTTGGAACATGTTAATTGAGTAAATTCAATTAAAGGCTCTGATACCAATTGTTTTCCCAGTGAGATAGCCGAGAACTTGTAGAAGGGGGTTGAATACAAGTTCTTTGAATTCTTTTCGATTGCTTGTTCTTTAAGAAATTAAATTATCTTGCATAATGTAAAGAACAAGATCAAACTTATAAACAATTGCTTTTATTGATTTTAACAATTGATTACAAACTCTAACAATCACACTTTGATCGTCAACTTCTTTTTTCTGTATTTGTAAAGATACAAAACTATGAAAACTAGACAGCTTTGAATTACAATTCTGTAAACCTAATTACAGCTTCTAAAACTGAATAACAACTCAACTCAGTTTCCTATTCTAAATCAATAATGATTCAGCTTCCTTATTCAAATTAAACACAATCTTTCCTTTTTTATTAGGAATAGATTTCTGGCTTGTTTCCTTAACAGCTACGTCTTCATTAATATCTTAGTCCACGTGGAAGACAATCCTTGCTTGATTCGAACTCTGTATTTCATCAGGGAATAAGTAACGACTAGTCCCCGACAGCTTAAGCTTTAGTCCTTGATCGAGTCAATGTTTAGTCTTTGGTCTTTTAGTCCCCGATCAGTTTGTGTAGTCCTTGATGACGTCAGCTTTGGTGTCCGAGGTATTAAGGTTAGTCTTTGATGACGTCAGCTTAATCTCTAATGTACTAAGCTTAGTCTTTGATGACGTAAGCTTTAGTCTCTTATGCTTTATTCTTAATCCCCGATGACGTGAGCCGCAGTCTCCGATAGGCAAAATCCTCAGTCTCTGATAAACAAATTATGCAGTCTCTGATAAGTCATTATAGTCTTTGACGGATCAATTACACAAATTTACTTGTTAAAGCTTTGATACAACTTTCCAGCAGTTACTTACAAATAAAAATGAATCTATCTCTTATAATAAATAAATGAAATACATTCAAGAGATATCTACTGGCTACAAAACTTCAGTGTTACTACTTAACACTTTATGTACATTTGTATTCCTAAGTAATCTAAAGATAATCATCATCAAATATTATAAAACCTAACAATCTCCCCCTATTTATGAATATCAATGTGATAAGCATAAATACAGGTTGACGATGATGTCAAAACTCAAAATTACAAGTATTACTTAGAAAAAGAATAAAGAATCACTAACTACAAATATACCTGAATTAAGATCTTTGATTTGTCATTCATCTTCCACCAAGACTCAGGTTTAAATCATATAAGTCTGGCTTCAAAAAAATAAAAAATTATAACTTATTCAGCAATCAACATACCTTCAACTCAACAATTTTTCCTCCTTCTGTTATTCCTTATCTCTTCTAATCTCTCTACCAGCAGCTTCCTAAGAACAACCTCTGTTGCTTCTTTTGCATCTTTGAGAAGTTTGATAAATCCTTTAGTGTACTTCTCACTTACTTTGTTTATGTCTTTGTTGTAGTTGAAGAAGACTTTCTCTCCATGGAAAGTCTCATACCATAATCCAAGAGGTGCTGGCTTTGGAACAACTGTTGGCACTTTGTCCAAACTGTGTATCTCCTTTATTACCTTCTTGATTTGGCTTCGAAATTCCATGTTGAGATCAGAAGTTTTAAGCACCACAGTCAGCAACCATTCCAAATCTTCCTTTGTTTGTTGCTCCAAGGTTGGCTTTTCAAACTTCACAGATTCTCCATCTTTTAAAAATATGTGGAGCAATTCTTTGTTGTTTGTGCCCTTGACCAAGTTGATGTACTTTGTACTCCTTTTCAAAGCTTTGATAATATCTTCTGCACTGGCCATTTCAACTTTGTAAGACTTCCTTGGTGGAACTGTTCGTGGCTTTGTTGGTCCACTCACAGCCACTAAGGCAGTCTCAGTTGCCCTTGGAGGATTTTGAAAGGCAGGCTTCCTTCTTGCATTTCTCTCTGCCTCTGCCATCTCTTTATTCCTTCTCTTGGTGATGGTTTCCTTCTGTGCACTTGTCTTCTTTGCAGAGTGTTTTCTCTTCTTATCTTCCTCCTCCTTCTTTTCCTTATCTGCAGCCATTTCTTCCTCTTGTTGAAGCTTTTGTGCAAGAATTGCATCAACAGCTATCAACCTTTGGTTATGTGGAGAGACTAACTCAATTTTCCCATCCAGTTCAAGTTCAATAGGATCGAGAAAACGAGTAGTCTTCATGGCATCCCCCATTAGCTTGGGTTGCCCTGGTTGAGTAGAGATTGGCTTCTGTGATTCTTCAACCAAGACTTCCTTGCCTTAACTTTTTGATGTGCTTGGGGCTTCTGCAATTTGTTGGGTAGGAGGAGGGACTTTCTTTGGAGCTGCTGCTGGAATTGTTGTTGATGGTGTTGTTGTTGTTGTTTCTTCAAGATCCTAATGCTTCTTTAAGATTCTTTTTTTCATTACTTGTAGGGCAGCATTTTCCTTTATTGCTTGCAACTGCAAGGCAGCATCCATGGTTGGAACAATTTTGGGTTTTGGTATATGTACAGGATGTTTGAAATGACCACTCTCCCCCTTTTTGACATCAACATCTTTGGGTTGGGAGAAGGTGGCCAAATGTGGAAGTGCCTACATCAATAGTTGTTCCATTCGATCTTGCTTTTGGAGGAGGAGGTGAACATTGGCTTCAAGGGCTTGAATTCGACTGTCAGTCTTGGACTTGTCTTTGATAATGGTATCAATTGTTGTGATAGTCCTCCTTGGCAAGTTTCCTTCATAACACCTTCTTATTTTGTTTGTCTCCACCTCCATTTTAAGCTCCATTTGTTTGACTGCAACATTGATGCCAGTAACCAAGTAGTGGTGAAACTTAGTATGTTTCTTATCCACTTTGGTTAATTCTTCTAATAGATCTTTGGTGGATGGTGCAGCTGCAGTGGACCCTACGTTGGTCACATAATCCTGCCTGTGTAGTGCAGCTGCATCCTCCAGAGAATTAGTGAAGTTTGCATCGAGCCAAACATCCACATTCTCTTCTTCAGGTTATTCAAGCACAAGGTCATTTGTAAACCCTGTCTTCAATGTAGAAATATGGTCTTGGTGCTGTTGAAGTCCATATAACACTTCAAAGTCAGCATTGGACATTTCAGAAAGGACATGTAAGGTTGCATCCCCTATGATTAAACTAGTCCCTGTTTCCCCTGTATGGATTGTTGTGGAAGGAGCAGGGGAAACTTGAGCTGCAGTTGTGGTGATGGTTTCAACAAGTTTCAAAAATTCACCTGCTGAAAATTTCTCTCGTTTATTTTCTTCAAGGATCTCATCCTTACTCACACCCTCTCCTTTTTCCTGGGGTTGGGTACCACCCAGCTTCTCTGTCTCTCCTTTTTCCAAGCTTTCTAAAGCTTGACTCTCTCCTTTTTCCAGGTCAGGAGCCTGACTCTCACTATTTATTCTCTGTTCCTCACTTATTTGGATTGGTGCACTCTGTCCTATAGAAAGTGGGGTTGGAGAAGTAGTGGAATCACCAAGGAGAGGGGGTTCCCTTTGTATGTCTGTGGTTACGGTCCTCTCCAAGGAAAGTGTTTGAGAACTAACTGCACTTGTACTTTGAACAAGTGGTTCTTGTGTGTTAGTCTCTGAGGGGTTACCATCTTTAGTCCCTGGTGGAGAACTAGTCCCTGATGGATGACTAGTCTCCGACCAGTCCATTGGAGTGTTAGTCCTTGATGGTTATGCCACCTCGAGTGTTGGCTCCTCTTGGAAAGAATCAAGAAGATTTGAACTTTCAAGTTCTAAAGAGTCAAGAATGGGAGAAAAAGGAGAAAAATGTTCAGTGTGGAGTGTTAGTTGTTCCTCTATCATTTACGTAATGGATTTGGGTTTGTTTGAATTTTAATGGGCATTAAGAAGATTATTTGAGTGCCACAGAACTTTATTTTTTAGACAGTTTATTTTTGTTTCAGTAGAACGATGAAGTTCTCTTTTACTGCATGATGTATATTAAGTTTTTGTTGCATGTTCCTGAGTCATAGTTGGTTAGTTGGTATGAGGTGTGCTTTGAGTTCAAATATTTATGAGTTCTAAAGTTTTGTGATGTTTGTATGGTTGTCGCTTGTTTTTTTGATTACCATTTCTTTATAAAATCTTTTCCCTTACATCTCATTAACACGTGAATATGTATGCAAAAATCGAATTTTCTCTTACTCCAACTAATAAGGTGGATCAGTTAAGGCCTCGTGTTTAATTGCAAAGCATGTTACTGTGCAGCAAGTTCCAGAAGAGATTGAAAGGGTTATGGTTGGAATTGAAGCCTATTTAAGTATTAGAAGACATGTTTCTGACATTGGTCTCTCTGTTTTCGAGGATGTTGACAACACCAAGAAAACTCACAATGAAAAGGTATGATTTGCTCTTTTCTGTCTCATGTTCTGTGTATTAATTGCTAGCACTGTTGCTGCTCTCTTACCTTTCTAGAAGGAAACTTGAATATAGTCTTATATCTAGTAGAGGCAGTGCAGCTGCTTAAAAACCTAATATGGTTTGAGCCGTTTGGCTAAAGCAGTCTAGGCTGAGTTTTTTCCTCCTTGAATACGGTCACTATATATGATTTTCTAAAGACGGTCTCTCTATATGAGTTACAGGTTGCTGCTTAGAAACCTATGTGGTTTGGCCAGAATGGCTAATGTTTTTGTATTTGTTCATGTTATATTTTTATTCATTCATTCATTATTATTATTTTGTGTTATAACTTGCGAGAAATCTGTAGTGTTAGATCATCGCCATTGTACACAATAGATGTCGAGTATTATTTTCCACAAAATCATCATTCGTTGTTCCTTTTTATTGCCTAAATTTTGTGTAACTGCATAGTTTGAAATCTTATACAACTGGAGGTTGGTGCTGTAGTTTATAAACCAATCAAGAATAGAGTAACTAACGTATCAGTTAAGTGAATTTGTATTGCAGCATAATTTAAGCTTTTATCTGATATCACATTTTGCTTTCATATTTGTGGTTCGTGTTTTTGTTCCAGTGATGGAAATATATTGTTAATGCTGCCTTTTATTGTATCCCATTGACGGGAATGGTATCTCTTTTTTGTAATAAACAGATAATTGTTAAAGGAGTCCATGTTGCACCCCAGAGTTGGGGGTTTCTATATCTACCCCAACCCCAGACCTCAAAATGTTCTTAAGTAATACATTAAAGGTTCTACTTGAATCCTAACCAAGCCCAGCTGGTTTGAAAAATTAGACTTGCTTTCATCAAATTGAAACCAGATGCTGCCATCCAGGTTTATCCTAATTTCCCAATCAGATATTGCCTTCAAAAGCACAATTGATCGTTCCCCAGATTTATTTCTTCTCCTTCTTACGGTCTATTTCTTCCTTCTTCTGTACCCTTCAACGGAAATCTTAATAAATTAATAATTGAACCCCATAGAAACCGAAAGAGACTTATGCAGACCTTGTTTATCAGAAAAAGGTGAAATTAGGAGGCATGGAATCAGCTTCATTGGGGTTGAGAACTTAATGTGCCGGAGAATGATTGTTATCTCCATCGAACTTTAAGAAACCGAGGAATGTCATGGAGATATGGTGGTAGGTTAAACTGGTATTTGGGTGGTGGGGACGTGGTGGTTGGTGGAGTCATAGAGGCTAAAATTAGGCCTAGTATATGAGCTCAAAGCAAATCTCTGGCTGAATCTGGTAAGTTTGTACATAAAGCTAATTTTATGGTGATGAGAGAGAGAGAGGTCGGTGGTTACAGGGGTTGGCCAATGCATTAAGATTTAAAAGAGGGGCCTTTGAATGAATTGTCGAAATGGCAGATAAATAAGGTGGTGCAGGTGAAGGTGGTGGTGGAAGTGGCTGAGGTTGCAGCAGCATCGTGCTCAACTTTGTACATATTTGCCCTGGTTAAATCACATGTTATATTAACCAGTCAATTTTTACCAGGTGAAATAGATTAGGTAAATTGATGTTTTGGATGTCACTTAGGTACATTTCTTAAATCTGCGATGGATGTAGAAATATGAGCTCAAACTCTGGGGTACCAATTGGAATTTACTCTTTATGAAAAAGTGGAAGATAGAAGCAACAAGTCTTCTGTACTAGTAATCATGGCAGCTCAGCTTTTGTGAATGCTTCACTGCTGAATGCTTTCAAGCGTTCACTATACTGTGAGATTAACATGAGAAAGATGTGCAGTTATATGTTCTCGACTAAAATAAAATTTTAGTTAAAAACTGTTGTGCTTTGTGCTTTTCTTGCTCTATTTGGCAACCCTTTTGCGCGTGCGCACACACACACACATTTATTTATTCCAATTTCCTTTTCTAGTTCCCAGACCACACCTTCAATTTGAGGCACAACTGGTTGCTGGAAAATCACATGACTTTGGTCCCATCAGCTGCCCCGAGCTGCCAGACCCTCCTAAAGTACTCTCAGGGATCACCTTTGGCAAACAAAGGCATGAAGCTGAACTGAAATATCCTCAAAGGATACGAAGGCTCAACATATTTCCTGCCAATAAAACTGAGGTAGTTCACTATTTTACCGGTTATCATCCACTTGAATCTTTACTACATTTTACTACATTTTTGTAGATGTTTATGCGATCTCTTCTTGTCCATTGAACTTAAACTTGGTGCAATTTGGATGGTTTATTATGTTCTATGTTCCTCTTCAGTGTTCTAAAATTCGCTGCCTAATTCAACTAGCCCATATATCTAGGCATTTGATGGCCTTAAGGCCTGAATGCCCCTCCTATTGAAAATCTTGAACTCATGGTCTCAGCTGTTGACTGTATGCTTTATGCATTTGGTTGATTATGCTGAGAGCATTCGAGTTGTTTCTTTAGCGTCTTTCTGTTGAATTACCCTGTCAATTTCAAACCAGGTGTTTTTGCTGGAAATCAATCAGCTGTTTGGTTAAGTTGCAAGATGTTAGCATTATAAGTTGTGCTGCATATGAAGCTGTATCGAGCGGCACATCTAACCCTGCTTTCATAGGCAATTTCTTATATACGTAAAGCCAAGGGAACTAACAATAGTTAGTAATTAGTTGGATTCAAGATGCCACCGGGAAAATGGTCACTTTATTTTTTGAATGTGAATAAAGTGTATCTTAATCAGGCTGTTGCTCTCCTCTTGTATTTACTTATTTGTTGTGCTGTTGCCTTCGTCTTTTGTCCTAAATGTTGTCTTTTAGCCGCAGAAATACTTTTGCATGTAAGTAAACATGGCTAAAGAGGCTAAAAATGAAGAAGCTCATCGAGAAGCCAGATGGAACACTTATCGAGGATACTTCTTATGTTGACGCAGATGCTTGGGATGACAACGTTGAGACTCCACAAAACAATGGAAAGGATTTTATGAATACAGGAGAGAAGTCTCTGCCGGAAGGTTCAAACATCCAAGGTTAGTCTTTAAACACGTTATCTCTGTAATCAATTCATAAATTAAAAAATATTACTAATAAAGAAAATTGCCAGAATGAACTCGCATATTATGTTTGTCTCTAGGTTTTTTCTAGCACAAAGTACCTTAGTCTGTTATCTATTGATTAACATGTTTGTAAATCTGTAGTGAGGAACCAACTTAAAACCGAACACTGAAAAGTGAAAAGTAATTAACTTTCCAACAACGAGAAGCCAGCATGGTTTTAAGAACAACTTGTTCAGCACTGCGTGTTGCATATTTTATTGCAAGTTCCCTTTTTACTTATTTGGCTGCTTATACATATTTTTTGCTCCTGTTATTTTTTTGTTTTATGTTTAAAAGTCAATTTTAGTCATTTCTCAATCTAGAAATAATGCATTTTAGGTTATGCGGATCAGATTCAATGATAACCCCATCGCAAGTAATAATTAGTCATTATACTAAGTGTAGAATGTGGTTAGAGTTGCAAGTAAGTTTCCAGGGGCAGTTTATTGATTATTAGTGAGTTTTCACATATTGTAGTAGTTTGTTGGAGGATATTAGAGTCCTTTTATTGTTTGTCCGTTTCATTGCTTATAAACGTGAGTAGAATCTGTAATTGATACTCTGAATTTTCTGATGAAATACAATCGCAAAGGAGTGCTCCAAGGGAAAATTTTGATTATCTCCTTCCCCCCCTTTCTTTTCCAACCATATCTTCCTCCCTCCCTGCTGATTCTCAGTTTCACTCTATTTTCTAATTCTATTTCATTTATCCTATATATTTATGTTGGTTTTTGTTTAAATCTCGGGGTTTCTCTGAAAATTTGTATAATCACAAATGTGATCAAACAGCTATAAATATGTAAATATATTTACAGCTTCTCACACTCACTAGCTACAAAAATTATCTCTGAAAAATAAATCTCTCAAGAAATATTACAGAGCTTCTCTAGCGTTTGTGTGCTTCAATGAAATGTTATCTCTGTAACATTACTTTTTTGGTGATACACTCTCTCTCTTATATGTGGAAGTTCAGTTGGTGAAACCACGTGCTAGACGTGCTACCTTTTTTAACTGTAGCCGCAGTTGTCCTCTCAGTCGTCCTTTTGTCAGACAGCTTTTTGGCTTTTGTTGCTACTTTTCATTCCCTGATCTTTGAGCATTTAATGTTTGAGAGACGTGATTGGACCACCAAAGATCAAGAAATATCTTTCCAGTTATATTTCTTGCTTCCTTAACAAGCTTCAATAATCTTCGTGTAAAACCTGATGACTAATGGATATGGTCAAGATAGTCCACTGATGACAAGTCTTTTATGGTTGACTTGATCAGTGCTTCTGGATCCCCTGAAGTCAAATGCTGATATTGACTTGGTCAGGGCTTCTGGATCCCCTGATGGCAACTCTTGATTGACTTGATCTGGGCTTTGTGATCCCCTTATATCAAATCCTGATTGACTTGATCAAGCTTCTGAATCCCTAATGTCACAACCTTATATCCACCGATGACTTCCACTAACATAGTGTTTAACATTTCCCTTGATTGTTCTTCACTTATGTTATTCATTGATGTCGTGGTCGAACTCCCCTGGTGGTTCCCCTGATGGGATGAATGTTCGAAGTCATCTCTTGATGGGTTTCCCTTACGGGTTCCCCTAACGAACCCATCACCTGACTTAGTACCTTAGGCTTTCCCTGATGGGTTTTTTCTTCAGTGTCTTTCCCTGATGAGTTCCCTTGGGTTTTTCACTGATGCCTTTATAAGTACCAAGTGTTTTGATCACTGATTCTTGTCGATTAACTTGAAATGTTTGATGTGCGGAATACTTGTTTTGTGTAAGTAACGTCAAACAATCCCAAGGTCACTATCAAGTCCTTTTAAGCTTTTCCCTGATGACTTGCCTAATGACGAGAGCTCATTCTGTGATGGCTAACTTGACCATCAATGAATGCAAAACATGTACATATATACTAAGGTTTATATTACACCTTAAGTATTTACAATTGCACTTATTATAAATACATCATCTATATCTAACAGAATATCATGAGGCAAGTGTTATGATTTAAGGATAGCTAAGGACAGATGCAAATATATATACACTCTTATGTTTATTCAAGTTGAAGAAAGTGTATTCTCATTCTAATGCTTAATTTAAGTTGATGCAAATATATTCACACTCATATGTTTATTCAAGTTGAAGCAAGTATATATACTCTTATGTTTATTGAAGTTGAAGCAAGTATATTCACATTCTTATGCTTATTTCAAGTTGATGCAAGTGTATCTTCATTCTTATGCTAATTTTTAGGCACTAATCTCTCGATGAAGAAAATATTACGGAATACCTTTTTATTGATCTATTATACGATTTATTTATTTTTTTGGTAAAAGCACCGCGTAGTTTAGGAAAGGCAAATTAGTGGGGTTTTTTTATGCTAGTATTTTTTTTCTAAAGTAGGTCCAATAGGTTATTTGGATACAAATATAAGCTCGTCAAGACCCATACCACAACGAACGGCTACTGATCAGATCCGATTTTTGTTCGCTGTGGTTTATGTAGTCTTACGCGATTACAGTCCAAAACCTTTCCAATCCCCTAATTTTTTTTATAGTCGCTCCCTTCTTCCCCATTTGTTTTAAACTTTTCTTCTGATAAAAATCTTTCATACATTCAGAGATTTAGGAAATTGTACAAGAAATGAGTAGTTGGAGGAGTCTAATTCTGCGAATTGGCGAGAAGTGTCCCGAGTATGGTAGGACTGTCGATTTCAAAGATTACATTGTCAGTAGAGGGTTTGGTCCACTATTTACTGACTCTTATTATAACTTAATTTTTGATTTTTCTATAGGGTTTCGTGTGTTAGAGTTATGTATCAAGTAAAATATAATGATCTTGTAGAATCTTGCATTTGTAATTACAGGAGGCATCTTTTGGTGTGGTTCGGCGAAAGTTACAGCAGCATTCTAGAGATGCCCTTTTCGTGTACTGTTGATTTATCGTATTATAGCTTGAGTACTTATTATACTATTTCTTTGGCATAAATGGTATAATTGCAATTACCATGTTGTTGCAGTATCTATTAATAATAATCTCATGCATATGATTTATAATGTGAAGAAGACATACGATGGAGAAACAGTGCATAAAGTACCTCGTCTTGCATTGGAAAGTCCCCTTTATGGGGCAGGTCTAAAATATATCCCAACAATGTAAAGGCTCATGAATTGTCCTACCTGCACACCAAATTTTGGAGTTGAGGGCATGCCACAAACACCGTTATCTAGTCATTGGCTAGCTGTTGCCTAGATGTTTCTCAGACGTCCACGAGATAAGCTACTGAGAGGCAACTAATCACTTTTTGGTGACTAGGCAGTAGGCTGAGTTATCCCTTAGTTGTGCATAGGTGTCCATGTCGTTGATCACCACCACAATTTGCTTTAACGCCTTGGTGACTATGACAGCTGTTGTTGGGAATATTTTTAAATATTTATTGTTTTGTTATTTTCTTATTATAATGTAGCTTCTGATTTTCTTCATTCTCAAATTATGCAATTGTAAAGCAGAGCTGCAGGGGAAGTGTTTCTTTCTATCTACTTTCCCTACTTGAAAGTAGCGTGTTATAGTTTAGACTTTAGACCTATGTTCTATGGACTCTTCCTTATGTCGCAAAGCACCTGGATCCTATCCCTCTCATGTCTTGGGGTTTGAATGTGGATACATCATTTTAACGTGATATGTTCACTCTTGTGTGTGGATACTCTGAAACTGATGACGTGTCTTGTGGTTTGAATGTGGATACTCTGAAACTGATGACATGTTCGCTCTTGTGTGTAGCAATTTGCTAAAGAACATGCATCGACTCCTACAGGCTAAAATCATCAATGTCGCTTGTTCAAATGTCTTTGTCTTTCCCACTAGCATCTCGATAGAATAGTCTTAGTGGTTGTTCCATTGTTGTGGGCATACTCTTGTCGTCATTGATGATTTTCCTTAGTTGCTCACCATCCTTCTTCAAGTCTTTGTTTAGTGTTGATGTGTCAGGGATAAGATTTGTTGCAATTCCTAATTGTTCAGCATCCATTCTTTTGAACCAATCAAAATTTACATTAAACTCAGAGCCACCCTTTCTTTGTACATTAATTTGCTTCTCCCTTTGGTTGTTTGTCCTGACACATATACTTTTTATAGACTGCAAATATGTCAAGTTATTGTGCCTTTGATCTGTACGGAATTCAGCTAATATGGGTGATCCATGAGGTACGGAGGATGGAGCTTGATCCTTGGCTTGTGTGGACTTGGTTGAGGTAGCATCAATGGATGTTGGTTTGTCTTTGGATTTATCCCTTGATGCACCGTTAGGAGGTTTGACATTCTTTGCCTGAGGTTTCTTGGAGGGTTTTGGCTTGGCAGTCCAGAATGCTGCTCTAACTCTCGCCGAACCACACCAAAAGTTGCCTCCTGCAATTACAATTACAAATGCAAGATTTTACAATATCATTATATTTTACTTGATACATAACCCTAACACACGAAACCTTATAGAAAAATCAAAAATTAAGTTATAATAAGAGTCGGTAAATAGTGGACCAAACCCTAAACTGACAATGTGATCTTTGAAATCGATAGTCCCGCCGTACTCGGGACACTTTTCGCCAATTCACAGAATTAGACTCCAACTACTCATTTCATGTAGAATTTCCTAAATCTTTGAATGTATGACAGATTTTTATCAGAAGAAAAGTTTAAAACAAATGGGGAAGAAGAGAGCAACTAAAAAAAATAGGGGATTGGAAGGGTTTTGGATCGTAATTGCGTAAGACTACATAAACCTCAGCGAACAAAAATCGAATTCGATCCGTAGCCATTCGTTGTGGTATGAGTCTTGACGAGCTTATATTTGTATCCAAATAACCTAGTGGACCTACTTTCGAAAAAAAAAAATACTAACATAAAAAAACCCCACTAATTTGCCTTTCCTAAACTATGCGGTGCTTTTACCAAAATAATAAATAAATCGTATAATAGATCAATAAAAAGGTACTTCGTAACATTTTCTTTATCGAGATATTAGTGTCTAAAAATTACATATATTTATGACCTTGTGAGAACCCGAAAATGTCAATAAAATTTTGACTATGAGATTTATTTTATTTTCTGCATGAAGGTTTAATTTCTTATTGGGTAAATGATGAAATTATATTTTCTTATAAAAAAATTCAATGGCAATGTGATGTCCAAAAGATTTTAAATGTATTTTGAAGCTCAAGTATTTAAAAGATTATTACATTCAAGAATTGTCTTGTGAGAGTGTGTGTTCACACGGGAAAGGGCTCACCAAGTGTGAATAGGTTTAGCTACAGTAACCATTTTTATTTTAAAACCTAACTGCTGGGAGACATTAGCATTTAATGTGCATCACCTCCATCAGTACCCTAGAGTGGGCTATGATAAACGACCGATGGACACTAGCAGCCGTTGCAACCACCCTTTTTCTCACCAGTCACTTATTTTCCTTTCACAGCCAACGACTGATATCAAATAAATCTGACGGTCCTTGTTGCTCAACAGGTGATATATTTATATATATATATATATATATATATATATATATATATATATATCACGTTGTTATAACCCTAGTCCTACCTTCATAAATTTCTATACAGTATATCACCAAATCCAAGCTTACTCTCAAAACAACTGTCTTTTTTGGAAGAACAACTAGAGCTTTTAACTCTTTCTTACAGTCAAAGAGGTAAGAGCATTTCATTAAAGTCCTGCTCTATTTCTTACACTTTTGTTCTGTCATATATACCACGTTTAATACCTTGTTCATTTATTTCCAAAAGTATGATCTGAGGCATGTTTTTAACACCCGGAGTTAATGTCATTTATTTCGAAAAGCTATCCAAGTTGGGTGTAATATAGTTGACAACCCCCTGGTAGATAAACCTTTAACTACCAAACATTCCTTTTGTCAGTAGTTACGACACCAGGCCTGAGTTTCTTCAACCTGAGTTTGAACCCTAAACCGTGTCTAGGAGGGCATGCATACCATAGGAAATGTTATGTATCACTGAGAGAATGATGAGTTTTGACGTAAGTATGGATATGGTTAAGAACACCATCCATGGAGGAGTGAGGAAGACACCACAGTATCTGAGACAAGTTTTAACTTAGTCTCTGATGAAGGAATTCTTACTCTCTCATGAAGGAATTCTTAGTCTCCAACAGTATATGTTAGTCTCCGATGAAGGAAGGGTGTTATTAGCCTCTGATGACATCAGCCTTAGTCTCCGACAGGCTAAGTTAAAGTGAAGTAATTCCCTGATGCACAGTTTGTTTCTGAAACTATAAAATATTATTTTCTTAAATTATTTTAAGATGTTTTAATTAATTATTTAACCTCAACAGTTTTTATATCAAATTGAGACATTAAAAAGTTTAAAGACATCACATGTGCATTTTCTCTCATACTTTAACCAAGGTATTAAATTCATCTTGTGATATGTATATTTTTACAAAATTTTTCACTCACAAGTAAATTGAATTTGATTGAGTGCAAAGGATCGAGGCAAGTATATACATTCAATCTGATGCTTATTTCAATTTAACGCAATATCATTTGATTCGATATGCGTGCAAGGCTTGATTATATGTTTCAATTGTTTTTATGAATGAGCATGCTATACTTTAAATTCCGCTAGCATAATATGAATAATAATGTATGGATGTAACTGAGTTTTGATTTCCAGCTAATTCTAAATCTTATATCTGTGCAAATAAATGAGAATAATATGTCCCTTAAATGGGTTATGCCACATGGTTGGCTAGAGGAAAGGAAAGGTGTTGATTTGTTCTTCACCTGACCTAGAGGAATTATAAGTGACTACGTACGTTCACACAAGTAGGGATCATACAGTCATAGTTAGGCTAGCTGTGTACTGTATGGTTAGCAGATCCAACGAGTTTAGCCCCCGATGGATATTTTGAGGAAGTGTACACAGGTGTATACCTGTCTTTCTTCAAGAAGGATTACACGTTGCTTATCATCAGTAATCCTAAAGATTCTTCAAAGATTTTCGAGGCATTAGTATTGTTTCACTGAGCCTCACAAACAGAATTGAACTTCTTTAAATATTTGCGATTATTCCTCTAAATTGTTTATATACTTGTTGGGCGTAAATCGCTCACTCTTGTTAAACTTAAATGTCTTGCAGGACACAATGCAAAGGCTGAACCCTCTGATAAGGGGAAAACAAAGATGATCGACTACTAAGTTATTTTTTTTTATAACGCTGAGGAAGGAATGAAGATGTTAGAAGTTGTAATGATCTTGGAATTGTAATTTATAAAGATTAAATAGGTTACACTGTAATTGTATTATTTTTGGGTTGTAATAACTCTTTAATATTGCCTTTATCCAGTATTTATACTATGAATGGATGTATGGTTATTTTTTCCTTCCTTTGATGAAGCCCTTATCCAATAAGGGATTTTAGGGTCGTCACAGACCTGATCGTTGGTTTTATTAATCATCGACTACTGAAAAATTGGGAGGTCAGGTTTTGAATCTTCTGGGCTAATAAAAAAAACATGCTTGTGGACTAATAAAAAACCATGCTTGTGAACTAATAAAAAACTCTTCAAATTAGTTGATTGATGTACGATAGTGTGCGTGTGAGAGAGTTTTTATGCAGTAACCTCTTATGCTTTAAATATAAAAAAAGTATTTGAGAGTTTTAATTTCTAGATTTTTTTGTACATATTTATAGGTTTGTGGTAAAATACAAAAAAAATGAAGAGAAATAAGAGTAAATATTTGTATATGACGCTACTAAAGGTTTATAAATTTATTTGGATGATTTTATTAGTTCTTTTTTTTTGTTTTGACTAAGGACTTTATTAGTGTTTAAATGTTGAACCTCTTCTTTTTATTCATCAATATCTTCGTGATTTTTTCAAATTAATACCACTGTTTAACAAAAGTTGTGAATTAAAAGGAAGACATAAGTGAGAGTAGGTAGATTGATTGCTTGAACTTCGAAAAGTTATGACCATGGTAGCCTGTTATAATGAAAAAGGCTCATTATAAGCATTGGCAAAAATATAAAATCTATATCTATAAAGGGAGTAAGAGCCCAAAATGAAAGGTTTGTATATCACCGTAAAAGAACAAAAAAACACAATAAAAGTTTATAATAAAAGCTCGCACTAAAACAAAAGACAAAATAAAATAAAAATTCAGGTAAAAAAAACTATAAAAACTAGTCCTAAAAATTTAGTAATTTAAAATCATACAACAATAGGAAAAAACTTTTAAACCAAAACAAAATGAACAAAAAATTTATTAAGTCAATCTTAAAAATAGAAAACATAACATCCATCACATGCACCAAAAATAGAAATACAATTCTAAAATATACTATCCATAAACTTAAGAAAAACATAATTTTAAAAAATCACTCTAAAATGCTATATAACATCTTAACATCTATTTAAAACAATACAAAAGTTAAAAGAAAAATTATTAGTAAAATATGTCCATGTTATATACGAACTTTGTAACTAGTATATTTTACAAGCACTACTTGAAAATGATCGTTGGCTCGGATTAAAAGTAAATTTTAAGAAAAAATCACTCTTTAGCAATAATTACGGTTCCCAACAATAAAATATTAAAAATCAGAAACTAGAATTAGAAAAATCATTTTTAAAAGCTATCCACACTTGTAATTACAATTACAATTGCACAGTTCTATAAAATAGAAATCGCCTTAAAATACGGTACAGTAACAAGCTTCATATAATATTAATCCTATACCCAATGTTCTCTCCCACAATATAATCATCAACTTCTTGAAAGAATCCAGATCAACAGGATGGATGGACTCACTTTGAAAACTATAATCTTCAATGAGAGAATACCAAAATATCAACATATTCACAGCTTGTCAAAATTAAAGCTCTTGGTAAGCTGGCCTTTCTTTTAACTCATCTGATGCTTCTCAGGTAGACTTTGTTGCAAGCTCCTTCATACCCACCTCCCCCACAACCCCCCAACCCACCACCCAAATCTAGGTTGCTCGCTGTATATATCAATGGCAACCTTCTTGTTCGTAGATAAAAAAGATTCAGAATTGTCTAAACCCTTTAAAAATCCACATATATACCTGGGATAACTTGAGGACCTGACCCTCGACTACATGCTGACAATACAATATTAAGTTAGAAGCAAGTTGTCTATATAACACTAGACTAGTAAATGTAGTTAAAGAACACAAAAGAACGAGGTTTATTGTGATGCCCCGAAAAATCCCACACCGGGACCCGGGCAACGTCAACCAAAGAAAGAAAACATTCAGGATCACATTCATACATCACTATCTTACTTGAACGGTACATCCTTACATAATTCAGAGTACTTATAATCGTCAGCGGAAGCTAAACTTACAATATTCATAACATAATGACTATCAGCGGAAGCTAAAATTTTACAACAGTTTTGACTGTCGTCCTTATGCTCTTGCATCCTATGTCCTCAACTTTTTCTCATCATTACCCAAAGTTAACTCACAACAACTTTAAACTTTGTCTTTATCACCTGTAAAACATTAATCAACATGAGCGATTTACGCTCAGTAAGCATATAAACATGTATGGTGGGTTTGAAACACGACGAGGGTTCAAACTGTTTGTGAGGTATGACAGAGTAAATGTCAAAACCTCTAGCACTTTAGAAAATAACTTTTACTTTGAGGTTTCGAACTCTTCGATCCTCACTTAACCATCTTATAAGTCTTATTTAGCTCAGAGGAGGCTCATAACTACGTACGATAACCATCTTACCCTATTAAGACTAACATAAGCACTTACTCAACGCCCAAGTGGAAATATTCTCATTCATTATCATAGATATAAGATTGACAAATAATTGATAAATTAAAGCTCAGTTAAAACCATGCATTTTCATTCATATCATGCTAGCGGAAATTAAAGCATAGCATTCTGATTTACAAGAAAATCATAATATATCATTACGCATATCGAAACAACTGATCATGCGTTTAACTGAAATAAATATCAGAATGAAGATACACTGTTGGTCAATTTAGTCATCAGGGAACGAGCTCTCATCACTAGGCAAGTCATCAGGGAAAAGCTCAGAAGGACTTGATAGTGACCTTAGGATTGTTTGATGTTACTTGAACAAAACGAGTATTCTGCACATCAAACATTCCAAGTCAATCGACAAGAATCAGTGATCAAAACACTTGGTACTTATAAAGGCATCAGTGAAAAACCCATCAGGTAAACTCATCAGGGAAAGACACTGAAGAAAAAAACACATTTGGGGAACCATCAGGGAAAGCCTAAAGCAGTAGTTGGCTGCTACAAACAAGAGAGAATGGTAATAACAGGTTTTCTGCTGAAGAGAAACCTTGGAAAATGACTCTTAATTTTTTTTATTAAACAAGAACTCCCTGGAACTAGATTAGAATCAAACATTTATAGGCCAAAACCACTAACTTCCTAGACTCCAACAAGACTGCATTAAATGCCTTACAACTACCAACAATTACATGACTGCATTAAATGCCTTTCAACTACCAACAACTACAGCTGGACTAGACTCCAACAGGACTGCATTAAATGCCTTACAACTACCAAAATAATACAGCTGGACTGCATCAGATCTCCCCTTGCTGCAGAAAACTCGCCCTCGAGTTGCTATCAACCTCAGCCTCCCCCGCATTGCTCTTGTAGGGAATTAAATGTTTCACATTGAACACATCCGAGGTATTAAGATTTCCTGGAAGCTTCAACTTGTATGCATTATCATGTGGTCTACCATGCCCTCAGCTTTTATGTTTCCCTTGTTCAAACACGGAACAGAAGCCAAATCTAGAACACCATTAGGATTCTTCCCATACATGACCTCGAACGGGCTGTAACCTGTAGTTCTGTTTTTAGAACGATTAAATGCGAAATCGGCATGTGGCAGCACTAAATCCCACTGCTTGGGCTTGTTACCTACAAGGCATCGCAATAAATTTCCTAGACTTCGATTGACAACTTCAGTCTCACCATCTGTTTGTGGATGATATGCACTGCTAAAACAGAGTTCTGTTCCCATTTTCTTCCACAAAGCGCCATAAATGACTCATAAATTTCGAATCGCGATCAGACGTGATGATTGTAGGAATACCATGCAATCGAACGACTTCCTAAAAGTAGATATCTGCCACATTGCTAGCATCCATTGTTTTACCACATGGAATGAAATGGGCCATCTTTGTAAATCTATCTACCACAACTAGTATGTTGTCTACTCGTCGTTGCGTGCATGGAAGTCCTAGAACAAAGTCCATAATCACATTTCTCCAAGGCGCAGATGGGACTAGCAGAGGAGTATATAAACCTGCATTAGTAGTTCATCCTTTTGCTCGTTGACAAACATGGCAACGCTCAACATATCTTGTAACATCTCTCTTAATTTTAGGCCAGAAATAAGATGAAGTTATCAAACTCAAACTTTTATCACGCCCAAAGTGTCCCTCATTGTGTAATTCCGAGACAATTTTCTCTCGAAGAGAACAGTCTGGAATACAGAGTCGAACTCCCTTGAATAGAAATCCCTTATGGACACCAAAGTCATCATGCTTTCCAACTTCCAGGATCGGTCCAAAATAAGGGTCATCACAATATAATTCGTTAAAACTGTCAAAACCTTTTAACGTCACACTCATTGTAGACAAAAGAGCAGACCTCCTACTTAGTGCATGTGCTACCTTGTTGTAAATTCCAGCTTTGTGCCTCAAAGAGAAAGTGAACTCTTGCAAGTAGTTCACCCATTTAGCATGTCGTCGATTTAGTTTGTCCTGGCCATTGATGTACTTGAGAGCTTCATGATCAAAGCATAGAACAAATTCTCGTTGCACCAAGTAATGTCTCCAGTGCCTCAGAGCTTGTATGATTGAATAAAATTCCACATCATAAGTAGAATATCGTAGTCGTGAACCACTAAGCTTTTCACTGTAAAAAGTTATTGGTTTGCCTTCTTGACTAAGGACTGCACCAATACCGACTTTCGAAGCATCACAATCAACTTCAAAAATCTTTTCAAAGTCTGGTAAAGCAAGTACCGGTGCTTCAGACATTTTTCTTTTCACCAAATGAAAACTTACATCCGCTTGTTGCGTCCAATAGAACTTCTACCTAGTTTTCATACACTCCGTGATTGGTGCAATTATGCTGCTAAAATTATGGATGAATCGTCTATAAAATGAAGCCAACCCATGGAAACTTCTTACATCATGAACTAAAGTGGGTGTAGGCCAATCAATAATCGTTTGAACCTTACATTGATCAACATGTACGCCTGCAACAAAGATGACATAACCAAGAAAAATAACATGGTCAGTCATGAATGAACATTTTTTTGGATTGATATACAATTTTTCTTCTCGCAGCTTTTCAAAAACTTCACACAAGTGTTGCTTGTGATTCTCATAAGAGCGGCTATAAATCAAAATATCATCGAAATAGACTACCACGAACTTCCCAATAAAAGCTTTCAACACATGGTTTATCATTCGCATAAAGGTACTTGGTGCGTTGGACAACCCGAACGGCATAACCAACCATTCATACAGGCCGTCACGAGTTTTAAAGGCTGTTTTCCATTCGTCACCAGGCCGTATACGAATTTGATGGTAGCCGCTTTGGAGATCTATTTTAGAGAACACAATGGTGCCCACCAAATAATCTAACATGTCATCCAAGCTAGGTATTGGATATCGGTATTTGACTGTTATCTTGTTAATTGCGCGGCTGTCCATGCACATTCTCCAAGAACCATCCTTCTTCGGGGTCAAAAGGGCAGTTACCGCACACGGACTCATGCTTTCTCGAAGTAATCCTTTCTCCGTTACTTCCCTTACTAGTCTTTCTAGTTTTAAAATGAATCAGTTTGATCTCCACAGTCAAATTAAGACATTTATTATGAGACGGAGGGAGTATCAACTAGAACAACAAAATTCAATGTAAATCATTTTGTGTTTAAAGTTGATATATATTTCCGTTAACAAAATAATATATGCAAACCTTAGAATAAATATATACAATTACATATAATTATAATTCCCTCATTTCAAAATCATTTGATTTTGACCATGAAATTATATAATTTTAGTTAGTGTCGAATTAATACTCCTGATGCTCTATGCAGGCTTATTGAAAACAAAGGGCTGTATACCTCCCTTTTCTAATATAATAAATTATTATGGAGTATACAATATGAGAATCGTAAACGAACAAATAAAGTTTTCGTTGAATTATATAACCTCTTGCAGTTCAGTTAATTATAATTGTGATAAACTGACTTTGAAATTCCCGATATCGCAACTGCTACATGTAATATATGGTTTTTAATGTTTACCATCAAACCATCACTACTAAAGACTCAAACAGGCCGTAGATATTGACCTGGTCTTGAACTGGGATGCCTCACCAAAACTTCTCTAACAAAAAACTAAAAAATTGGGGCAGAAACAGCATTCCAAGTAAATCCGAGAAAAACCATCAAGTCATATTATTGGAAAAATTAGCTATATTCGTTACCTACATGCTGTTAAACTAACATCAGAATTGTACATGGAACGAACAAATCATTAGCATCAGAATTGTACAAGGAACTGCAATGAAGTTGACTTCTAACTAGATATTTAAACTAACTCTGAATTTTACACTCAGATCACTAGATACATGGAAGCAAAGTTACAACTCATTCATAGGGCAACGGAGACCAGAATATATAGCTTTCTGGAAAAGAGGATGTACATCTTTCCCTAGTACCTCTGCATCCAGCTTCTCAATGTGAGGCCATATCTGTTGGACAATGCGCAC
>CM025780.1:10029386-10055150 GCA_014636745.2 Centella asiatica | reverse complement strand
ATTTGAAGCACACAAACACTAGAGAAGCTCTATAATATTTCTTGAGAGAATTATTTTTCAGAGAGAATTTTTGTAGCTAGTGAGTGTGAGAAGCTGTAAATTTATTTACAGATTTGTAGATGTTTGATCACATTTTGTAATTATACAGATTTCAGAAAAACCCCAAGTTTTAATATAACTATTAAAACTTGAATATCTTTGTGTTTTTACATTAAGGTTTTGCTTTGTTTATTCAAAAAGCTATTTTCCACTTTCCTGTTTTATTTGAGAAAAAAAGCGAAAAGATTTAGGTGTTTGTATTCAACCCCCCCCCCCCCCCCCCCCTTCCCTTCTACAAACACTCTAGCTTATTCAGTTCTAACAATATAGTTATACAGAGTTAGAAACAAATGAAGAAACTTTTCGGAGAGATAATAAAGAAATCTTATACGGCAAAGCCATTTTTGCTTCCATCTCACATGGAACAAGTAAATACTTCACAGCTTTCTACTTCTCAACCTTTAATTTCTTCTATTTCAACTATTATGACAAAGATCGTTACCACTTCTCTGTCTACCACAGCAGTACCTCCTAGTCCAACACAATCTAAAATTTTAGCCCAACCCTTAGTCTCCCAAAAGACTAAAGGGAATAAAAGAAAAACTGTCGAAGAAACCTCAACTGTTGAGGGGGAGAAAGAAATGAGAGTGTTAGGGCCAAAAAGTAAGAGGTTTAAGGAAAAGGCCAAGAGAGATGACCCACACCCTGACCAGACAATATTCTCCCAAAAGGATATTGACCTTAATAAGGAAATAAACATATGTGTAACTAATTCCTCCCAAAAGGATTTAGTTATTGAAGATAGTCCCCAACCAGGGACAGAGTTGAATAAGGCACATACACTGACCATAGACCCTGATGAATCTCACATCAGGGTCTCTAAGAGCCACTTGGATATATTTGACACAATGAGTGCACACACAACTTCTTTTGATGGATCACCACCTCATTCGATGATCCAGCCAACACTCCCTTTTACACCTATTCCTTCTTTCTTTGTTCCTCAAATTTCTTCAGATATCATGACGTAAACTTTATGTGTCATGAATCAAATTCTCTAATTTCTCATTCCTTGGAGGAGCTAACACTCTATGATACAGTGATTGACAATCTCGATACTCAAATGGTTGATTCCTTTTTTGATGATTCAATCACTGATGTTACAGCAGGGGATACACAAACACGTGTTATGTCCCTCCCACTGTATATACTTCTTCTATACAAACTTACACTTCTCCAATTGTACATACCTCTATTCCTTCCACCCCTTCTCCAATCACAACTGTGGATCCAGAAATTATACATACTTTGCTTGAACTGGGCATTGTTGTTGATAACACAGCCCCTAAGAGCCCTGTTAAGACAATTTTAAGTGAGGCTGAGAAAATATTTAGTGATACAAGGAAAGGTCAAACCTCTGAGAGGACCTTGAAAAAAGGAGAGGGAGAGAATTCTGCCTTAAAAGGCAATGAAAAAGGAGAAGAGAGTCAAAATGCCTTAGAAGGCACAGAAAAAGGAGAGGGTGTGAGCAATAAGGATGAGATCCTTGTAAATAAAGAACATAAAGAAACTATTGATACAGTAAATAATGACCATGATTCTGAGAACTATGAAGATGACACTCCAATGAACAATTTCCAAGGGTTGGTTGGCGTTGATTTATACTATCAACAGAATCAAAAGTGTGATATTGTACGTCTACTTAAACAGGAGCTTTCAAGAACCACAGATCCTATCTTGACCAAAGTTCTCAAATCTCAGATCATGATAAGGCAGTCTGTGGATATTGAGTCTCAGAAGTTGTGTTAGAACAAAATAAGCTCAAGTATTTGTAGAAGGGGGTTGAATACAAACACCAAAAACTTTTCGTTCTTTTTGTAAATAAAACAAGATAGTGGAAAATAGCTTTGAACAAACAAAGAAAAACCGTAATGTAAAAACACAAAGATATTCAAGTTTTAATAGTTGTATTAAAACTCAGGGTTTTTTTTTTAGAAATTTGTATAATCACAAATGTGATCAAACAACTACAAATCTGTAAATAAATTTACAGCTTCTCACACTCAGTAGCTACAAAAATTCTCTCTGAAAAATAAATCTCTCAAGAAATATTACAGAGCTTCTCTAGTGTTTGTGTGCTTCAAAATGTTATCTATGTAACATTACTTTTTGGTGATACACTATCTTTCTTATATGTGGAAGATGAGTTGGTGAAACCATGTGCTAGATGTGCTACCTTTTTCAACAATAGCCGCAGTTGTCCTTTCAGTCGTACCCCTATCAGACAACTTTTTAGCTTTTGTTGCTACTTTTCATTCCCTGATCTTCGATCATTTAATGTATGAGAGACGTGATTGGACCACCAAAAACCAAGAAATATCTTTCCAGTTATATTTCTTGCTTCCTTGACAAGCTTCAAAGATCTTCGTGAAAGTCCTAATGACTAATGGATAGGGTCGAAACAACTCATTGATGACAAGTCTTTTATGGTCGACTTGATCAGTGTTTCTGGATCCCCTGAAGTCAAATGATGATATTAACTTGGTCAGGGCTTCTGCATCCTTTGATGGCAAGTCCTGATTGACTTGATCAGGACTTCGTGATCCCCTTATATCAAGTCCTGATTGACTTGATCAAGCTACTGAATCCCTGATGTCACGACCTTATATCCACTGATAACTTCCACTGACATAGTGCTTCGCATATCCCCTGAAGGTTCTACACATATGCTATTCACTGATGTCGTGGTCGAACTCTCCTCATGGGTTGAATGTTCGAAGTCATCTCTTGATGGGTTCCCCTGACGAAGTCATCACTTGACTTAGTACTTTAGGCTTTCCCTGATGGTTCCCCTGACGGGTTTTTCCTTTAGTGTTTTTCATTGATGCCGTTGTAAGTACCAAGTGTTTTGATCACTGAGTCTTATCTATTAGCTTGGCATGTTTGATTTACGTAATACTCGATTTGTCTAAGTAACAACAAACATCCCAAGGTCACTATTAAGTCCTTCTGAGTTTTTCCCTGATGACTTGCCTAGTGACTAAAGATCATTCCCTGATGGTAAGTTGACCATCAGTGAATGCAAAACATGTGCAGATATACTAAGGTTTATATTACACCTTAAGTATTTACAATTATACTTATTATAATTACATCATCATCATCATTTATATCTAACAAGTTGTACACATATTTCATTGAGAAAATCAATAATGTACAGGAGGTAGTCGACAACTTTGCCACTAGCCACATAATGCTCAGAATGAAGAACTTGGTTGACAATGTTGACACCAAGCTTTTATCTTTCTCCAACAAACTCAATACAATGGTAACTCTCAAACAACTTCTTCAAACCACATCCCACTCCTCAACTTCCACTGATGATGTTGCCAAAAAGGGGGAAAAATCTTCTAAGTTATTATGAGGGGATGTTGTTGGACGACCATCAGGGTCAGGGGATGTGTCTGTTGCTGCTCCTGCTTCTAAAGACAAGGGTAAGGGTATTCTGACTGAGGATCCTAAAAAGAAATCTCAAACTCAATCAGAACCCAAACTACTTGGCGATGCCATGAAGACAACCCATTTTCCAACACCTGTTGAAGCCATGATTGATGGGAAAATGGCGTTTGTTTATCCTCAGGACAAAACACTGGTAGACGTTGATGCACTCTATGAACAACAACTCCAAGAAGAAGAGGAAAAGGCTGTGGAAGAGGAAAAACAACAAGAAGAAGAGAAGAAGTCAAAGACTGCCAAGCCAAAACCCTCTAGGAAACCTCAGGTAAAGAATGCCAAACCTCCTAAAGGTGCATCAAGGGATAAACCCAAAGACAAACCAACATCCACTGATGCTACTTCAATCAAATCCACACAAGCCAAGGATCAAGCTCCATCCTTTGTACCTCATGGATCACCCACCAGAACCTGACATATTTATAGTCTATAAGAAGTATTTGTGTCAGGAAAAACAACCAAAGGTAGAAGCTAATTGTTGTACAAAGAAAGGGTGGCTCTGAGTTTAATGTAAATTTTGATTGGTTCAAAAGAATGGATGCTGAACAATTGGGAATTGCAGCAAAGCTTATACCTGACACAACAACACTAAACAAAGACTTGAAGAAGGATGTTGAGTAACTAAGGAAAATCATCAATGACGACAGGAGCATGCCCACAGCAATGGAACAACCACTAAGACTATTCTATCGAGATTGTGACGCCCTGAAAAATCCCAACACCAGAACCGGGCAACGTCAATAGATAAAAACATCCAGGATCACATCCATACATCACTACTTACTTTAAATACAACTCCTCACAAAATTCAGAGTTTAATAATCGTCAACGGAAGCTAAACTTACAATATTAATAACTTAATGACTATCAGCAGAAGCTAAAATTTTTCAACAGATTTGACTGTCGTCCTTATGCTCTTGTATCCTATGTCTTCAGCTCTTCCTCATCATTATCCACAGTTAACTTATAACATTAAACTTTGCCTTTATCACCTGTAAAACATTCATCAACAATAAGGATGAGCGATTTACGCTCAACAAGCATATAAATATGTATGGTGGGTTTGAAGAACAACGAGGGTTCAAACTGTTTGTAAGATATGATGGATTCAATGTGAAAACCTCTAGCACTTTAGAAAATAACTTTTGCTTTGAGGTTTCAAACTCCTCAATCCTCACTTAACAATCTTATAAGTCTTATTTAGCTCAGAGGAGACTCGTAACTATGTACGATAGCCATCTTACCCTCTCAAGACTAACATAAGCACTTACTCATCGCCTAAGTGAAAACATTCTCATTCATTAGCATAGATATAAGATTGACAAATAATTGATAAATCAAAGCTCAATTATATCCATGCGCTTTCATTCATATCATGCTAGCAGAATTTAAAGCATAGCATTCAGATTTACAAGAAAATCATAACATATCATTATGCATATCAAATCAATTGATCATGCGTTAAACTGAAATGAGATTCAGATTTGCATATATGTACTTGCATCAACTTGAAATAAACATAAGATTGTAGATATACTTGCCTATGTCCTTAGCTATCATTAAATCATAACACTTGCCTCATCATATTCCTCTGTAAAACATATATGTTGGTATAGCATGAGAAATCTTAACTTAATTATAAATAAGGATGCACATGAGATGCATTCGTGAAATTCTCACGTCTAAAATTGACTAATTGAGTCGTCATTCGTTGAATTGGGATTCGGTTGGAATCGAATCAGAGTTCGAGATATTTTTAGATTGATAATACATCGTTCGTAGGCTCTCGACAATTTAAATTTAATTGTTCGAGGCCTTAGATTAACTAATAAATATTAATCAATTAACTTTAGCTTAAGTGATTTATTAATCATTTATTAATCATCATAACTTATTCTTTAATTATTGTTTAATTATTTTAATTAAACAATAATCATTCCTTAATAAAATCTTAATCATAAAAGATTTATGAATCTTTTAACAATTATTAAACGTTCATACTTAAATTATTATTTAATTTCTTTAATTAAATAATAATCATTTCATAATTAACTCTTGATTATAAAAGATTTATGGATCTTTTATCATTCATTAAACATTTATTCTTAAATTATCATTTAATTTCTTTAATTAAATAATAATCATTTATCAATTGAGCAATTTACTTCTCAATTACTTTTGAATTAAATGATTTATTGATCATTTAATAATCATTTAGAATGTATTCATTAATTATTTTAATTAAATAATAATCGAACTTCATTCATTTATTTAATTAAATCAAGAATTACTTCTCCATTCATCTTAGTTTAAATGATTTATTTAATCATTTAGAATTTATTCCTTAATTATTATTGAATTATTTTAATTAAATAATAATCATTTATGAATTAATGTTCTTAGCCTGGCGGAGTCGATGCATGTTCTTGAGCAAATTGCTACACACAAGAGTGAACATGTCATCAGGTTCAGAGTATCCACATTCAAACCCTAAGACATGTCATCAGGTCCAGAGTATCCACACACAAGAGTGAACATATCACGTTAAAATGACGTATCCACATTCAAACCCCAAGACATGTGAGAGGGATAGGATCCAGGTGCTTTGCAGCATAAGGAAGAGTCCATAGAACATAGGTCTAAAGTCTAAACTGTAACATGGTACTTTCAAGTAGGGGAAGTAGACAAAAAGAAACACTTCCCCAGTAGCTCTGCTTTACAATTGCATAATTTGAGAATGAAGAAAATCAGAAGCCACATTATAATAAGAAAATAACAAAAAAATAAATATTTAAAAATATTCCCAATAGCAGCTGTCATAGTCACCAAGGCGTTAAAGCAAATTGTGGTGTTGATCAACGGCATGGAGACCTATGCACACCTAAGGGATAACTCAGCCTACTGCCTAGTAACTCGAAAGTGATAAGTTGCCTCTCAATAGCTTATCCCCTGGATGCCTGAGAAACATCTTGGTAGCAACTAACCAATGACTAGATAACGGTGTTTGTGGCATGCCCTCGACTCCAAAATTTGGTGTGCAGATAGGACAATTCATGAGCCTTTACATTGTTGGGATATATTTTAGACCTACCCCATAAAGGGGACTTTCCAATGCAAGACGAGGTACTTTATGCACTGTTTCTCCATCGTATGTCTTCTTCACATTATAAGTCATATGCATGAGATTATTATTAATAGAGACTGCAACAACATGATAATTGCAATTATACCATTTATGCCAAAGAAATAGTATAATGAGTACTCAAGCTATAATATGATAAATCAATAGTACATGAAAAGGGCATAAAATAAAACAAACTTACGTGTAATATATCAACTCCAGAATGCTGCTCTAACTCTCGTCGAACCACACCAAAAGATGCCTCCTGCAATCACAATTACAAATGCTAAATTCAACAAGATCGTTATATTTTACTAAATACATAACCCTAACACACGAAACCCTATAGAAAAATCAAAAATTAGGTTATAATAAGAGTCAGTAAATAGTGGACCAAACCCTATACTCACAATGTGATCTTTGAAATCGACAGTCCCGCCATACTCGGGACACTTCTCGCCAATTCACGAAATTAGAATGCTCCAACTACTCATTTCATTTAGAATCTTCTAATTCTCTGAATGTATGAAAAAATTTTATCAGAAGAAAAGTTTAAAAAAAATGGGGAAGAAGAGAGCAACTAAAAAAAATTAAGGGATTGGAAGGGTTTTGGACTGTAATCGCGTAAGACTACATAAACCACAGGGATCGGATCTGATCCGTAGCCGTTCGTTGTGTTATGGGTCTTGACGAGCTTATATTTGTATCCAAATAACCTACTGGACCTATTTTCGAAAAAAAAAATACTAGCATAAAACCCCCCCACTAATTTCCCTTTCCTAAACTATGCGGTGCTATTACCAAAAAAAATAAAATAAATCGTATAATAGATCAATAAAAAGGTACTCCGTAACATTTTCTTCATCGAGAGATTAGTGTTTAAAATTTACATATATTTATTATTAATATTATGTAATGGTAGTTGTAAATTTTGTTATTCCGATTTTGAAATTTTTATGACCTGATCGTTGGTTTTATTAATCGTCGACTACTGAAAAATTGGGAGTTCAGGTTGTGAATCTTGTGGGCTAATAAAAAAAACATGCTTGTGGACTAATAAAAGATCATGCTTGTGAACTAATAAAAAGCTCTTCAAATTAGTTGATTGATGTACGATAGTGTGTGTATGTGAGAGAGTTTTTATGCAGTAACAACTTACACTTTAAATATAAAAAAAGTCTTTGAGGGTTTTAATTTTAAGATATTTTTATACATATTTTTAGGTTTGTGGTAAAATACAAAAAAAAAAAAATGAAGAGAAATAAGAGTAAATATTTGCATATGACACTACTAAAGGTTTGTAAATTTATTAGGATGATTTTATTAGTTCTTTTTTTTTTTTTTTTTGACTAAGGACTTTATTAGTGTTTAAATGTTGAACCTCTTCTTTTTCTTCATCAATATCTCCGTGATCTTTTCAAATTAATACCATTGTTTAACATAAGTTGTGAATTAAAAGGAAGACATAAGTGAGAGTAGGTAGATTGATTGCTTGAACTTCGAAGAGTTATGACCATGGTAGCCTGCTATAAAGAAAAATGCTCATTCTAAGTATTGGCAAAAAATATAAAATCTATACCTATTAAGGGAGTAAGAGCCCAAAATGAATGGTTCGTATATCACCGTAAAAGAACAAAAAAACACAATAAAAGTTTATAATAAAAGCTCGCACTAAAACAAAAGAGCAAAATAAAATAAAAATTCAGGTAAAAAAAACACTATAAAAACTAGTCCTAAAAATTTAGTAATTTAAAATCATAAAACAATAGGAAAAAACTTTTAAACCAAAACAAAATCAACAAAAAATTTATTAACTCAATCTTAAAAATAGAAAAACAGAAAACATAACGCTCATCACATGCACCAAAAATAGAAATACAATTCTAAAATATACTATCCTTAAACTTAAGAAAAAAATAATTTTAAAAAATCACTCTAAAATGCTATATAACATCTCAACATATATTTAAAACAATACAAAAGTTAAAAGAAAAATTATTAGTAAAATATGTCCATGTTGTATACGAACTTTGTAACTAGTATATTTTACAAGCACTACTTGAAAATGATCATTGGCTCGGATTAAAAGTAAATTTTAAGAAAAAATCACTCTTTAGCAATAATTACAGTTCCCAACAATAAAATATTAAAAATCAAAAACTAGAATTAGAAAAATCATTTTTGAAAGTTATCAACACTCGTTATTACAATTACAACTGTACAGTTCTACAAAATAGAAATCGCCTTAAAATACGGTATAGTAACAAGCTTCATATAATACTAATCATATACCCAATGTTCTCTCCCACAAAATAATCATCAACTTCTTGAAAGAATCCAAATTAACAGAATGGACGGACTCACTTTGAAACTATAATATTCAATGGGAGAATACCAAAATATCAACATATTCACAGCTTCTTAAAATTAAAGCTCTTGGTAAGTTGGCCTTTCTTTTAACTTGTCCGATGCTTCACTAGGTAGACTTTGTTGCAAGCTCCTTCATACCCACCAACCCCCCAACCCACCACCCAAATCTGGGTTGCTCACTGTGTATATCAATGACAACCTTCTTGTTCATACATAAAAAAGATTCAAAATTGTCTAAACCCTTTAAAAATCCACAACAACTATTCTATGTCCTCAGCTCTTCCTCATCATTACTTAATTCGCAACAACTTTAAACTTTGTATTTATCACCTATAAAACATTAATCTAACAAGGATGAGCAATTTACGCTCAGTAAGCATATAAACATGTATGGTGGGTTTGAAGCACAACGAGGGTTCAAACTGTGTGAGAGGTATGACGGAGTAAATGTCAAAACCTCTAGCACTTTAAAAAATAACTTTTACTTTGAGGTTTTGAACTCTTCGATCCTCACTTAACCATCCTATAAGTCTTATTTAGCTCAGAGAAGGCTCGTAACTACGTACGATAACCATCTTACCCTCTCAAGACTAACATCAGCACTTACTCAACGCCCAAATGGAAACATTTTCATTCATTAGCATAGATATAAGATTGACAAATAATTGATAAATTAAAACTCAGGTATAACCATGCATTTTCATTCATATCATGCTAATCGAAATTAAAGAATAACATTCAAATTTACAAGAAAATCATAACATATCATTACGCATATCGAAACAACTGATCAGGCATTTAACTAAAAAAAATATCAGAATGAAAATACACTTGCATCAACTTGAAATAAGCATAAGAATGTGTTAGAGCAGAATAAGTTCAAGTGGTGGGGGGGGGGGGGGGGGGGGGGGGGTTGAATACAAACACCTAAAACTGTTCGCCCTTTTTGTAAGTGAATAGTATAGTGGAAAATAGCAATAAACAAGCACATAAAAACCTTTAGGAAAGAACACAAGATTTTTCAAGTTTTAATAGTTGTATTAAAACTTAGGGTTTTCCTGGGAATCTGTATAATCACAAGTGTGATTTGCATCTACAAATCTGTGAATAAATTCACAGCTTCCACGCACACTAGCTACAAAAACTTCTCTCTGAAAAAATAAATCTCTCAAGAAATATTACAGAGCTTCATAGTGTATTGCATGCTTCTGGTAGTGTTCTCTCTCTTGGAGTTACACTCCTTGTCTGGTGATATACTCTCTCTCTTACTGTTGGAAGATCAGTTGGTGAAATCACGTGCGAGGCGTGCTTCAACTTTTCAACAATAGGCGACAACTATCCTTTCAGTTGTACTCTGTCAGTCAGGTTTTTGCCTTTTCGTTGCTTCTTTTCCACCCCTGATCTTCGAGCATTTAATGTAAGAGATACGGTACTGTATCACCAGATATCAAAAAATATCTTCCCAGTTATATTTCTTGCTTCCTTGACAAGCTTGATCGATCTTCATGCAAGTGCTGATGACTAGTGGATAAGGATGAAACAACTCACTGATGACGAGCCTTTTATAGTCTACTCAATCAGTGTTACTGGATTCCCTGAATATGGTTATTCAAGATAACTTGGTCAGGGATTCTGGATCCCTTGATGGAAAGTCCTGATTCTGGCTTCGACCAGGACATAGAGATCCCCTTAGATCAAGTCTTGACTGACTTGACTAGGCTTCATAATCCCAGCTGTTGCAACCTTAAATCCACTGATGACTTCCACTGACATAGTGTTTAGCATTTCACGTTTAGTGTTCTTCACATATGCTATTCACTGGTGTCGTGGTCGAACTCCCCTAATGGGTTCCCCTGACTGGTTAGTAGTTCGAAGTCATCTCTTAATGGGTTCCCCTGATGGGTCTCTCTGCCGAAGTCATCTCCTGACTTAGTACTTTGGGCTTTCCCTGATGGTTCCCCAGATGGGTTTTTCCTTCAGTGTTTTCCACTGATGCCGTTGCAAGTACCAAGTGTTGTGATCTTTGAGCTTGTCTTTTGGGTATGTTTGATGTGCGGAATACTCGATCTTTTTAAGTAACATCAAATATACCAGGGTCACTATCAAGTCCTTTAGAGCTTTGCACTGATGACATGCCTAGTGACTAAAAATCATTCCCTGATAGCTATCTTAACTATCAGTGAATGCAAAACATGTGTAGGTATATCAAGGTTTATATATCACCTTGAGTATTTACAATTGCACTTATTGTATCATCATCATTATCATCTTTTTATATATAACAATCTCCCCCTATTTATGAATATCAATTTGATAATCATAAATCTAACTAAGACACTGATGATGATGTTAAAACCAAAAGAATGAGTATAATCTGTACAAAAATGCAATGCGCATTTATCTAATCTAAAAATGAATTAAAGAATGATCTGTACAGGTTTTTAACCTATCTATTACAAAAATTGAAAGACTCAAGACTTTAGGTTTCACCTTGATTTGATGCTGAGACAAAAGGGCAGTGGAATGCTCGACTCAATGGATTAAGTATCATTTCCAAGACCTTATCTTCCATGCTCTGTATACTGTTCTAGAATCCTGGGTCTTTTGTCTTCCCCACCACCCTTTTTTATTATCAACTCATTTTCAAGAAGACCTCTTAGATTGAGTTCTTTTTGGTTGAGGTTTCTTGGTTGACTTTGGTTTTGCACTCTTTTTCTTTTCTTCTTCTAACTGATTCTCCTCTTCTGCAGCCTTATCCTCCTCTTCTTGTAGTTGCCTTGCATATTCTGCATCAGCATCTACTAGCCTTTTATCCTGAGGATATATGTTCACTTTTTTTCCACCATACGTTATCTCAACTGGTTTTGGCCAGTCTGCTATTTTCATGGCGTCTCCAAGTAGTTTAGGTACTGATTGAGTTTGTGAATTTTGCTTTGTTGATGTCTCAATCAGTATACCTTTACCCTTGGTCTAAGGTGCAGTGTCATCAGTAGCAGTAGTTACCATATCTCTTGACCCTGATGGTTCAGACCCTGAAGATAGTCCTGATGGTCCAAACCTTGGTCATCTAGCAACATTTCCTGATGCTTGCTTCTGCCCCTTTGATGATGGCCCTTTAGTTGATTTCTCCCCCTTTTTGGCAGCATCATTAGTGGATGTGAAGGATTTAGATATGGTGTGAAGAAGTTGTTCAAGTGTGGCAGTTATCTGGAGTTGCAGAGTCTTCATACTTGTGATCTCATTTGAGAAGGACAACAATTTCTTATCCACAGTGTCAACCAAATTCTTCATGCGGAGTAGTGTGTGACTTGTGGCAAAAGAATCAACAACTTTCTGTACATTGTCAATCCTTTCATTTATTCTACTGTATAGTTTATCATTTTTGATTTCCACTGATTGACCCATCATAATATGTGCCTTGAAGAGCTTGATCATGAAGGGATATGTGGTCCGTTTAAGTTCTTTTTTGTACAACCTAATAGTATCATACATTTGATTCTTATGTAAGTAATAATCAACTCCTTTGAAATCTAAAAATTGGTCCATAGGAGTGTCATCTGTATCACTTCCAGAATCAACCAAAGTATTTACAGTATTAAAAATTTCTCTATTTTCTTTATTTATAGGGATCTCATCCTCTATTCTCACTCCCTGTTCTTTTTATGAGCCTTCTAAGGCAGTAGTACTCTCCTCACCTTTTTCATTGCCTCACCTTTTGCCAAGATCCTCTCAGGAGGTTGATCTTGCCTCGTAGCACTAATTATTTTCTCAGCCTCACTCAAAATTATCCTAACAGGGCTCTCAGGGGCTGTGTGATCGACAACTGTGCCCAGTTTAAGAAAAGAATATAAAATATCTGGGTCAACAAGGGTGATGGGAGAAGAAGGAATGGAACTCATTGGAGAAGTATGTACAATTGAAGATGTAGATGTGTATTTCCCTGATAAGGCATCAGTGATTTAATCATCAAAAATGGAATCAACCAACTCAAGAAGTGAAAGAAAATAGATGAAAAGGATAAAAGTATACAAAAAGAAGGTGTAAAAGAAAATTTCATTAACTATGTATGTACAAAAACAGAAAATTACATTAAGAGAAATGTACAATATGTATGCTTGTCAGGCCATTGAATCAGTACATAGAGACAGTGTCTTTGGCTCCTTGTCTCGGTGACCCTAACAAGTGAACGCATGTCTACCCCTCAAAAGTTGGGTAACATACAATTTTTTTTTAAATATTCTGCCGTTTAAGATTTCTTTACAGTCTCTCTAACTATTTTGTGTCCAAATGAGATCTGGTTTATATCAGTTCATCCAAACATTGTGACTAACAAGTTTGGTTCTATTTTTCTTGGATTTCGTAGTGAAACTTATGTCTAGAGAAAAATGGAAGAACCAGTGATGCGGGAAAAATCACTGGTGATGTCAATTTATCCTTAAAGAGAAATTAGTGAAGATTCCCATCATTGAGTCATAAACCAGACTCAAGTTCTAGAGCTTTAGTCTCCCAGAGAAGTTGGGAAAGACACAAGCAAGTCATCTTTTGGTAAATTTCCTCCGTCATAGGCTCAGTGCAGTGAGCTTTCTTGGACATGCTCAATTCTTTGATAAGAGAAGAGACCTTTGCTGCAGCAGAGTCCATGAACGTTGAGCTTAACCATAGATGAGTTAGGAATGTTCCAGAATCTTTTCCATAAGCAAAGATGGCCTTGCTAAACTCCGAGTTGAGTTAATATTTCAATGTGGATTTGAAACAAGTATCCATCCCTTCTTTGGTCGAGAGACCCACGAATTTTGTTTGTGAAGTCACAAGACCCTTGAGTTGACGTTGAACAGTTCTGGGCATTACTGATGCTTGTGTAAAGTAAAGATCTAGAGCTTCTGTGAATAAGAGAGAGAAACGAGAACGAAAAATAAAGGCAGTGTTAGAAAAGAGAATAGATGTTTTGGTGTGATGTTAATGAAAGAGCACCAAGCTATTTATAGGGAAAATTTGAGTAGGTGGGACGTCTTTCATTAATATCAATTCAGCCGAAAGGAGTTTCAGTTCTCAAGGTAACACGTCATCGGGTACTAATGAAATCCCTGACAAGATATTATCTAAGAGATATGAAGCGACACTCGGATAAGACCAAACAAATATACTCTTATATATAAAACAAATAAATAAACAAACAAGTAAACAAATAAGAAAATTCTTATTTTAATAAGTATTAGGTTTTATAACATTTGATGATGATTGTCTTTAGATTACTTAGGAATACAAATGTACAGAAAGTGCTAATTAGTAGTACTTAAGTTTTGTAGCCAGTAGGTATCTCTTGATTATAATTCATTCATTTGTTATAAAGAGATAGATTTATTTTCATTTGTATGTAACTACTGGAAAGTTGTATCAAAGCTTCAACAAGTTAAAAGGTGTAATTGATCCGTCAGAGACTAAGGCAAGACTTATCAAAGACTACAGAATTTGTCTTTCAGAGACTAAGGATTTTGCCTATCAGAGACTACGACTTACGTCATCGAGGATTAAGAATACAGTATAAGAGACTAAAGCTTACGTCATCAAAGACTAAGCTTAGTACATCAGAGATTAAGCTGACGTCATCAAAGACTAAGCTTAATACCCCGGGGACTAAAGCTGACGTCATCAAGGACTACACAAACTGATCGGGGACTAAAAGACCAAAGACTAAACGTTGACTCGATCAGGGACTAAAGCTGAAGTTGTCGGGGACTAGTCGTGAATTATTCCCTGATGAGATATAGAGTTCGAATCAAACAAGGATTGTCTTCCGCGTGGACTAAGATATTAATGAAGACGTAGCTGGTAAGGAAACAAGCCAGAAATCTATTCCTAATCAAAAAGGAAAGATTGTGTTTGATTTGAATAAGGAAGCTGAATCATTATTGATTTAGAATAGGAAACTGAGTTGAGTTGTAATTCAGTTTTAGAAGCTGTAATTAGGTTTACAGAATTGTAATTCGAAGCTGCATAGTTTTCATAGTTTTGTATCTTTACATATATAGAAAAAGAAGTTGATGATCAAAGAGTGATTGTTAGAATTTTATTCAATTGTTAAAATCAATAAAAGAAATTGTTTATAAGTTTGATCTTGTTCTTTACATTCCGCAAGATAATTTAATTTCTTAAAGAACAAGCAATCGAAAAGGTTTCAAAGAACTTGTATTCAACCCCCCTTCTACAAGTTCTCGGCTATCTCATTGGGAAAATAATTGGTATCAGAGCCTTTAATTGAATTTACTCAATTAGCACGTTCCAAGAGATGGCCAATGATGAAACAAGCAGCTCTAGCATGATGACGTATGCAAGAAGTCGTGATGGTGGTACTAGGACTCCAATTCTTAAGAGAGAAGAATATCTTATATGGAAGCAAAAGATGTACATGCACCTGAGGGCAATAGATCCTGACTATATTGTAAGGATTGAAAAAGGTCCTTATCTACCCAAGAAATTTGTTCCTGCTAAAACTGTTGAGGGATTAGTTGTTGCTGAACACTTTGAACTTGCTGCTGAAAGTGACTACACTAATGAAGACAAGTTGCAGGTGTTAAAGGATGCTAAGGTGATAAACATATTATATAATGGCATTGATAAGAATATGTTCACAAGTATCATCAACTGTACATCAGCTAAGCAAATCTGGGACACCATCAAAGTCCTGTGTGAAGGAACTGACCAAGTCCGAAAGAACAAAAGAATTGTTAACACAACAATATGAGTTCTTTCAAGCAAAGCTTGGTGAACCAATAACGTCAGTATATGACAGGTTTAATATTTTGCTCAATGACTTGAAGATACTTGGGAGTCCTATGACAATGAGGATGTCAATACCAAGTTCATGAGATCTCTTCCACCAAGTTGGGATCCAAAAACTACGGCTATAAGGGAAGCTCATGACTTGGACACACTCACACTGGACAGGCTCTATGGCAATTTAAAGACTTATGAACTTGAAGTAGAGCACAGACAACGCATGCATGGCAGGGACAAACGAGCTGCATTAATGGTTGAGACAAGCAAGTCTCAAGAGAAGCTTGATGATGAAAATTCCTATGCTAGCTCGACTGACGAGGAAGATGAACTGGACATTGATGATGACATGGAGGAATTCACGGCATTCATGGTGAAATAGTTCAAGAAATTTAGAGTTGGTAGAAAAGGAAGAAAGTGGTCAAGGAAGCCTAACCCAAGACGTGAAGGTCAAACTGTGACCTTTGACTTAAAGAAAATAAGATGCTACAACTGTGATGGGTTAGGGCACTTTGCCAATAAGTGCAGGAAGCCTAGATCTAATGATATATCCAAGAATTCCTCAACAAAATGGAGTTGTTGAGAGGAAAAACATGACCCTTCTTGAAGCAGCAAGGACCATATTACAAGAGGCAAAGCTTCCCACATATTTCTAGGAGGAAGCTATTAGCACTGCTTGCTTTACACAGAACAGATCCTTGATAAACAAAGCATACAACAAAACACCTTATGAATTGATGACTGGGAGAAAACCAACTCTCAAGTTTTTACATGTGTTTGGTTTTAAGTGCTTTGTACTGAGGGGTTCGTCAGAGACAAGAGGGAAATTTGATAAGAAGTCTGATGAAGCAATCTTCTTAGGTTACTCTCTTTCAAGCAAAGCATACAACGTGTATAACCTAAGAACCAAAGTCATTGTGGAATCCATCCAAGTTGTGTTTGATGACAGAAAGATTCCACGAATGATTGGACAAGGATTGCATGAAACTCTCAGTTTTGAGAATGAATTGGATGCATGGGAATATCCATCAGAGACTACTGAAAATCCCCAAAATAGCAATGATCCCTATATAATTGAGGGGGAGTTAACTGTTATGCATGAAGTACCAAGGACTAATACTCTATCAGAGACTAGAGTATTAGATTCAAATGAAACACTAGAAACAGGTGACATTAGTGAACCATCGGAGACTAATGATTCACTAGGGACTACTGGTACTGATGCACAATCGGAGACTATATTGACACCAAGGACTATTGAGATAAATAGCTCAGGGGAGCTAATGAAGAGGAAGTCAATGGTTTAGGGGGAGTAATCTCTGATCAAGAAGCTAAATTGCAAAACATCAATCTAGGAAGTGAAGCCTCTACTTCAAGTTCAAATCTGCCACGTGCAATTCCATGGTTAAGAGACCACACATCAGATTTGATTATTGGAAGCATTGAGGATGGAGTCAAGACTAGAAGTGCAACTCAAAATGAATATTTATATCTCAGTTTTCTGTCAAAGATTGAGCCAAAGAAAATTGAGGAAGCACTTCAAGATCCTGACTGGATAATAGCCATGCAAGAGGAATTAAACCAATTCACAAGAAACAAAGTCTGGAGACTGGTACCCAAACCAAGGAATTGATCAATAATTGGTGTCAAGTGGGTCTTTAGAAATAAGTTTGATGAAACTGGTACAATCACAAGAAATAAAGCAAGACTGGTTGCAAAAAGATATTCTCAAGAAGAAGGAATAGACTATGATGAAACTTTTGCACCAGTAGCAAGACTTGAAGCAATAAGGATTTTCTTGGCGTTTGCAGCCTACAAGAACTTCAATGTGTACCAGATGGATGTCAAGAGTGCTTTCTTGAATGGAAAATTGGAAGAGGAAGTCTATGTTTAACAACTCCCAGGTTTTGTGGACTCCAAACTTCCAAATCATGTCTACAGGTTAGACAAAGCACTTTATGGCTTAAAACAAGCACCAAGAGCCTGGTATGATACTCTATGTCAGTTTTTACTTGAAAATAAATTTGTTAGAGGTATCATAGATAAAACCTTATTTTACAGAATTCAAGGCTCTGATGTTATACTTGTGCAAATATATGTAGATGATATTATATTTGGTTCTACAAATGAAAAACTCTGTGAAAAATTTTCAAAACTAATGCAGTCTAGATATGAAATGAGTATGATGGGAGAATTAACATTTTTCTTCGGTTTGCAAATTAAACAATCAACTGAAGGAATTTTCATAAGTCAGTCCAAGTACATCACTGATTTACTAAGAAAATATAATTTGGTTGATTGTGCATTTGCAAAAACACCCATGCCTACTTCCACTAAACTAGATAAAGATTTAAAAGGAAAGAAAGTTGATATTACTAGTTTTAGAGGAATGATAGGCTCACTTTTATATCTAACTGCAAGTACGCCTGATATAATGTTTGCTACATGTTTATGTGCTAGATTTCAAGCTGACCCTAGAGAGTCACATTTGATTGCTGTCAAAAGAATACTCAGATATCTAAAGGGTACCCCAAACCTTGGTTTATGGTATCCCAAAGAATCTGATTTTAAACTAATTGGTTATTCAGATGCTGACTGTGCATGTTGCAAGCTTGACAGGAAAAACACAAGTGGAAGCTGCCAATATCTAGGAGGCAGACTTGTTTCTTGGTTTAGCAAGAAACAAAATTCAGTTTCAACTTTAACAACTGAAGCTGAATACATTGCAGCTGGGAGTTGTTGTGCTAAGATCTTATGGATCAAAAATCAACTCCTAGACTATGGTATGTCACTATCCAAAATCCCTATTTATTGTGATAATACAAGTGCCATAGCTATAACAGAGAATCCAGTGCAACACTCTAGAACAAAACATATAGATATTCGATATCACTTCATTAGAGAACATGTTAGTGAAGGAAATATTGAATTACACTGGGTTACAACTGATAAACAACTTGCAGACATATTCACAAAGCCTTTAGATGAGTCTACATTTAATAGATTAGTCTATGATTTAGGAATGTTGAATTATGCTTCTAAAAATTGATTTAATTTCAAGAAACAAGTTGTTAGGTTGAATGAAGCTAGAATTTCAAATTCTGGATTGAAGCTATTATTAAATAACATAATTTTTGAAGCTGTTTTAATAAAAAAAAATTTAATAAAACAAAATTTTGAAGCTAACATTCATTAAATTATATGTTGGAAAAGTTTTTGAAAAATTAAAATGAAGCAGGGACTATATTTCCTTAGTCCCTGAGAACTTTGGAGTAAGAGACTAACTTCAGTCTCTGACAGTTATTATTAATTAGTGTCTGACTAGTTAAAAATAAGCATCATAAACTAATTGATCTTAGTCCTTGCTAAGTATTTTTAAATTAGTCCCTGACTAGTTCAAAATAGCCTATCGGAGAGTAACTCAAATTAGTCCCCGACAGTTGTTTTTATCTAGTCCCCGACTACTTAAAAATAGAACTATTGGAGACTAGGTAGTCCTTGACGAGTGGAGACAGAGATTAGGTTAATCTCCGATCAAGGGTAAAGAGGTAGTTACCCATAATCCACTCAGAATTGCAAACGTTTTGGGAAATTTGATTAAAGTATTTTCAAACATCTTTGCAATCACAAACTCTAAAGCTCTGCAATTTGTTTTCTCTCCAAACACTTTGCGATTTAACCCTTTTTCAAAGTATTTCTTCAAAAGTTTACACAGATCTCTTCAATGGCGGCCAAAACTATATGCTTCAAGTTCGGTGAGTTAGACTTCATTAAGACCAACCATGCTGGGGTGGTTGACAAGAACGAGTTTGAAGCACAGTACCATCCATTTGTGGATTTTCTACAAAATTCACCTCTGTCGTACGCCATTTATGAAGCTCCCACACAAGCCGCTGAAGTGATCACGGCTATGTGGACCACTGCTACCATCAAGGACGAGAGTGATGACTTGCCTGTGGTAAGTTTCAGGTATGATAATACTGAATATAATATAGATCATACTGTTGTGAATAATGCTTTACGTTTACTTGGTTTTGAAAACTTTGACTCTCCTACCTCTGATGAAGAACTTTTGGCAATGTTTAAAAACTTACACTATTCTTCAGAAATTGTTTCTGTTGGGTCCATAACACGACCCCATCTAAGGCAGGAGTGGTCATAATTCTTTGACATTATAACTAAAACATTTTCTTCAAAATGCAGTGGATATGATGTCATCACCACACTTACTCAACAAATAGCTTTTAGTGTTTTATATGGTAGGCATATCAATTTAGGGCTTTTAATTCTACAAAACTTGATGTCAAAACTTAAAACTGGTAGTAAAACTAAAATTTACTATGCTAGGTTTTTGATGATGATTGCATATTCCATCATGCCCAAACTTAATATTACTGGTATGCAAGTTGTCCCATCTGTTTTGTAGAGTAAAAGAATTTTTACAGATGTGAAAAACAAATCTGCAAAGGTAAATGTTCCTTTATTCTTTCCTCCTGTCATGAGATCTACTCTCATAGACAAACTTTCTAATATTTATTCTTTGCAATTTTTTGAGGATAATGCACAACATACCAGAACCCCAATTGATCCTCCAACCACTTCACAACAACAATCAAAAGCCCCCTCCACAGTCTCCCAAAAGACTGAGGTTGCAAAAACTCGAACAGCCAAGAAACTCCCTGTGAAAAGAAAAACAATTGAGGGAGTTAGTGAGGCTGAGGGAGAAAAAGTAGCTGAGGTGGCACCTCAGAGAAAGAAGAGATTGGTAACCCTAGGCCAAAAGCAATCCATTGTCTCCCAAAAGGAAATGGAGGTTCAAAAGGAAACCAGTAAACTGTCAACATCCTCCCAAAAGGATGTTGACATTGAAGAAAGTTCCCAACCAGGAACACTAAGTACAGAGTCCGCACAACCTATTGTTCACCAACAAGAGGAACCACAAAGAGAGAAAATACAAGAAAAGAGTGACACTAGGAGTGCACACACAGAGTCATCAATAGATGTTCCTCAATTTTCTGCTTCTGAGGAACAACCAACACTCCCAACTGTACATTCTTCTCCTATTTCTCCCATTCTTGATTCTTTTGATCTTACAAATTCAAATTCTCTTGATTTTTTCCAAGAGGAGCCAACACTCATGGTTGTCCAACCATCGGAGACTAACATTCCTATGGACTGGTCGGAGACTAGTCACCCACAAGAGACTAGTACTCCACCAGGGACTAACCAACCAGAGACTAACCCATAAGAACCACTTGTTCAAAGTACAAGTGTAGTTAGTTCTCACACACTTTCCTTGCAGAGGACCCTAACCACAGAAATATAAAGGGAACCCCCTCTCCTCGGTGACTCCACTACTTCTTTAACCCCACTTTCTGTAGGACAAAGTGTTCAAATCCAAATGAGCGAGGATGTGAGAATAACTAATGAGAGTCAGGCTCCTGACCTGGAAAAAGGAGATATTCAAAATAAAGAGAGTCAAGCTTTAGAAAGCTTGGAAAAAGGAGAGAAAGATGGTAACCCCTCAGAGACTAACACACAAGAACCACTTGTTCAAAGTACAAGTGCAGTTTGTTCTCAAACACTTTCCTTGGAGAGGACCGTAACCACAGACATACAAAGGGAACCCCCTCTCCTTGGTGATTCCACTACTTCTCCAACCCCACTTTCTATAGGACAGAGTGCACCAATCCAAATAAGTAAGGAACAGAGAATAAATAGTGAGAGTCAGGCTCCTGACCTGGAAAAAGGAGAGAGTCAAGCTTTAGAAAGCTTGGAAAAAGGAGAGACAGAGAAGCTGGGTGCCCAACCCTAGGAAAAAGGAGAGGGTGTGAGCAAGGATGAGATCCTTGAAGAAAATAAACGAGAGAAATTTTCAGCAGGTGAATTTTTAAAACATGTTGAAACCATCACCACAACTACAGCTCAAGTTTCCCCTGCTCCTTCCACAACAATCCAAATAGGGGAAACATGGACTAGTTCAATCACAGGGGATGCAACCTTAAATGTCCTTTCTGAAATGTCCAATGCTGACTTTGAAGTGTTATATGGACTTCAATAGCACCAGGACCATATTTCTGCATTGAAGACAGGGCTTGCAAATGACCCTGTGCCTGAAGAACCTGAAGAAGAGAATGTGGATGTTTGGCTCGATGCAAACTTCACTAATTCTCTCGAGGATGTAGCTGCACTACATAGGCAGGATTATGTGACCAACATAGGGTCCACTGTAGCTGCCCCATCCACCAAAGTGCTATTAAAAGAAGTAACCAAGGTGGATAAGAAACATACTAAGTTTCACAATTACTTGGTTACTGGCATCAATGCTGCAGTCAAACAAATGGAGCTTAAAATGGAGGTGGAGACAGACAAAATAAGAAGGTGCTATTGTTTTCCCAGTAAGATAGCCGAGAACTTGTAGAAGGGGGGTTAAATACAAGTTCTTTGAAACTTTTTCGATTTCTTGTTCTTTAAGATATTAAATTATCTTGCAGAATATAAAGAACAAGATCAAACTTATAAACAATTGCTTTTATTGCTTTAACAATTGATTACAAATTCTAACAATCACACTTTGATCGTCAGCTTCTTTTTTTCTGTATGTGTAAAGATACAAACCTATACAAAACTATACAGCTTCAAAATTACAATTCAATAACTTAAAAATTACAGCTTCTAAAACTGAATTACAACTTAACTTAGTTTCCTATTCTAAACCAATAATGATTCAGCTTCCTAATTCAAATCAAACACAATCTTTCCTTTTTGATTAGAATAGATTTCTGGCTTGTTTCCTTACCAGCTACGTCTTCAATAATATCTTTGTTTACTTGGAAGACAATCCTTCTTTGATTTGAACTCTATATCTTATCAAGGAATAAGTCTCGACTAGTCCCTGATAGCTTTAACATTAGTCCCTAATCGAGTCAACGTTTAGTCCTTGGTCTTTTAGTCCCCGATCAGTTTGTGTAGTCTCTGATAGAGTTAACTAGTCTTTGATGATGTCACCTTTAGTCCCCGAAGTATTAAGCTTAGTCTTTGATGACGTAAGCTTTAATCTCTGATGCTTTATTCATAGTCCCCGATGACGTAATCACTAGGCTCCGATAGGCAAAATCCTTAGTCTCTTGCCAAGTTTGCCTTAGTCTGTGACGGGTTATTCACACAATTTGACTTTGTTGAAGCTTTTGATACAACTTTAGTAGACTACATATAAATGAAAATTAACCTATCTCTTTATAACAAATGAATGAATTACAATCAAGAGATAACTACTGGTTACAAAACTTAAGTGTTACAATCTAACACTTTTTGTACATTTGTATTCCTAAGTAATCTAAAGACAATCATCGTCAAATGTTATAAAACCTAACAATCTCCCCCTAATTATGAATATCAGAATGATAAGCATAATTTCAAGGTTGATGATGATGTCAAAACACAAAATTACAAGTATTACTTAGAAAAAGAATAATGAATTTGCTAACTACAAATGTACCTGAACAATTTGTTCAACTCCACCAAGACTCAGGTTTAAATCCTTTAAGTCTGGCTTAAAAAAAATACAACTTTTTCAGCAGACAACATACCTTCAACAATCAATCATTTTTTCTTTCTGTTGTTTCTTAATTGTTCCAACCTTTCCATCAGCAGCTTCCTAAAAACAACTTATGTTTATTCTTCTGCATTTTTAAAGAGTTTGATAAACCCTTCAATGTGATTCTCACTCACACTACTTATATCTTTGTTGTAGTTGAAGAAGACTTTATCTCCATGGAAAGTCTCATACCATAATCCAAGAGGTGCTGGCTTAGGAATATTTGTTGGCACGTTGTTCAAACTTTTTATCTCCTTTATTACCTTCTTGATTTGGCTTCGAAATTCCATGTTGAGTCTAGAAGTTTCAAGCACTGTAGACAACAACAATTCCAAGTCTTCTTTTGATAGTCCCTCCAAGGCTGGCTTTGCATACTTCACAGATTCTCCATCTTTAAAAAAGATGTGGAGCAATTCTTTGTCGTTTGTGCCCTTGACCAAGTTTATATGCCTTGTACTTCTTTTCAGGGCTTTGATCATATCATCTGTGCTGGCTATTTCAACTTTGTAAGGCTTCCTTGATGGTACTCTTCGTGGCTTTGTTGATCCACTTATAGCCACCAAGGCAGTCTCAGTTGTCCTTGGAGTCTCTTGAGTGACAGGCTTCCTTCTTGCACTTCTCTGCCTCTACCATCTCTTTTTTCTTTTTCTTGGTTATGACTGCTCTCTGTGCACTTGTCTTCTTTGCAGTGTGTTTCTTCTTCTTAGCCTCCTCCTCTTTCTTCTCCTTTTCTGCAACCATTTCTTCCTCTTGTTGTAGCTTTTGTGCAAGGATTGCATCAGCAGCTATCAACCTTTGGTCGTATGGTGAGACTAACTCCATTTTCCCATCTAGTTCTAATTCAACAGGATTGAGAAAATGAGCAGTCTTCATGGCATCCCCCATTAGCTTGTGTTGTCCTGGTTGAGTAGGAATTTTTTTTGTGTTTCTTCAACCAAGATTCCCTTGCCTTTACTTCTTGATGTGCTTGGGGCTTCTGCAGTCTGTTGAATAGGAAGAGGGACTTCCTTTGGAACTGCTGCTGGAAGTGTTGTTGTTGCTGTTGTTGTTGTTGCCTCAAGATCAGCATGCTTCTTTAGAATATTTTTTTTATATGCTTGCAGTGCAACATTTTCCTTTATAGTTTTTTCTTTTAATGCTTGCAACTGCAAGGAAGCATCCATTGAAACTGGAACAGTTTTTGGTTTGGGTATTTGTACAGGTTGTTTGAGATGACCACTCTCCCCCTTTTTGACATTAGCATCTTTGGGTTGGGAAGAGGTGGCCAAATGTGGTATTGCCTACATCAAGAGATGTTCCATTCGATCTTGCTTCTGGAGAAGGAGTTGAATATTGGCTTCAAGGGCTTGAATTTTACTGTCAGTTTTGGACTTGTCTTTTATAATTGAATTAATTGTAGTGACAATCCTCCTTGGCAAGTGGCCTTCATAGCACCTTCTAATCTTGTCAGTCTCTACCTCCATTTGTAGCTTTATCTCTTTGACTGCAGCATTGATGCTAGTAACCAAGTAGTGGTGAAACTTGCTATGTTTCTTATCCACCTTGGTTACTTATTTGAGTACATCTTTTGTGGAAGGTGCAGCTGCAATTGACCTTATGTTGGTTACATAATCCTACCTGTGAAGTGCAACTGCATCCTCTAGAGAATTTGTGAAGTTTGCATTTAGCCAAACATCCATATTCTCTTCTTCTTGAGGTTCTTCAGGCACATGATCATTTGCTAGCCTTATCTTGAGTGCAGAAATGTGATCTTGATGCTGTTGCAGTCCATAAAGCAATTCAAAATCAGCATTTGACATTTCTGATAGGACATTGATGGCTGCATCACCTGTGCTTGAGCTTGTCCCTGTTTCCCCTGTTTGGATTATTGTTGTAGGAGCAGGGAAACATGAGCTTCTGATGGTGTGGAGGTTTCAACAGGTTTTAAAAATTCACCTGCTGAAAATTTCTCTCTGTTATTTTCTTCAAGGATCTTATTCTTGTTCGCACCCTCTCCTTTTAGCTGGGGTTGGGCACCCAGCTTCTCTAGCTCTCCTTTTTCCAAGCTCTCTAAAGTTTGACTCTCTTGTGTTTGTGTTTCTCCTTTTTCCAGGTCAGGAGTCTGACTCTCACTAAGTATTCTCTTAGACTCACTCTTTTGGATATAATTACTTGTTCCTACAGAAAGAGGGGTTTGAGAAGTAATGGAGTCACCAAGGAGAGGGGGTTCCCATTGTATTTCTGTGGTTAGGGTCCTCTCCAAGGAAAATGTCTGAGAACTAACTGCACTTGTACTTTAAACAAGTGGTTCTTGTGGGTTGGTCTCTTGTTGGTTAGTCCCTGGTGGAGTACTAGTCTCTGGTGGGTGACT
>CM025780.1:10002641-10019386 GCA_014636745.2 Centella asiatica | reverse complement strand
TGACGTCATCAAAGACTAAGCTTAATGCCTCGGAGACTAAAGATGACGTCATCAAAGACTAGTTAACTGATCGGGGACAACATGAACTGATCAGGGACTAAAAGACCAAAGACTAAAAGTTGACTCGATCAGGGACTAAAGATGAAGCCATCAGGGACTAGTCGTGAATTACTCCTTGATGAGATATAGAGTTCAAATCAAAGAAGGATTGTCTTCCAAGCAATTGAAGATATTATTAAAGACGTAGCTAGTAAGGAAACAAGCCAAAAATCTATCCTAATAAAAAAGGAAAGATTGTATTTGATTTGAATTAGGAAGCTGAATCATTATTGATTTAGAATAGGAAACTAAGTTGAGTTGTAATTCAGTTTTAGAGGCTGCAATTAGTTTTATAGAATAAAAAATATATACGAAGCTGTATAGAGTTCATAGTTTTGTATCTTTACATATACAGAAAAAGAAGAAGCTGACGATCAAAGTTTTGATTGTTAGAATTTGTAATCAATTGTTAAATCAATAAAAGCAATTGTTTATAAGTTTGATGTTGTTCTTTATATTCCGCAAGAAAGATTAATTTCTTAAAGAACAAGTAATCGAAAAAGTTTCAACGAACTTGTATTCAACCCCTCTTCTAGAAGTTCTCGGCTATCTCACTGGGAAAACAAACCTTTACCTTTGCAGCCTTATTCTTCACATCAGTAAAAATCCTTTTACTCTGCAAAACAGTTGGTACAACTTGCATGCCAGTAGTATTTAGGTTAGGAATTAGATAATAAGCAATCATCATCAAAAACCTAGCATAATAAATTTTATTTCTACTACCAGTTTTAAGTTTTACCATCAGATTTTGCAGAATAAAAAGCCCAATGTTTAGATGCCTATCATACAACATAGTGAAAGCAATTTGTTGTGTGAGTGTAGTGACACTACAAAAAAATGGTCTTTAGTGACGATCGATTTTTGGTCACTAAAAGGACCTTTAGTGACGAAATATGGTCACTAAAGGCCTTTAGTGACCAGAAAATTGGTCGTCACCTGCTCGTCACTGAAGCCCAGTCACTAAAGGCTTTGGTGACCATGATTTTGTACGCGGTCACTAAGTTGCTACAGGGAAAGTGGTCACTAAAAGTAAAAAAAAAAAAAAAAATATATACAATGGGTCAAATGTCAAGTGGGTCGGATCCGGGTCGGACCAACCCGTCTTCTTCCTTGCAGCACGTCGCCGGCGCCGGCGCCGTTTCCGGCCGGCCACGGCATGCCAAGCTTGATACACGCACACACACAAAACAAAACGAGGTAGAGGCACCACTGAGACAATCACCATAAGCGATTACCCCGTTTCCACTCACGCCGTCGCCTGAAAACCACTGGAACACCAACTCCAAGCTTGCCGCCGGCCAGCCTCCTCCGTTGCCGAGAACACCATTGTTGGCAAGCTCCCAAAACTCGAAAACGCAACCATTTTTGACGAATCAAGTATGGAACTGAATCCGGAGACTTCAAGGAACTCATTCATGCAATCAATTTCAAGTTTTAACAACTAAATCGCAAGAAAAATCAAGAAGAACATTCGGGTTTTAAAACTTTCGGCCGAGTTCCTAAAACGAGCTATGCTTTGCCATTTTTGAAATTGATTGAGGCAAAATGTCGGTTCTAAGTGCAGAAACAAGTTCATGTAATCAATTTGAACAACCATGAAACAATTTGAGCTTGAATTGAGAAATTCTGTCCGTCGGGTAATAGGGTTCTACGGGTTTTTCGTGAATTTTTTTTTTAATTAAACTTTAAAAATCAATAACTCTCAAACCATATATGCTATAAACATGTGCTATATATGAAAATGATACTGAAAATTATTATCTACATAATGGTATAAACAAAAATAATAATAAATGTAAAAATAAAATAAAAAATAGAAAAAAAATATAAAGTAAAAAAAATATAAAGTAAAAAATATATATAGTAAAAAAAAAAAGAAATGATAATATAAAGTACAAATATAAAATTAAAACAGAAATGATAATAAATTGCTTAATATGGAAAGTTATAGTAAAAAAAAATAGTACCATATTTTTTTATAAAAATTTTATTACTAATATGACACAACAAAAAAAAATAATATATCATAAAATTGTATGTCATTATAAAGTAAAAAAAATTACTATACATTATTATATCATAAAATTATATAGAGTCAAAAGCATTTTTTCACCAAAAAATTTAGTGACCAACATCTCTATGGTCAAGAAGTTAAGTGACTAGATTTCTAGTCACTAAACAAGTTTTAATGACGATACCAAGCTGTGGTCACCAAATTCGGTCACTAAAGGAAAATTTATTGACCACTTTCTTGTTTTGGTCACTAAATTTGTGTGTTCACTAACATTTGGTGACCAAAAAAAAATTAAGTCACAAAAGGCTACTTTTGGTGACCAGAATTTTATTTGTCACTAAAATTTTTGTCACTAAAGGCCATTTTTTTTGTAGTGTGATAGCATCATAACCACTGCATTTTGATGAAAAAGCTTTAGTTATTATATCAAAGAATAGTGACCACTCCTGCCTTAGATGGGGTTGTGTTATGGACCCAACAGAAACAAGTTCTGAAGAATAATGCAAGTTTTTAAACATTGACAAAAGTTCTTCATCGGAGGCAGGGGAGTCAAAGTTTTCAAAAATAGGTAACTTTAAAGCCTTATTAACAACAGTATAATCTATATTATACTCAGTGTTGTCATACCTGAAACTTACCATTGGCGAGTCATTACTCTTGCCCTTGATGGTAGCAGTGGACCATATAGCCGATATGACTTCTGCGGTTTGTGTGAGAGCTTCATATATGGCGTAGGACAGTGAAGAGGTTTGTAGAAAATCTACAATCAGATGGTACTGTGCTTCAAATTCATTTTTGTCGACCACACCTGCATAGTTGGTCTTGATGAAGTCTAACTCTCTGAACTTGAAGCTTACAGTTTTGGCTGCCATTGAAGAGATCTGTAAAACTTTGAAGAATGTGTTTGGAAAAGATTAATTCGCAGAGTGTTTGGAGGGAGAATCAAATTTTCAGAGCTTAAGAGTTTGTGATTACAACGATGTTTGAAAAAACTTTTATCAAATTCCCAAAACGTTTGCAATTCTGAGTGGATTATGGGTAACTACCTCTTTTACCCTCGATCAGAAATTACCCTAATCTCTTATTCAACCACTCATCAGGGACTAACTAGTCTTCGATAGTTCTATGTTTAAGTAGTCGGGGACTAGATGAAAATAACTAGTCAGGGACTAATTTGAGTTAGTCTCCGATAGGCTATTTTAAACTAGTCAGAGACTAATTCAAAAATGCTTATCGGGGACTAAGATCAATTAGTCTCCGATGGTTATTTTCAACTAGTCAGGGACTAATTAAAAAAAAACTTATCGGGGACTGACATTAGTATCTTACTCCGAAGCTCTCAGGGACTAAGGAAATATAGTCCCTGCTCCATTTTGTTTTTCAAAAACATTTTCAATAATCAATTGAATGATTATTAGCTTCAAAATTCTATTTTATTAAAAACAATTTTATTAAAATAGCTTCAAAAATTATGTTTAAAATTAAACAACTTCAATAATTCTATTTAAAAATAAACAACTTCAACCTAGAAATTAAATTCTAGCTACATACAACCTAACAACTCGTTTCATGAAATTTAATTAATTTTTAGAAGCATAATTCAACATTCCTAAATCATAGACTAATCTATTAAATGTAGACTCATCTAAAGACTTTGTGAATATGTCTGCAAGTTGTTTATTAGTTGTAACCCAGTGTAATTCAATATTTCCTTCACTAACATGTTCTCTAATGAAGTGATATCGAATATCTATATGTTTTGTCCTAGAATGTTGCATTGGATTTTCTGTTATAGCTATGACACTAGTATTATCACAATAATTAGGAATTTTGGATAATGACATACCATAGTCTAGGAGTTGATTCTTGATCCATAAGATCTGAGCACAACAACTCTCAGCTGCAATGTATTCAGCTTCAGCTGTTGAAGTTGAAACTGAATTTTGTTTCTTGCTAAACCAAGAAACAAGTCTGCCTCCTAGAAATTGGCAGCTTCTACTTGTGCTTTTTCTGTCAAGCTTGCAACCTGCATAGTCAGCATCTGAATAACCAATTAGTTTAAAATCAGATTCTTTGGGATACCATAAACCAAGGTTTGGGGTACCCTTTAAATATCTGAGAATTCGTTTGACAGCAATCAAATGTGACTCTCTAGGGTCAACTTGAAATCTAGCACATAAACATGTAGCAAACATTATATCAGACCTACTTGCAGTTAGATATAAAAGTGAGCCTATCATTCCTCTAAAACTAGTAATATCAACTTTCTTTCCTTTTAAATCCTTATCTAGTTTAGTGGACGAAGGCATGGGTGTTTTTGCAGATGCACAATCAACCAAATTATATTTTCTCAGTAAATCCTTGATGTACTTGGACTGACTTATGAAAATTCCTTCAGTTAATTGTTTAATTTGTAAACCTTAAGAAAAATGTTAACTCTCCCATCATACTCATTTCATATCTAGACTGCATTAGTTTTAAAAACTTTTCACAGAGTTTTTCATTTGTAGAGCTAAATATAATATCATCTACATAGATTTGCACAAGTATAACATCATAGCCTTGAATTCTGTAAAATAAAGTTTTATCTATGATACCTCTAATAAATTTGTTTTCAAGTAAAAACTGAGATAGAGTATCATACCAGGCTCTTGGTGCTTGTTTTAACCCATAAAGTACTTTGTCTAACCTGTAGACATGATTTGGAAGTTTGGAGTCCACAAAACCTAGGGGTTGTTCAACATAGACTTCCCCTTCCAATTTTCCATTCAAGAAAGCACTCGTGACATCCATCTGGTACACCTTGAAGTTCTTGTAGGCTGCAAAAGCCAAGAAAATCCTTATTGCTTCAAGTCTTGCTACTGGTGCAAAAATTTCATCACAGTCTATTCCTTCTTCTTGAGAATATCCTTTTGCAACCAGTCTTGCTTTATTTCTTGTGATTGTACGAGTTTCATCCAATTTATTTCTGAAGACCCACTTGGCACCTATTATTGATCTATTCCTTGGTTTGGGTTCCAGTCTCCAGACTTTGTTTCCTGTGAATTGATGTAATTCCTTTTGCATGGCTATTATTTAGTCAGGATCTAGAAGTGCTTCCTCAATTTTCTTTGGCTCAATCTTTGACAGAAAACTGAGATATAAACATTCATTTTGAGTTGCACTTCTAGTCTTGACTCCATCCTCAATACTTCCTATAATCAAACATGTTGTGTGATCTCTTAACCATGGAATGACACGTGGCAGATTTGACTTTGAAGTAGAGGCTTCATGTTCTAGATTGATGTTTTGCAATCCAGCTTCTTGATCAGAGACTGCTTCCCCTAAACCATTGACTTCCTCTTCATTTGCTCCCCCTGAGCTATTTATCTCAATAGTCCGTGGTGTCAATATAGTCTCCGATTGTGCATCAGTGCCACTAGTCCCTGCTAAATCATTAGTCTCTGATGGTTCACTAATGTCACCAGTTTCTTGTGTTTCATTTGAATCTAATACTCTTGTCTCTTATAAAGTATTAGTCCTTGGTATCTCGTGCACAACAGTTAGCTCCCCCTCAATTACATAGGGATCATTGTTGTCTTGGGGTTTCTCAGTAGTCTTTGATGGATATTCCCATGCATCCAATTCATTCTCAAAACTGAGAGGTTCATGCAATCCTTGACCAATCATCCCTGGAATCTTCCTGTCATCAAATACAACTTGTATGGATTCCACAATGACTTTTGTTCTTAGATTATATACTCTGTATGCCTTGCTTGACAGAGAATAACCTAAGAAGATTGCTTCGTCAGACTTGTTATCAAATTTTCCTCTTGTCTCTGATGAATCTCTCAATACAAAACATTTACAACCAAACATATGTAAAAACTTGAGAGTTGGTTTACTCCCAGTCATTAACTCATAGGGTGTTTTGTTGTAAGCCTTGTTAATCAAGGACCTGTTTTGTGTAAAGCAAGCCATGCTAATAGCTTCCTCCCAAAAATATGTGGGAAGCTTTACCTCTTATAACATTGTCTTTGCTGCTTCAATAAGGGTCCTGTTTTTCCTTTCAACAACTCCATTCTGTTGAGGAGTTCTGGGAGTAGAGAATTGGTGTGTTATTCCTTTTCCAATGCAGAATTTAATAACTTGGAAATTCTTGAATTCTGTTCCTCTGTCACTCCTTATCACCCTTACTGTCTTTCCTGACTCAGTCTCTATTTTCTAGACATGATCAATAATTAACTGAGCAGCTTCATCTTTTGTGTGGAGGTATTTTACCCAAATATACCTCGTGTGATCATCCACTATAACCAAAGCATATCTATTCCTTAAGATAGACATAACATTCACTTGACCAAATAAATCCATATGTAGTAATTGTAAAGGGTCAGTGATTGATGTTGCTAGTTTGCTTTTGAATGACACACTCCTTTGTTTCCCTTTCTGGCATGAGTCACACAACCCATCTTGTGTAAATTCCAATTGTGGAATGCCAACTGCTAATCCTTTCCTCACCAGTTTGTTGATATTCTTGAAATTCAGGTGGGAAAGCTTTTTGTGCCAAAGCCAACTTTCATCAGTTGATGGTTTGCTATAGTGACATGTGATTTGATCAGTAAAAGAAATAAGGTTTGCAATGTACAAATTCCCTTTTTTTTTCCCTGTCAAAATCACATTCCCTGATTCTTTGCCACTCACCAAGCATTGATCTTCTTTGAAGGTGACATCAAATCTCTTATCAGATAGTTGACTCACACTTAGTAAGTTGTGTTTTAAGCCATCAACTAGTGATACTTCTGTGAAGATGACTTCTCCATGTTCAACACAGCCATAACCCCTTGTATGGTCTTTGCTGTCATCTCTAAAAGTGACTTTTGGGCCACTCTTCTCTTCAAACTGTTTTAACAGGGACTTGTCTCCAGTCATATGTCTTGAACAACCACTGTCCAAGTACCATGATTTCTTCTTTTTGCCCTGCACAGTTAAGAGTAACTAGTTAGAAATTTTCGGGACCCAGACTTTCTTGGGTCCTTTCTCACTAGTTGCAGAATCAAGACTTGACTCAGATTGAGTTGATTGTCTATTTTCCCAGTGAGATAGCTGAGAACTTGTAGAAGGGGGGGGGGGGGGGGGGGTTGAATACAAGTTCTTTGAATACTTTTCGATTACTTATTCGTTAAGAAATTAAATTTTCTTGCGGAATATAAAGAACAAGAACTCAAATCAATTTATAAACAATTGCTATATTGATTTCACAACTGATTACAAATTCTAACAATCACAATAATATGATCATCAGCTTCTTTTCTATTCTGTATAGGAAAAGATACAAACTATGAAAAACCTATACAGATTCGAATTACAATTCTCGATAAACCTAATTACAGCTTTGTTAGTGCAACATTAGCACAAGTGTTTGTAGAGGGGGGGGGGGGGGGGGATGAATACAAACACCTGAAACTTTTCGCACTTAAAAACTTATAAGCCTTACTGAAAACAAGTTGTAACAAACAGAAAAACTATATGAAATGAATACGCAGATTCAAGTTAAAATAGTTATATTATAACTCGAGGTTTTTCTAGAAATCTGTATAATCACAAATGTGATTTACAGCTACAAATTCTGTGAATAAAGTTCACAGCTTCTCGCACTCACTAGCTTCTAATATTCTTTGAAATATCTCTCTCAAGATCTATTGCAAAGCTTCTCTCTAGTGTTTTTGTGCTTCAGTGCTTGTTTGATCTGTTGGATAGATTCAATCATTCGTTCTATTTGTAATGAGAGCTCCGTTGCTTATATATACATCAGTGAGATGAAATCACGTTCTTGAGACGTGCTTCTCTTCTCAACTTAGCCGCAAGTATGTCACATCTAAACTTTATGTGTCAGACTGCTACGTGCTTTGTTGCTACTTTTCTTCCCCTGATCTGTGTGCATTTGATGCTTGAGAGTTCTCATTGGACCATGAACAAACTTCAAGAAATATCTTTCCAGTTAATATTTCTTGCTTCTGTAACACGTTACGTTGATTTCCGTGTAAGAACTGATGACGGGTGTATGCTGTCAAAACGATCCACTGACTGCTAGCCCTGACGGACTTTGATCAGTGCTTCTAGATCCTCTGATGCTTATTGACTGGATCAGGGATTCGTCCTTCACTTAAGTTATACTCAGTGCTTCTTGACCCTGATGGTTATAGCTGATGGCATACACTGATTGCTTCCACTGATGTCATGTTGGTCATTCTCCCTGCAGGTTACCCTGATGGGTTTGCCTGACACTGATATGTCCCAAAGTGTTTCACTGACGGATTGGTCTGCCCTCGTCATACCCTGACAGGTTCCTCTGACGGGTTCCCCCCTGACGGGTTCCCCCCTGACGGGTTCCCCCCTGACGGGTTTCCCCTGATGGGACTTAATCAACGTAACTTTGATTTAGAATTTCTGATGTGCGGAATACTTCGTTTGCTTACAAGTAGCATCAGACATTCTTCTTCACTTTGTCAAGTCCTTTGAATGTTCCTGTTTTCTGACTTGTCTTGTGAAGTTATTAACTATCCACTGATGAATAAATTTATCATCAGTGGATGCAAAACTTGTGCTAATCTTAAGGTTTATAAAATACCTCAAGTATTTATAGTTGCACAATTTATTACATAATCATCATCATCATCATTTATCTCTAACAATCTCCCCCTATTTATGTTTATCAATTTGATAACCATAAATCCCTAGATGCACTGATGATGATGTCAAAACCAATACTAAATACATGAAAGAATTTTGAATGAATTAATAAATGTATTTCTGTACAAGTATAACCTATATCTATTACAAAAAGAATGTTGTATTTAGACATCAGAACCCCTTTTCCTTTTTGCTGAGACAAAGGGCAATGGCCGACTTGATTCAATAGGTTGAGAGTCACTTCCAAGGCCTTGTCTTCTTTGCTCTGGGTTTTGATTAGGGATTCTGAGTCTGTTGTCTACTGCTCCTGTCTCCAGCTGCTCTAGTTCATTTTGAAGAAGTTTTCTGAAGTTGACTATGTTGACATTTTTGCTTGATTCCAAAGCTTCAAGGACAATCTCGATTTCCTGAATATTGGCTGCAGCAAGTTGTGACCAGTAAAAGGTAATGATCTCCCCCTTTTGATTTTTGAATTGTACTCCCATGGGGCTGGTGATCATTTTGGGATAGACTTTGAATCCCTTTATTGGTGGCACATCCCTTACTGTAGTGTTCCTATCATCAGCTCTGGTTTCTTCTATCTCCTTCAATACCCTCTGAATCAGCAGGACTCTGAACTTGATGACATGTTCGTTCTTATGGTTTGCAATTTGACTCAGAACATGCATCGCTTCCTCCAGGCTTAGGCCATCAACCTCTTTAATCCTTATGTTCTTCTCCCGCCCATCAGTGGATTTATAAAATAGCTTTAGTGGATTATCCAATGCTGTGGGCAGGTTTCTTTTATTGTTGATGGCACTCCTCAGACTGTTGATTATCCCCTTAAGTCTTTATTAGCCTGAGAGGATTTTGGAATCAGGTTTAGAACCAGTCCTAATTGCTCAGCATCCATTCTCCTGAACCAGTCCATTGCCACATTGAATTCTGACCCACTCTTTATTTGAACTGTAATCAGCTGATCTCTTCTATTGTTGAACCTGACATCTATGCTTTTTATTGAGAACATAAATGTCAGGTTTTTGCGCCTTTTTTCTTTGAGAAATTCAGCTAGAGTGGGTGGACCATATTCTTTGGTATCAAGAGATGGTGCTTTGTCCTTGGCATCTTCTGATTTCTTTGAAGTGGCATCAGGGTCTTTAGATTTGTCTTGATTTTTATCCCCTGATGCACTTCTAGGGTTCTGTAATCTTCGAGTCTGAGGTCTCCTAGAGGTCCTTGGCTTGACATTCTTCTTCTTCTTCACTTCTTCCTCCTGTTCCTTTGCCATTTCCCTTTCTTCTTCTTCTTGAAGTTGCTGTGCATAGAGTGCATCAGCTTCTACAAACTTTTTATCCTGGGGAAAGACCAACTCCACTTTCCCATCAATTACTACTTCAACAGGTTTTGGAAAGTGGGCTGTCTTCATGGCATCTCCAAGTAGCTTAGGCCCTGATTGAGTGTTGGATTTCTTCTTGGGTTCCTCAATCAGGATGTCTTTGCCTTTGTCCTTGTTATTTGGAGCAGGAACATGAGTAGTAGTCACATCCCCTGATGGTTGGGTTGATTTCTCAGCAACATCCCCTAACGACTGCTTGGTTGATTTCTCCCCCTTTTTGACAGCATCATCAGTGGGAGTTGAGAGTCGGGATGTGACTTAAAGAAGTTGTTGCATTGTGTCAGCCATGGATTGTTGTAGAGTATCCATGTTGTTCAGTTGAGTAGAAAGATCACTAAGCTTGTGTTCAACATTGTCAACTTGCTTCTTCATTCGTGGTAGAGTCTGGTTGGTGACTAAGGAGTCGACAACTTGTTGTATATGCTAGAACTTTGTGTTAAAATGTGTATACAATTTTTGGTTTTCTATATCTATGGATTGACCAATCATGATCTGTGACTTTAACACTTTGATCAAGACTGGATCAGTGGTCCTAGCTAACTCTTACTTTAATAACTGTACAGTATGAGACATTTGATTATGTCTAAAGTATAAATCAACTCCGATGAACTGGGAAAAATCATCTTGTGGAGCATCATCTTCATCACTTGCAGAAGAAGAAGTAATATTTACAGTATCACTATTTTCTCTCTGTTCTTTATTTACAAGGATCTCATCCTTATCTCTCTCATCCTCTCCTTTTTCTTTGCCATCTAAGGCATCACTCATATTCTCTCCTTTTTCTTTGCCTACTAAGGCAGTACTCTCTTGCTCTCCTTTTGCCAAAGTCCTCTCAGGGGTTTGACTTTGCCTCTCTTCACTAAGTATTTTCTCATTCTCACTCAAAATTGTCCTAGAGGGGCTCCTATGGGCTTGGAAATCATCAACTGTGACCAGTTCAAGTGAAGTATTTACAGATTCTGGTTCAACAGTTGTGATAGGAGAAGGAGAAGAATTAAAGTGTGTATGTATAATTGGAGAGGTATAGGTTTCTATAGAGGAAGTATATACAATTGGGGGTACATAGAGAGTTATGGCTGTAGTATGTACAGTGTTATTTATGTCCCCTGCTTGATCACTAGTGTTTGTATCAAGTAAAAATGAATCAGCCATGTGAGAATAATGACTGTCAAACACTGTGTCAGAGAGTGTTGGCTCCTCCACGAAATGAGAATGTGGAGAATCTGATTGTATGGCACTTAAAGTTTGTGTCATTATATCTGAAGAAATTTGAGGAACAGAGAAAGAAGGAAGTGGTGTAGATGGGAGTGTTGGCTGAATCACTGAACGAGGAGGTGATTCATCAAAAGATGCTGTAGAAGAATGTTTCTGAACTACAACATCTTGAGTAGTGTGTACACTCACTGTGTCAGCTATCTGCAAGTGGCTCTCAGAGACCCTGATGGTAGGTTCATCAGTGTCTATGGTTAGTGTATGTGCCTCACTCAACTGTGTCCTTGGTTGAGGACTATTTTCAATAACTAATCCCTTTTGAGAGGAACTAGATAGAAATATGTTTAATTCCTTATCAAAGGCTATATCCTGTTGAGAGGATACGCCCTGGTCAGGCTGTTGGGTATCACTCGTGGCTCCCTTCTTCTTCTTCAATCTTCTCCTATAGCCAAGCACTCTCTCTCCTTGCTCCCCCTCAGTTGATGTGGTAACTTCACTGGGTTTTCTTTTAATCCCAACAGTCTTTTGGGAGACTGTGGATTGGGCTATTGAGAGTGGTTGTGAAGAAATTGGTTGTTCTACTTGGGTAGGCAGAGAGGTGGTTGTTTTCTCTGCCATAGTAGATGAAGGTGAAGAATTTACAGTGTGAGAGGTAGAAGATGTAGAATTTACTACCTGTATCATATGCGTTGGGAGAGCAAATGATTCAGTTTTATATGATTTCTTCATTATTTCTGCAAACAATTTCTTTGTTTGCTTGTATGTCTGTACAGGTATATCATTCTCAAAAGAAAGATTAGTAATTTGATCTTTAATAATCATCAACAAAAATCTAGAATAGTATATTTCAGTTTTCCTATTATTTACATTACCTAATTTATTTAAAAAATCATCAAAAATGATTTTACCTATATTTATATTTACATTTTTAATCATTGCATATGCTATTTTCAAAGTTAAAGAGGTAATAACCTCAAAGTTAGAACACTTACCTGAGAATGCCTTGGTGATTGTATCAAACAGGTAAGAGATCTCCCGCTTAACATTCACCCTTTTGAGATCTTTGAACTTTAACACTGCGTTGGAAGCAGGATTATAGCCCAATTCTCTTAAGAAATCCAGTAGGTTGGCATCACTGGGTGCATCCACCAGATCTTGAGTAGGTAACCCCAAAATAGAGTTAAGTCTGGAAGGAGTTATTTTCCCTTTCTCAGACGAAACCTTGAATGAGATACCCTTGACCACATCTGGCTTGGTGGTGGAGTACATGAATTTAGCACTGGTCCACAGTTGTGACAGTGCCTCCCCCGACATTTCTTCATCGGTAAAGATGGCTTTACTAAACTCAGATTTGAGCAGATAGTTCATCATTGGTTTAAAGCAATCATTTACCTCATCAATGCCAGAGAAGCCCACAAAGTTTGTGGATGGGACTGTCAAGTTCCTCTGAATTTGTTGACGTGCCATGGATGCTTTGAAGATTTGAGATTCTAGGGTTTTTGTAAAGTCGAGAGAAAAAGAACTCTAGCAAATATCAGGTTTAGATTAAGTGTTTGAGAGTTTCAAAAAGTAAGAGAGATAAGGTATTAATACCTGCCTAAAGACGTTTGAAAAATTCCCCTGAAAACACATTATCAGGGTGTCAGTTCAGTTTCTGTGATGACACGTCATCAGTGAGAGAAGAATTCAATGATGAGTTGTCATCACTTAACTGGCCTAGAAACCCGATGCAAAAAAAATTTAAACTTACCCTGATGATTCACTGTATGTACATACCCTGACCCTGATGCACAAGACGGACACCCTGATCCTGACGAACGAGTTGAGTACCCTGACCCTGACGCACAGGTAGGAGACCCTGACCCTGACGAACAGGTAGGATACCCTGACCCTGACGAACAGGTAGGATACCCTGACCCTGACGAGAGATCCAGACACCCTGACCCTGACGCACAGGTAGGAGACCCTGACCCTGACGAACAAGCTGGACACCCTGACCCTGATGCGTCCTTAAGGAAGCCTTGACCCTGATGCATCAGTCAAAACAAAAACAAAACAACAAAAAGCAGAATATACAAGTATATACATATATACAATTTGAACATATATAACCACATATCAATTTGATTTTATCAAGAACTTATGAACTGAGTTAGAGATACCAAAATTTTTAGGATTTTGACTCTGACCCTGACGCATAATTCACCATTCCCAGCTCCCCCACAAGATTTGAAAAAGTGGCTTCATTAAGAGCTTTGGTGAATATGTCTGCCAGTTGCTGATTTGAAGGTACGAACTGTAATTCAATATTCCCATTCATAACACGTTCCCTGATAAAATGATATCTGATTTCTATATGCTTGGTTCTGGAATGTTGTACTGGATTTTCAGTAATGACAATGGCACTTGTGTTGTCACACTTCATTGGAATTTTGGAATAGTTAAGACCATAATCCATTAGCTGATTTTTCATCCACAGAATTTGTGCACAACAACTTCCAGCTGCAATATATTCAGCTTCAGCAATAGATGTAGAAATAGAATGCTGCTTTTTGCTGAACCAAGATACAAGCCTTCCCCCTAGAAATTGACAGCTTCCTGTTGTACTCTTTCTGTCACTCCTGCATCCTCCAAAGTCAACATTAGAATATCCTAGCAATTCAAATCCAGACTCCTTTGGATACCAAAGTCCCAACTCTGTAGTGCCCTTGATATATCTGAAGATTCTTTTCACTGCAATGAGATGAGATTCCTTTGGATCAGCTTGATATCTTGCACAAAGACATGTTGCAAACATTATGTCTGGCCTGCTTGTTGTCAGATATAGCAATGATCCAATCATTCCCCTGTAAGTCTTCAAATCAACCTTCTTTCCATTCTTATCAGGGTCAATCTTGGTTGCAGTGGCCATAGGTGTCTTTGCTACTTTTGAATCCTCTATATCAAATTTCTTAAGAAGTTCTTTGGCATATTTTGTTTGATGAATGTAGATTCCATCAGAGTCTTGTTTAACTTGCAATCCCAAGAAATAAGATAACTCACCCATCAAGCTCATCTCATATTTGCTTTGCATGAGTTTGGAGAATTTTCACACAGTCTTGTGTCAGTGGATCCAAAAATAATATCATCAACATAAATTTGAACCAAAATCAGATGACCTTGGTGTTGTCTGAAGAACAAGGTTTTGTCAATGATACCTCTTGAAAATTTATTTTCCACCAGAAATTTTGACAGTGTGTCATACCAAGCTCTAGGTGCTTGCTTCAGTCCATAAAGTGCCTTTTCCAATTTGTAGACATGATTTGGAAATTTTGAGCATTCAAAACCTGGAGGTTGTTGGACATACACCTCCTGTTCCAATTTCCCATTCAGAAAAGCACTTTTCACATCCATTTGATATACTTTAAAATTTGAATGTGCTGCATAGGCTAAGAAAATTCTTATAGCCTCAAGTCTGGCTACTGGTGCAAAGGTTTCATCAAAATCAATCCCTTCTTCTTGAAGATATCCTTTTGCAACCAGTCTTGCTTTGTTTCTAACAACAATGCCAGCTTCATCCATCTTATTTCTGAATACCCACTTTGTACCTATTATGATCCTATCTTTGGGCTTGGGTACAAGCTTCTATACTTGATTCCTTTCAAATTGATTTAACTCTTCCTGCATTGCCAAGATCCAGTCAGCATCTTGAAAAGCTTCTTCAACCTTCTTTGGTTCAATTTGAGAAAAAAAACAAGCATATAGGCATTCATTAGATGTAGCTTTCCTGGTCTGCACTCTTTTGCTTGGGTCACCAATAATCAGATCTATTGTGTGACTTCTGGCTCATTTAGGATTAGAAATGTGTCTTGATGAGCTTGCTTGACTATCATCTCCTCCCCCTAAGCCTGTGCTCCCAGCTTCTGAAAACTCTCCCCCTGAATTAGTGGATAATTCAAGGTTCAAGTTATCCCCTGATGGTGCATGTCCTGATGAATGATCCCCTGATGAAGTATCCCCTGATCTGTTGTCCAGGAAATTTGCTCTATCTGTTGAAAGGGGTTCTTCATTGATTGGATTGACATCAGGAATGGATAAATTCTCCATTTGTCTGCACACATCAGCTTCATTCTCTTGATAATCAATATCATCTTCATTTTCAAACCTGAGTTCTTCATGAAAGCCAGGGTCTTCAAGCCCAGATATTTCTTGATCATCAAAAGCTACATTTATAGACTCCATCACCACTTGAAGTCTTTTGTTGTAAACCCTGAAGGCCTTGGATGACAGAGAATAACCTAGGAAAATTGCTTCATCAGCTTTAGGATCAAATTTTCCTAAGTTCTCACCAAAATTCCTCAGAACAAAACATTTGCATCCAAAGACATGGAGAAACTTGATGCTTGGCTTTCTCCCTGTCATTAGCTCATATGGTGTCTTGTTGATTAGAGATCTATTCTAGGTAAAACAAGCAGTGGAAATTGCTTCAGCCCAAAAATAGGTGGGAATCTTTGCCTCTGCTAGCATTGACCTAGCAACTTCTATCAGGGTTCTATTTTTCCTTTCCACTACACCATTCTGTTGAGGAGTCCTTGGAGCATAAAAAGTATGATTTATGCCTTTCTCCACACAAAATCCCTCAACAGCTGCATTCTTGAATTCAGTTCCATTATCTGTTCTCAACATTCTAACCACTGACCCTGATTCTGTTTCCACCTTCTTGATATGGTCAATAATTTGTTGAGATACTTCTGATTTAGCATGCTGAAACTTTACCCAAGTGTATATGGTGTAGTCATCCACTATGACCATTGCAAATCTTTTCTTTGACACTGACATTATGTTGACAGGGCCAAAGAGATCCATATGTAACAATTGAATTGGATCTTTGATCATGGTGGCTTCTTTGCTGACAAAGGATGACTTCCTTTGCTTCCCTTGTTGACATGTTGAACATAATCCTTCTTGGATAAACTCCATTTGGGGTAGTCCACTTACTAACTCTCTCTTCACTAGATCATTAATTGACTTGAAGTTCAGGTGAGAGAGCTTCTTGTGCCATAGCCTGCTTTCATCAGGGGATGCCTTGTTGTAGAAACATGATTCTCCACTTACTGAATTAAAATCAGCAACATAGAGATCTCCTTTTCTTATCCCTGACAAAACCAGCTTCCCATCACTTTCATTTGAGATTAGGCACTGATCTCCTTTGAAGGAAGTGATGAATCCTTTGTCACTTAGTTGACTTATGCTTAGCAAATTATGCTTGAGCCCATCAACCAATGCTACATTTTCAGATGAGACATTCCCATTTGCTGCTTTGCCATAACCAAGAGTTAGTCCTTTGCTGTTATCACCAAATGAAATTACTGGACCAGCCTTTTCTTGAAATTCTGT
>CM025780.1:9963902-9994611 GCA_014636745.2 Centella asiatica | reverse complement strand
CTGACCCTGACGAACAGGTAGGATACCCTGACCCTGACGAGAGATCCAGACACCCTGACCCTGACGCACAGGTAGGAGACCCTGACCCTGACGAACAAGCTGGACACCCTGACCCTGATGCGTCCTTAAGGAAGCCTTGACCCTGATGCATCAGTCAAAACAAAAACAAAACAACAAAAAGCAGAATATACAAGTATATACATATATACAATTTGAACATATATAACCACATATCAATTTGATTTTATCAAGAACTTATGAACTGAGTTAGAGATACCAAAATTTTTAGGATTTTGACTCTGACCCTGACGCATAATTCACCATTCCCAGCTCCCCCACAAGATTTGAAAAAGTGGCTTCATTAAGAGCTTTGGTGAATATGTCTGCCAGTTGCTGATTTGAAGGTACGAACTGTAATTCAATATTCCCATTCATAACACGTTCCCTGATAAAATGATATCTGATTTCTATATGCTTGGTTCTGGAATGTTGTACTGGATTTTCAGTAATGACAATGGCACTTGTGTTGTCACACTTCATTGGAATTTTGGAATAGTTAAGACCATAATCCATTAGCTGATTTTTCATCCACAGAATTTGTGCACAACAACTTCCAGCTGCAATATATTCAGCTTCAGCAATAGATGTAGAAATAGAATGCTGCTTTTTGCTGAACCAAGATACAAGCCTTCCCCCTAGAAATTGACAGCTTCCTGTTGTACTCTTTCTGTCACTCCTGCATCCTCCAAAGTCAACATTAGAATATCCTAGCAATTCAAATCCAGACTCCTTTGGATACCAAAGTCCCAACTCTGTAGTGCCCTTGATATATCTGAAGATTCTTTTCACTGCAATGAGATGAGATTCCTTTGGATCAGCTTGATATCTTGCACAAAGACATGTTGCAAACATTATGTCTGGCCTGCTTGTTGTCAGATATAGCAATGATCCAATCATTCCCCTGTAAGTCTTCAAATCAACCTTCTTTCCATTCTTATCAGGGTCAATCTTGGTTGCAGTGGCCATAGGTGTCTTTGCTACTTTTGAATCCTCTATATCAAATTTCTTAAGAAGTTCTTTGGCATATTTTGTTTGATGAATGTAGATTCCATCAGAGTCTTGTTTAACTTGCAATCCCAAGAAATAAGATAACTCACCCATCAAGCTCATCTCATATTTGCTTTGCATGAGTTTGGAGAATTTTCACACAGTCTTGTGTCAGTGGATCCAAAAATAATATCATCAACATAAATTTGAACCAAAATCAGATGACCTTGGTGTTGTCTGAAGAACAAGGTTTTGTCAATGATACCTCTTGAAAATTTATTTTCCACCAGAAATTTTGACAGTGTGTCATACCAAGCTCTAGGTGCTTGCTTCAGTCCATAAAGTGCCTTTTCCAATTTGTAGACATGATTTGGAAATTTTGAGCATTCAAAACCTGGAGGTTGTTGGACATACACCTCCTGTTCCAATTTCCCATTCAGAAAAGCACTTTTCACATCCATTTGATATACTTTAAAATTTGAATGTGCTGCATAGGCTAAGAAAATTCTTATAGCCTCAAGTCTGGCTACTGGTGCAAAGGTTTCATCAAAATCAATCCCTTCTTCTTGAAGATATCCTTTTGCAACCAGTCTTGCTTTGTTTCTAACAACAATGCCAGCTTCATCCATCTTATTTCTGAATACCCACTTTGTACCTATTATGATCCTATCTTTGGGCTTGGGTACAAGCTTCTATACTTGATTCCTTTCAAATTGATTTAACTCTTCCTGCATTGCCAAGATCCAGTCAGCATCTTGAAAAGCTTCTTCAACCTTCTTTGGTTCAATTTGAGAAAAAAAACAAGCATATAGGCATTCATTAGATGTAGCTTTCCTGGTCTGCACTCTTTTGCTTGGGTCACCAATAATCAGATCTATTGTGTGACTTCTGGCTCATTTAGGATTAGAAATGTGTCTTGATGAGCTTGCTTGACTATCATCTCCTCCCCCTAAGCCTGTGCTCCCAGCTTCTGAAAACTCTCCCCCTGAATTAGTGGATAATTCAAGGTTCAAGTTATCCCCTGATGGTGCATGTCCTGATGAATGATCCCCTGATGAAGTATCCCCTGATCTGTTGTCCAGGAAATTTGCTCTATCTGTTGAAAGGGGTTCTTCATTGATTGGATTGACATCAGGAATGGATAAATTCTCCATTTGTCTGCACACATCAGCTTCATTCTCTTGATAATCAATATCATCTTCATTTTCAAACCTGAGTTCTTCATGAAAGCCAGGGTCTTCAAGCCCAGATATTTCTTGATCATCAAAAGCTACATTTATAGACTCCATCACCACTTGAAGTCTTTTGTTGTAAACCCTGAAGGCCTTGGATGACAGAGAATAACCTAGGAAAATTGCTTCATCAGCTTTAGGATCAAATTTTCCTAAGTTCTCACCAAAATTCCTCAGAACAAAACATTTGCATCCAAAGACATGGAGAAACTTGATGCTTGGCTTTCTCCCTGTCATTAGCTCATATGGTGTCTTGTTGATTAGAGATCTATTCTAGGTAAAACAAGCAGTGGAAATTGCTTCAGCCCAAAAATAGGTGGGAATCTTTGCCTCTGCTAGCATTGACCTAGCAACTTCTATCAGGGTTCTATTTTTCCTTTCCACTACACCATTCTGTTGAGGAGTCCTTGGAGCATAAAAAGTATGATTTATGCCTTTCTCCACACAAAATCCCTCAACAGCTGCATTCTTGAATTCAGTTCCATTATCTGTTCTCAACATTCTAACCACTGACCCTGATTCTGTTTCCACCTTCTTGATATGGTCAATAATTTGTTGAGATACTTCTGATTTAGCATGCTGAAACTTTACCCAAGTGTATATGGTGTAGTCATCCACTATGACCATTGCAAATCTTTTCTTTGACACTGACATTATGTTGACAGGGCCAAAGAGATCCATATGTAACAATTGAATTGGATCTTTGATCATGGTGGCTTCTTTGCTGACAAAGGATGACTTCCTTTGCTTCCCTTGTTGACATGTTGAACATAATCCTTCTTGGATAAACTCCATTTGGGGTAGTCCACTTACTAACTCTCTCTTCACTAGATCATTAATTGACTTGAAGTTCAGGTGAGAGAGCTTCTTGTGCCATAGCCTGCTTTCATCAGGGGATGCCTTGTTGTAGAAACATGATTCTCCACTTACTGAATTAAAATCAGCAACATAGAGATCTCCTTTTCTTATCCCTGACAAAACCAGCTTCCCATCACTTTCGTTTGAGATTAGGCACTGATCTCCTTTGAAGGAAGTGATGAATCCTTTGTCACTTAGTTGACTTATGCTTAGCAAATTATGCTTGAGCCCATCAACCAATGCTACATTTTCAGATGAGACATTCCCATTTGCTGCTTTGCCATAACCAAGAGTTAGTCCTTTGCTGTTTCCAAATGAAATTACTGGACCAGCCTTTTCTTGAAATTCTGTGAGCAGGGCTTTGTTTCCTGTCATATGCCTTGAGCAGCCACTATCTAGAAACCAGATTTGACTGCTTTTGTTCTTTCCCTGCACACAATAAAACATTTAAATTGTTTTTGGTACCCAATTTGTTTTGGGTCCTCTTGGTTTAGTCACAGTAATAGGTAATGCAACTTTTTCTTTATTAGTTATTTTTGGTTTTGGCAAATTTAAAACTTTCTCCTTTTTAGGAGCTTCAAAATATGCTTTTGATTTCTCAACAGTTATTTTACCTTTTTCCTTGGAGGAGCAGGTTTTAATAGATGGTAAATCATTAGCATACAAAATTTTGCCAGTCAAAATTTGTGGTTTTTCTTTGCATTGAAAAGACAAATGATTACAGCTACCACAATTCCAGCACACTTTTCTAGGGGCTTCATGAATAGAAGAATAATTTCTAGTTTTATTAACACCTAGCTTACCATTTCTATTCTTCCTGCTTTCCCCTGACAGGCCTTTTTCCCTTGATGGGCTGCAATGGCCTGAATCACTCTTTCCCCCTGATGACTGTGTATCCACTGATGCATAGTTTAGTTTCTCCATTACTGGAGGATTGAGAGTTTTGGCAAGGATACTTTTCTTGCCTCTCCCACCACTAGTGGAAGCTTCATTCACTGGGAAGACATTCCCAGATTCTAGCTTTGCTGCTGCCTTAACAAACTTGATAGTTTGAGATGGCCTTTTTCCAGAGCTAGCTGCCATCTCAACCTCAATGGGAGGTTGCTGCACATGAGTCTCTTCATAGCCCAAACCAGATTTTGGATCAGATTTCTGACTTTTCAAACGATCCTCCAGTTTTCTGCTAGACTCATTCCATCTCTTAATGACTTCCCTTTCTTGACTAAGAAGATTTAAGGTCCATTCCTCCCTTTTTATAGCACAGTCAAGAAGATTTTTAGTCCTTGAGAGTTCTTTTTCAAGACTCTCAAGTCTGGAGTTCTCTGATTCTAAAAGAGTGTTTCTGGCAGATAACTGTTCATTTATTTTCTGCATTCTCTCAATTTCAGCTACTGCACTCCTCAGGGTGTCATAGAGATCCTTTATCTCACAGGCCATTTCCTTAACAGTTTTAACACAATCATTTTTAGACATGTTAGAGGAAATTTTGAGGCTTACCTATGAGCTACTACTGTCAGTGGATGAGGCCATCAGGGCTAGGTTGACATACTCTTCATTTTCTTCTTCATCAGAGTCAACCCAGTCCTTTCCCTCTGCAATGTATGCTTTTCCCTTCTTGTTTGCATTCAGAAGGTCAAAGTATTTCTTCTTGTAGTCCACAACAGCTTCTTTGTCTCTGGATTCACCATCTTTTGTGGCCTTGCGGCACTCATTTGCAAAGTGACCCATCTCATTACATTTATAGCACTTTATTCTTAATTTGTCAATAAAGTTTTTCGTGCTACTGGATTTCCTTGCTGAAAATCTTTTAGATCCCGATGGCTTTTGGAATTTCAGCTTGGAAAACCTTTTTGCAAGAAAGGCCATGGTTTCATCTAGCTCCTCTAACTCTTGTGGAGTATATTCTTCCTCCTTGAAGTCAGCTTCTTTATCCCCTTCTATTTCAGCATCTTCTAGTTGTTGCTTCATCAAGACACTTGGCCTTGCTTCTTGTTTGTCCTTCGTGGCAGCCATCAGGGCTACTGATTTAAGCTTTCTGGCATCCCCTGACATTTCAGATCTTTGTTGAACCTCAAGTTCATATGTCTTTAAGGTGCCATAAAGCCTATCCAAGTCTAGAAGATTCATGTCCTTGGATTCCCTGATTCATGTCCTTGGATTCAAGTTAAAATAGTTATATTATAACTCGAGGTTTTTCTAGAAATCTGTATAATCACAAATGTGATTTACAGCTACAAATTCTGTGAATAAAGTTCACAGCTTCTCATACTCACTAGCTTCTAATATTCTTTGAAATATCTCTCTCAAGATCTATTGCAAAGCTTCTCTCTAGTGTTTTTGTGCTTCAGTGCTTGTTTGATCTGTTGGATAGATTCAATCATTCGTTCTATTTGTAATGAGAGCTCCGTTGCTTATATATACATCAGTGAGATGAAATCACGTTCTTGAGACGTGCTTCTCTTCTCAACTTAGCCGCAAGTATGTCACATCTAAACTTTATGTGTCAGACTGCTACGTGCTTTGTTGCTACTTTTCTTCCCCTGATCTGTGTACATTTAATGCTTGAGAGTTCTCATTGGACCATGAACAAACTTCAAGAAATATCTTTCCAGTTAATATTTCTTGCTTCTGTAACACGTTACGTTGATTTCCGTGTAAGAACTAATGACGGGTGTATGCTGTCACAACGATCCACTGACTGCTAGCCCTGACGGACTTTGATCAGTGCTTTTGGATCCCCTGATGCTTATTGACTGGATCAGGGCTTCGTCCTTCACTTAAGTTATACTCAGTGCTTCTTGACCCTGATGGTTATAGCTGACGGCATACACTGATTGCTTCCACTAATGTCATGTTGGTCATTCTCCCTGACAGGTTACCCTGATGGGTTTGCCTGACACTGATATGTCCCGAAGTGTTTCATTGACGGATTGGTCTGCCCTCGTCATACCCTGACAGGTTCCCTCTGATGGGTTCCCCCTGATGGGTTCCCCTGATGGGTTTCCCTGACGGGTTTCCCCCTGATGGGTTTCCCTGACGGGTTCCCCCCTGATGGGTTCCCCTGATGGGTTTCCCCTGATGGGACTTAATCAACGTAACTTTGATTTAGAATTTCTGATGTGCGGAATACTTCGTTTGCTTACAAGTAGCATCAGACATTCTTCTTCACTTTGTCAAGTCCTTTGAATGTTCCTGTTTTCTGACTTGTCTTGTGAAGTTATTAACTATCCACTGATGAATAAATTTATCATCAGTGGATGCAAAACTTGTGCTGATCTTAAGGTTTATAAAATACCTCAAGTATTTACAGTTGCACAATTTATTACATAATCATCATCATCATCATTTATCTCTAACAAGCTTCTCTAAAAAAAACTTCTCTGTTTTTCTATCCTAAATCAATATTGATTCAGCTCCCTTATTCGAATCAAATACAATCTTTCCTTTTTGAATTAGGAAGAGATTTCTGGTTAGTTTCCTTACTAGATACGTCTTCAATAATATCTTGAACTACATGGAAGACATTCCTTTTTAATTCGAACTCTGTATCTTTTAGGAAATAAATCACGATTAGTCCCTGATGCTTCATCTTTAGTCTCTGGTGACGTCATCACTAGTCTCTGGTGCTTTTAGTCCCTGGGGACGTCAGATTGTGTAGTCTCCGATGCTTTAAGGCTTAGTCTCCGATGACGTCAGCTTAGTCTCTGATGCTCTTAACCTTAGTCTCCGATGACGTAAGCTTTAGTCTCCAACTCCTTTAGACTTAGTCTCTGATGACGTAAGTCTTAGTCTCCGACAGGCAAAACTAGTCTCTGATAGATAAAAAATCCTTAGTCTCTGACAAGTTTTCCTAGTCTCTGACAAGCCTTTTTGTAAACTCCAACGGATCAAATACACATTTTGACTTACTGAAGCTTTGATACTCCATTCCAGCAGTTCCTTACAAATAAGAAATAATTATATCTCTTTACAAAGAATGAATGAATGAATTACAAATAAAGAGATAACTGATGGCTACAAAACTTCAGTGTTACTAATTAACACTTTCTATTCATTTGTACTCTAAGTAATCTAAAGACAATCATCATCAAATGTTCTAAAACCTAACAATCTCCCCCTAATTATGAATATCAGAATGATAAGCATAATTTCAAGGTTGATGATGATGTCAAAACTCAACATTACAATTACTTAGAAAAAAAATAAAGAATTGCTAACTACAAATGTATTCTAAACTAAGATCTTTGATCTGCTGTTCAGCTTCCACTCCTATAAGAAAAAAAACTTTTACAGCAAACAACATACCTTTAGCTCAACAACTTTTATCTTTCCTTCTGTTTTCCCTTAATTGTTCTAACCTTTCCATCAACAGCTTTTTGAGAACAACTTCAGTTGCTTCTTCTGCATTCTTGAGAAGTTTGACGAATCCTTCAATATGATTTTCACTCACTTTGTTGATATCACTGTTGTAGTCGAAAAATACTTTATCACCATGGAAAGTCTCATACCACAATCCAAGAGGTGCTGGCTTAGGAAGATCGGCTGGTACTTTGTCCACACTCTTTATGTCCTTTATTGCCTTCTTGATCTGGTTTCGAAATTCCATGTTGAGCTTTGAAGTTTCAAGTACTACAGACAGCAACCATTCCAAATCTTCTTTTGATTGCCCCTCCAAGTCTGGCTTAGCATACTTTACTGAATCTCCATCTTTGAAAAAGATATGAAGTGAATCTTTGTCGTTTACACCCTTGACCAGGTTAATATACCTTGTATTCTTTTTCAGAGCCTTGATTATTTCACTTGTACTGGCCATCTCAACTTTATAAGGCTTCCTTAATGGAGCTGTTCGTGGCTTTGTTGGTCCACTTACAGCCACCAAGGTAATCTCAGTTGTCCTTGGAGATTCTTGATGTGTAGATTTTATTCTTGAAGTTCTTTTCTTGGTCATGGTTACCTTCCATGCACTTGTTTTCTTGTTGAGTATTTCTTTTTTTTAGCCTTGTCCTCCTTCTTTTCTTGTTCTGCTACCATGTCTTCTTCTTGTTGAAGTTTCTGAGCAAGTATTGCATCAGCATTTATCAATCTTGGATCTCGAGGATTAACTAACTCAACTTTCCCTCCTAGTTCAAGTTCAATAGCGGTGGAAAAGTGAGCAGTCTTCATGGCATCCCCCAACAGCTTGGGCTGTCCTGGTTGAGTTAATATTTGCTTCTTTGATTCCTCAACCATGATCCCCTTGCCTTTGTCTTTCTGGTGTGGGGCTTATGTAGTGGAAGGAAGAGATGTTGTTGTTGTTGTTGTTATTGTTGTTGCTTTTGTTGCTGTTGCTGCTTGAAGATTAGAATGTTTCCTCAATATCTTGTCCATCATTGCTTGTAGCTCATCAGAGATTGGAAGTTTTGATGGAGCAGGTATTTGAACTGGAACAGATTGGCTTTGTTTTTGTACAGATACATGTTTGAAATGAGCACTCTCCCCCTTTTTGACATCAACATCCTTAGGTTGAGAGGAGGTGGCCAAATGTGGAATTACCTACATCAATAGCTGTTCCATTCTGTCTTGTTTGCTGATCAGGAGTTGGATATTGGCTTCTAGGGCTTGAAGGCGACTGTCAGTCTTGGACTTGTCCTTGATAAGAGTATCAATTGCAGAGACAATCCTCCTTGGCAAGTGTCCTTCATAGCTCCTTCGAATTTTATCAGTGTCAATATCCATTTGCTGCTTCATCTCCTTGACTGCTGCATTTATGCCAATAGCCAGAAGTGGTGAAACTTGGTATGTTTCTTGTTCACTTTGGTTATTTCTTCAAGTAAGTCCTTGGAAGATGGGATAGCGGCTGTTGAACCTATATTGGTCAGATAATCCTACCTGAGCTGAGCGGCTGCATCCTCCAGAGTATTTGAGTATATGGCATCAAGCCATTCATCAATATTTTCTTCTGTAGGTGGTTCAGACACAGGTTCATCTGCAAGCCTTGTCTTCAATGCAGAAATGTGGTCTTGTCTTTGTTGTAGACCATATAACATTTCAAAGTCTGCATTGGACATCTTAGATATCACATTTAATGCTGCATCCCCTGTGCTTGAAATGTTCCCAGTTTCTTCTGTTTGGATATTTGTGGAGGGAGCAGAAGAAACTTGAGCTTCTTGTGAGCTGATTTCAACAAGTTGTAAAAATTCACCTGCTGAAAATTTCTCTCTTTTATTTTGTTTAAGGATCTCATCCTTGCTCACACCCTTTCCTTTTGCTTGGGGTTGGGCACCCAGCTTCTCTGGCTCTCCTTTTTCCAAGCTTTCTAAAGCTTGATTCTCTTGTATGTTTGTATTCTCTCCTTTTTCCAGGACAAGAGCCTAACTCTTACTATTTATTCTCACAACCTCACTCATTTGGATAAGTGCACTCTGTCCTACAGAAGTGGGGGTTTGAGAAGTACTTGTGATGACATGGATAGGGGGTTCCCTTTGTATATCCTGGGCTAGGGATCTATCCATGGAATATGTTTGAGAGCTTGTCTCGAGTATTGGCTCCTCTTGGGAAAAATCAAGAGAATTTAAATGTGTAATTTCAAAAGAATCAAGTATGGGAGAAGAAGGAGAATAATGTACAGTGTGGAGTGTTAGCTGTTCCTTAGACATTGAAAATTGAGGAACATCAAAGGAGGACTCTGTGTGTGCACTCCTTGTGTCACTTTGTTCTTTTATTATCTCTCTTTGGGGTTCCTCTTGTTGGTGAATAAGAGGTTGTGCAGACTCTGTATAGTGTGTTCCTGGTTGGGAACTTTCTTCAATGTCAACATCCTTTTGGGAGGATGGTGACAATTCACTGTTTGGCCTTATAACCTCCATTGCTTGTTGGGAAGCAATGGATTGCTTTTGGCTAAGGGTTATTGATATCTTCTTTCTCTGAAGGGGTACTTTAGCTTCTGGTTCTTCCTCATCCTCACTTACTCCCTCAAGTATTTTTCTTTTTATTGGGAGCTTCTTGGCTGTTTTTGTTTTTACAACCACAGTCTTTTGGGAAACTGTGGAGGGAGCTATGGATTGTTGTTGTGAAGTGGTTGGAGGATTAATGGGGTTTTGACTTTCAATATCCTCAAAGAATTGCAAAGAATAAAGTTTTGGAAGCCTGTCAATGAGAATAGATCTCATGACAGGAGGGAAAAATAAGGGTACCTTTACCTTTGCAGATTTATGCTTCACATCAGTAAAAATTCTTTTACTCTGCAAAACAGTTGGTACAACTTGCAATCCAGTAATATTAAGGTTAGGAATTAGATAATAAGCAATCATCATCAAAAACCTAGCATAATAAATTTTATTTTTATTACCAGATTTTAGTTTTACCAAAATGTTTTGCAAAATTAAAAACCCAATGTTTAGATGTCTATCATACAACACACTAAAAGGAATTTAGAAGTAAAAGCTTTTGTAATAATGTCAAAGAACAGTGACCACTCTTGCCTTAGATGGGGTCGTGTAATAGACCCAACAGAACTAATTTCAGCAGAATAATGCAAGTTTTTAAACATAGAAAAAAGTTCTTCATTAGAGGCATGGGAGTCAAAGTTATCATATACAAGTAAGTATAAAGCATTATTAATAACGGTATGATCTATAGTATAAACAGAGTTATCATACCTGAAACTTACCACAAGAGAGTCAGTGTTCTCATCCTGCATGGTTGCAGTGGTCCACATAGCCGCGATGACTTCAGCGGCTTGGACAGGAGCATAGTCTAGGAGTTGATTCTTGATCCATAGGATTTGAGCACAATAACTCCCAGCTGCGATGTATTCAGGTTCTGCTGTTGAAGTAGAAACTGAATTTTGTTTATTGCTAAACCAAGAAACAAGTCTGCCTCCAAGAAGTTGGCAGCTTCCACTTGTGCTTTTCCTATCAAGCTTGCAACCTGCATAGTCAGCATCTAAATAACCAATTAGTTTAAAATCAGATTCTTTGGGATACCATAAACCAAGGTTTGGGGTACCCTTTAGATATCTGAGAATTCTTTTTACAGCAATCAAATGTGACTTTCTAGGGTCAGCTTGAAATCTAGCACATAAACATGTAGCAAACATTATATCAGGTCTACTTGCAGTTAGATATAAAAGAGAGCCTATCATGCCTCTATAGCTAGTAATATCAACTTTCTTTCCTTTTAAATCTTTATCTAGCTTAGTGGCAGTAGGCATGGATGTTTTTGCAGATGCACAATCAACCAAATCATATTTTCTCAATAAGTCTTTGATATACTTGGACTAACTGATAAATATTCCATCAGTTGATTGTTTTATTTGCAAACCTAAGAAAAATGTTAATTCTCCCATCATACTCATTTCATATCTAGATTGCATAAGTTTTGAAAATTTTTCACAAAGTTTTTCATTTGTAGACCCAAATATAATATCATCTACATATATTTGCACCAATATAATGTCAGAGCGTTGCTTTCTATAAAATAAGGTTTTATCTATGATACCTCTAACAAATTTATTTTCAAGTAAAAATTGGGATAGAGTATCATACCAGGCTCTTGGTGCTTGTTTTAAGCCATAAAGTGCTTTGTCTAACCTGTAGACATGATTTGGAAGTTTGGAGTCCACAAAACCTGGGGGTTGTTCAACATAGACTTCCTCTTCCAATTTTCCATTCAAGAAAGCACTCGTGACATCCATCTGGTACACCTTGAAGTTCTTATAGGTTGCAAAAACCAAGAAGATTCTGATTGCTTCAAGTCTTGCTACTGGTGCAAAAGTTTCATCATAATCTATTCCTTCTTCTTAGGAATATCCTTTTGCAACCAGTCTTGCTTTATTTCTTGTAATTGTACCAGTTTCATCCAATTTATTTCTGAAGACCCACTTGACACCAATTATTGATCTATTCCTTGGTTTGGGTACCAGTCTCCAGACTTTGTTTCAAGTGAATTGGTTTAACTCCTCTTGCATGGCAATTATCCAGTCAAGATCTTGAAGTACTTCCTCAATTTTCTTTGGCTCAATTTTTGAGAGAAAACTGAGATATAAACATTCATTTTGAGTTGCACTTCTAGTCTTGACTTCATCCTCTAGACTTCCAATTATCAAATCTAGTGTGTGGTCTCTCAACCATGGAATTGCACGTGGCAAATTTGACCTTGAAGTGGAGGCTTCATTTTCTAGATTGATGTTATCCAATCTAGCTTCATGATCAGAGACTGCTCCCCCTAAACCATTGACTACTTCATTATTAGCTCCCCCTGAGCTGTTTATTTCAATAGTCTCTGGTGTCAATATAGTCTCTGATTGTGCATCAGTGACTCTAGTCTCTGGTGAACCATTAGTCTCCGATGGAATACTAATTTCACCAGTCTCTTGAGTGTCATCCAATACTCTAGTCTCTGATAGAGTATTAGTTCTTGGTACTTCATGCACAACAGTTAACTCCCTCTCAATTATGTAGGGATCATTGCTATCTTGGGGTTTTTCAGTAGTCTCTGATGGATATTCCCATGCATCCAATTCATTCTCAAAACTGAGAGGTTCATGCAATCCTTGTCCAATCATTCCTGGAATCTTTTTATCATCAAATACAACTTGAATTGATTCCACAATGACCTTTGTTCTTAGATTATATACTCTGTATGCTTTACTTGACAAAGAATAACCTAAGAAGATTGCCTCATCAGACTTGTTGTCAAATTTTCCTCTTGTTTCTGATGAGTCTCTTAGTACAAAGCATTTACAACCAAACACATGTAAAAACTTGAGAGTTGGTTTTCTCCCAGTCATTAATTCATAAGGTGTTTTGTTGTATGCTTTGTTTATCAAGGATCTATTCTGTGTAAAGCAAGCAGTGCTTATAGCTTCCTCCCAAAAATATGTGGGAAGCTTAGCCTCTTGTTGTTGCACCCCTGCTTATATTATCCTTGCTTAAACTTTTATTTATTGTTCAATATATAAGAATTGATGATGTAATATAGTCCTTGCTTAAATATTGTAAAAGGACTTAGAAAAATATATCCAACTTGTTAGGTGGATATAATTTGTAGTTAAGCAAGGAGTTTTGATCACCATTGAAGTCTGCTGATAAGCCTACCATGAAGGATTCTGAAGATATGAAGAATTTTCCAAGTATAGTCCTGCTTAGAATGGAAATAAGCAAAGACCTAAGTAAGCAAGATCCTTTGCTTATCAAAGTCAAGATTGTCAGAAAAGTTATCTTAACCCTTACTTAGTCAACTTCTAGGAAACTCTTCTGAAGGGCACTACAAGACAGAATAACGACTAACTTTTTTGAACTAAGCAAGGACTGCTGAAAAGGTACAAGTCACATCAAGAACAGTACACTCCAACGGATCTATTTCAAAGTTCCAACGGATAGATTTTTTGGAGAAGTATAAATAGGAGTCATAAATTTCATTTATGACTAACAACAACCATCTCCAACCAACTGAACAACTTCTCTTGACATATTAAAGACTTCAGCAAGACATCATAAAGCTTGAACAAGTGCTATCAATCTGCTCAACTAAGGAGCAATCTACTTGAAGATAACAAGCAAGATTTTCTCAAATCTGCTTAGAGTCTGTGTGACTAAATTGGACTAAGTGTCCTCCTGCTGAGTTGGTCTAAGTGACCTATTGTAAATTGGACCGAGTGTCCTCCTACTGATTGTTTTGTGTGAACAAAGTTCTAGTGATAGCCTTTTTAAGTAAAAGAGAAGAAGAGTGGAGTAGGCTTAGTCCGAACCACTATAAAAATTCTATCTCTACTCCTACTTATCTTTCATATTGCTTACTTGCTTAGTTCTGTGCTTTGCTTAAGTCCTGCTGAACTTTTTCAACAAAGACTTACTATCTTTACTACTTCTAGCCATTAACCTTTGTTACAAAAACTAAGGGGTGCTTTGCTTAAACAAATTCCGCTGCTAAACTTTTTCAAAACATAAGAAACTCTTTTATAAGCAAGAAGTGTTTTAATCAGTAAAGTTTTCTTAGAAATACTTAATTTTTGAAAAACACTATTCCCCCCTCCCCTTCTAGTATTTTTACCCCTTTGGGACCTAACAAGTGGTGTCAGAGGTCTAAACCACAATCTATTAAGCATAATTCAACTATGTGACAAGGGATTCTTCATTTCTTTCAAAGGGGATAAGTGCTTAATCTCTAATGAGAGTGATGGGAAGCTGGTCTAATCAGGGGATAAGAAAGGTGATCTTTACATTGTTGACTTTGACTCAGTAAATAAAGAATAATGTTTCTATAGCAAAGCAACCCCTGATGAGAGCAGACTACGACACAAGAGGCTCTTTCACCTGAACTACTAAACAATCAATGATTTAGTGAAGAGAGAGTAGGTAGCTAGACTACCAAAAATGGAATTTATTCAAGAAGAATTATGTTCAACATGCCAACAAGGGAAGCAAATGAAATCATCCTTTGTTAACAAGGAAGCCATAATGATTGGAGATCCAATTCAATTGTTTCACATAGATCTCTTTGGTCCTATCAACATAATATCAGTATCAAAGAAGAGATTTGCATTGGCCATTGTGGATGATTACACCATGTAAACTTGGGTCAAGTTCCAATAAGCTAAATCAGAGGTGCCTCAACAAATCATTAACCATATAAAGAAAGTGAAAACTGAGTCAGGGTCAGTGATTAGAATTTTGAGGACAGACAATGGAACCTTTTGTACTTCCATCCCATATGGAACAGGTAATCTCTACACACCTTTCTCTTTCTCAACCTCCTATTTCTTCTACTTCAACTACTATGGCTGCGATCACTACCATTTCTCAGCCTACACAAGTAGTATCACCAGTTTCTACACGACAACTCTTAATAGCCCAACCCTCAGTCTCCTAAAAGACTAAGGGTACTAAAAGGAAATCCTTAGAAGTAACCAAAACAACTGAGGGGGAGCAAGGAGAGAGAGTGACTGGCTTGAAGAGATTAAATAAGAAGAAAAAATCCATGAGTGTTGAACCACAACCAAAGTAGACAATATCCTCCCAACAGTATGCTAACCTTAATAAGGAATCAAACACATCACTAATTGTTTCCTCCCAAAAGGACTCAATTATTGAACAAAGTCCCCAACCAAGGAAACAGTTAAGTGAGGCACATACACAGGTCACAGGCCCTGATGAAACTCTCATCAGGGTCTCTAAGAGTCACTTGTAGATATCTGACACAATGATTGCACACACAACTTCTTTTGATGAATCACCTCCTCACTTTGTGATTCAGCCAACATTCCCTTCTACACCTCTTCCTTCTTTTTTTTTACCTCAAATTTCTTCATATGTTATGACACAAACACTAAGTGTTATGACATCAGATCCTCCACTCTCTCACTTCACAGAGGAGCCAATTCTTGTTGACCCAGTGATTGATAATCAAGATTCATAAATGATTGATTCCTTATTAAATGAATTAATCATTTATAGTCAAACAGGGGATATAGATACACCTGTATATACTACTGTAATAAGTATTTATACCCCCCCCCCCCCCCCCCAATTGTACATACATACTTCTTCAATAAATACCTATACTTCCCCAATTGTACATACACATAAATCCTTCACTCCTTCTCAAATCACTTTTGGGGACATAATAGTTACAGATGTTTTACTTACATTGCCCACAGTTGCTGAAAACACAGCACAAGGAGCCCAATTAGGACAATTTTGAGTGAGAATGAGAGAATATCTAGTGAAGAGAGGCAAAGTCAACCCAATGAAAGGACTTTGGCACAAGGAGATGAAGAGAGTACTGCCTTAGAAGACAATGAAAAAGGAGAGTCAGAGAGAAATGCCTTAGAAGGTCAAGAAAAAGGAGAGATTGAGGGAGATAATGATGAGATCCTTATAAATAAAAAATATAGAGAAAATTTTGATACTGTACATACTCCATCCTCTTCAAATAATGATAAAGATGACACTCTCATGGATGTTTTTGTACCACTCTTGGGAGTTGATTTATACTATCAGAAGAACCAGATGTTAGATATAATGAAACTGCTTAAGCAGGAGCTCTCACGTGCCACCGACCTTGTCCTTATCAAAATCCTCAAGTCCCAAATTATGATATGACAGTCTATGAATGTTGAATCTCATAAATTACATACTTTAGTTCAAGAAAATATACATAATATTGTAGATTCTCTTACCACCAGCCACTCATTGCTCAAGATCAAGAAGCTTATAGACAACGTTGATCAACAACTTATTGCATTCAACACCAGACTCACAAAAATGGAATCTCTGCAACAGTTTATGGTTGACACTCTTAAACAACACTTCCCAGTCACATCCCAACTCTTAACTTCCACTGATGATTCTGTCAAAAAAGGGGAGAAATTTTCAAAGCCATTGTTAGGGGTTGTTGTAAAGAATCCTTCAAGCAGTCAACCATCAGGGGATGTGACTATTCTTAAAGCCAAGGACAAGGGCAAGGGTATCCTGATTGAAGAACCTAAAAAGAAATTTCTTGCTCAATTAGGGCCCAAGATACTTGGAGATGCCATGAAGACAACACACTTTCCAACACCCATTGAAGTAGTAACTGATGGGAAAGTGGAGCTTGTCTTTCCTCAGGATAAGAATCTTGTGGAAGTGGATGCACTGCATGCACAACAACTTCAAGAGGAGGAGATGGCTATGGCAAAGGAAAACGAAGAAGAAGAAAAGAAGAAAAAGAGTGTCAAACAAAAACCCTCCAAGAAAACTCAGCCCAAGTCTCAGCGCCCAAAAGGTGTGTCAGGGGATCAAAGAAAAGAAGTTCAAACTTCCCCTGATGTTACCAAAACCAAGTCATCTGGATCAACAACTCAAGCACTTACTCTTGCAAACTTTTGGACCACCCACACTCATAAAATTTCTAAGGGATGACAGACACAAGAACCTAACATTTATACAATCAATTAAGAACATAAATGTTAGGGTAAAGAACAAAGAAAAAATAGTTGTCATCCTAATGAAGAATAGGTCGGAGTTCACAGTCACTTTAGACTGGTTCAGGAGGATAGATGCTGAGAAATTAACACTTATCAAGAAAACAGTGTCAAACACAACAGCGTTGAATAGAGACTTGAGGGGGATAATTGACAAGTTGAGGCAAGCCATCGATGACAACAGGAGCTTGCCCACAGCTATGGAAAAACTACTGAAACTATTCTATAAAACAGCTGATGGGCAAGAGAAGCAAATAAGGATGAATGAAATTAATGAGCTTGACCTAGAGGAGGTGATGCATGTTCTGGGCGAAATTGCTTATCATAAAAATGAAAATGTCATCAAGTTCAGAGCCATGATTGTGAAGAAGGTGTTGAAGGAAATTGAAGAAACTAAAGCTAATGATAGGAACTCAGCAGTTGTAAGGGATATTCCTTCAGTAAAAGGGTTTAAAGAATAACCTAAGATGATCACAAACCTCATAGGTGTTGAGTTTAAAAATGCAAAAGGGGAGATTGTCACCTTTTACTGGTCATAACTAGTTGCAGCTAACTTCAAGGGATTGGGTTGGTCCTTGAAGCTTTGGAATCTAGCAAGAATGTCAACATTGTCAATTTTTGAAGGCTTCTTCAAAAGGAGCTTGAGTAATTGAAGGTTGGGGGTGAAGATAGAATACTCAGGATTCCAGATCAAAATCCTGATCAGAGAAGACAAGGCCTTGGAAGTGATACACAACCTATTGAATCAGGTCATCCATTGCCTTCTGTTTCTGCTCAACAACAGATGGATCCTGATGTCTGAATTGTAGATATTGTAATCAATTTTGTAAACACTTTGTATATAGTCATTCTTTGTACCTATACAAATACACTTATTCTTTATTTTTTATAGTTTTGGGTTTTGACAACATCATCAATATATTAGTTGGATTTATGATTATCAAACTAATAAAGATAAATACGGGGAGATTGTTAGATATAAATGTTGATGATGATAATTCTGTATAAAGGAATAAATGTGCATTTGTAAATAACTCAAGGTATTCTATAAACCTTAGTATATTTGCACAACTTTTGCATCCACTAATAGATAACTAGCTCACTCATCAGGGGATGGGCTTAACTGCACTAGGCAAGTCATCAATGGGTACTTAAAAGGACTTGATAGTGTTAGGGGATGTCTATTGTTACTTAAACATTCAAGTATTTTCTACATCAAGCGTTCTAGACAAAAAAAACACAACATCAGTGGTTAAAGATGTCAGTATATTTAAAAAGGGCATCAGTGGAAAAACCTTTCAGGAGAACCCGTCAGGGGAAGCCTAAAATACTACATCAGTGGATGACACTAACAAAGAAACCCGTTAGGGGAATCCTAAAACTTGGCATCAGGGGAATCCCGAAGCTCGACATCAGGGGTAACATTGAACAAGACCAACCCATCAGGGGAAGTTTGACCACTACATCAAGGAATAACATTGATGGAAAAACCTATCAGGGGAACCATCAGAGGGAATGCTAAACATTACATCAATGGAAGTCAACAGTGGATACAAGTAGGTCTTAACATCAGGGGATCAAGAAGCACTGATCAAATCTCTATCAGGGCTTATCATCAGGGGATCCAAAAGCACTGATCAAGTCAACATCAAGGCTTGTCATCAGGGGATGGTTATGACCTAGTCCACTCATCATCAGCACTGACATGCAAATCACTGATACTTGTCATGGAAGCAAAAGATATAATTGGGAAGATATTCCTTAAAGTTTGGTGGTCCAATAGCAACTCTCAAACATTAAATGCATGAAGATCAGGGGATGAAAAAGAAGAATCACTAGTAATTGAAACTCTGTCACATAACTTCTCTTTTCTATAATCTTTCTTGCACGCCAATATGTCATATAACTTCTCTTTGGATACCTTTGAATTCCTCTAGTTTATTGTAGGACTTTGAGAAACTTGAGGCCTACTTGTGGGGGAAGTGTTGGAGTGTATGCCCTAGTGGCCAATTATGTAATGATTATGACACTATATTTATGTTATGTTTAGGTTAAATGATAATTTCTTTTATTATGTTTTATTTACTGCGTTATATAAATGTTAACATAATAAATGTCCTTAGAAGAATGATATTAATTATATGGATTCAAGTATGTGACTTAAATATGAGATCATATAAGTATGTTATATATATCATTATTCTTAAATGTCCCTAGTCGAGTATTATTGTTAGTGGGACAACAATAATACATTGAGACTAGTATGTGGATTGACTGATGGCCACATCTCATTGGTCATAAATATATATGAGATATATTAAGTTGATGCATAGGTACCATGTTAGAGAATAGTGTACTAGACAGACTCACAATGAGAATTCTACGAGCATTATGCTATGTGTCATAAGTAATTCTCATAGTGACAATGATGTAATGGTCATTCGACCTGAAGTCATGACATTTTTACATAAGGAGTTATGTGTTTTGACATTGCCAAAAGTCACCTTTAACTGGGTGGACGATAAAGGTGATTGTTGGATGCATCATGAGTTATGTGAGAAATGTGAATGATGTGGATGGAATTTAACACTCCTATAAATTAGGGGTGATATCTATAGGCCTCTTGATTAAGTAAGACTATGAAATGCATGACCATGCTCAAATAGAGATTTGTTTCGTATAGTCTACTCATTGATCAAGAAAATTGAGATTAAATTGTGAAGAGGATGACACATCCATGCCTTGAATTTAATCTTAGATATCAAGGTTAAAAGGATTAAATTACATTGAAACATTGATAACGAAAAGGTTGCGTCAAATTAATGACTTTATTATTACTTGGGTAACAGTGATGTATTACTAGATGTCACTCACTGTTTATAATTTTATAATATGATTTAAAATTATTATCAACGTAATAATAACCTACAGGGTCGCACATTAAGAACATTCATTAAGGAGATATAATTTAAATGTCAGTGATTTTAATATATTAATAAGATTGATTTTATTTAAATCATGACATTGAATTATATGTATGTAATCTGTATATATATTAGAGTCCCGTGGAAGAAAATACGAATATATATTTATTTGACATATATATTAATTAAGTGGGACTTGATTAAAATATATAATAAATATAAAATTTGGATTTTATTCTCCTAATTAGATTAGGGTTTCGAATTACTCTATATATAGCTATATATAGGATATATCAATTGTTCTCTCTAATATACATTTTTTGAAAAACCCTAGTTGCTCATAAGAGAGAGACTAGAGTTAAGATAGAGAGAGAGAAGCAGATGCAGCAGCTAGTACTGCAATTCTGTTTGCTTCGGATCGTGAGATGATTCGTGGGGTGTTCGTGTGGACACCGTAGAGGCGTCGTCCAGTTGGATTGTGTTAAAGATTTGGAGACGTTCAATACCCTCATCAAAGCTTCGAATTCTGCCGGTTTAATTGGTAAAAACTTAAACCATCTGTATTAAATTGTTTCACATAGATCCTCGGGTTAGGGTTTCATTTTTTTCTTCCGCTACGTTTTATCTGTCGAAACCCTACACTTCTCCACCACACCAAGGAGAACTGTGATGAGGCCAGCGCCATAGCAGGCAACACTCTCTACCTCGCTGAGGACACTAACTCCCAGGATTGAGTAATCGGGGGTGACTTCATGATAGGATGACTGGAGCCACCTAGTGATGTGGCGTTTCTTTCTACTGTTCTATTGTAAAAAAATGAGTATTGTAGTTTATGAAACCATGTAAAATAGTGCATAAAATACTACAAGATAGTGTGAAGGGTTATAGTAGCCCATTATAGGAAGGTCTCGGTAATCCTTCCTCAAATGTTGTACTATGTAACAAGTTCAATCATTCTATCTATGACAAATATATTATTATGTACTTAATTGGTCGGTACAATTTTGCAATCTCTATATCACAACAACAAACTCCAAAGAAACTCATGTGAATGACATTAGGAGTTGTAAATGTCAAAGCTAGAATGATAGCTACGAATAGTGAGAAATGACATAAGATTCTAAGAAAATATTTCCATTAATAATGAAACATATGATAAAGACTTATATTTTGGAAAATTTCCAAGTATTAACACGCAAACAATTTCCTTTATAATTGTAGAAATGGTGAGAGGAAGAAGAGCTACATGTAATAATCTAGACGCTGGAAAGACTAATATCCCAGAGGGATAGATGGAAACCATTGGGCACAATTTCTCTATTTAGTGTGTGAAGCCACATATTTAAATCCACTGTCGACCCCACCACCTATTCCAACTGTGAGAACCCGAAAAATTTTAAATGTATTTTACGACAAGAAATAATTTTATTTGTGTTATTTTATTTTTACATGGAGATTAGTTCTTTTTTAAAATATGAATGATGAATTCATATCTACAATGAAAATTTTTATGCTGATGTGATATCCACGATTATGAGCTTAAGTTCCTTAAAAAGGTATCAAAAAGGGGATTAGCAAATCCCGTATAAGATTATATTGAACAGCATTAAGGAAGAGGAGAGGGTTACGTAAGATTGGTGATTACGTGTTTGATTAGGAACTGTTTAGGTGACTAAGTCTTCATGCATGTAGGACAACAGCTGTATGCTGTCAAGAAGTCATGATGAACAGCCGTTTTACTGTCCAAATTAACCAATCATTTTATTCCAAAGCTTAACCATAGCTTACTGCTCTTCAACTCTATAAATACCTCATTTGAGATGAAATTTTAATTCCTTTACCAAAATTTCTCTTTTAAGAATTTCGTTTAAACTTATCATCTCCATAAATTTCCAAGTTCTTCTCAGACCAGCTTTGATTTCACCCTTAAGAACGAAGAGGAAAGAACCTGGTACCCTACTTAATTTCTTTCGTGCATAGCATCAAAGATTTATGCTAGGTTTATATTCTTTTTTATTTTCATGAGACATCCTAGACTGAGTTTGTTCATGATAGAACCTTCCATGATAGCAAAAACAAGCTCTAATATTAGACTCTGACGAGATAATTCTAGTCCTGATGAGTTAATGTTAATCTCTGATGAGATATTGTTAGTCTCTGATGAGATGTTGTTAATCTCTGATGAGATATTGTTAGTCTCTGATGAGATGTTGTTAGCCTCTGATGAGATGCTGTTAGTCTCTGATGAGATGCTGTTAGTCTCTGATGAGATGTTGTTAGTTTACGACAGGCTAAGTTTAGTCTCTGATGACGTCAGTCTTAGTCACCGACATGCTAAGTTTAGTCTCTGATGACGTCAGCCTTAGTCTCCGACAGGCTAAGTTTAGTCTCTGATGACCTCACCCTTAGTCTCCGACAGGCTAAATTTAGTTCCTGATGACGTCATCCTTAGTCTCCGATAGGCTAAAGTTTAGTCCTCGATGACGTCATCCGTAGTCTCTAACAGGCAAAATTTCTTAGTCTCCGATGGGAAAAATATGTTAGTCTCTGATAGCTAAGGATATCAGTCCCTAACGAGTTTGATAATGAGAAAATTATTCCCCGATGCACAGTCTGTCATTAAGACTATAAAACATTATTTTCTTAAAATTATTTTATGATGTTATTATTTAAAAAAGTAAAGTCTAAGGACATCACATACACATTTTCTTTCATAAATTCTTATTAAGGTATTAAAATACTACTTGCATAATTTATAGAATCTTTCACTCTCCAGTAAGTTGAATTTGAATCTTTGTTACAAAGGACCGAGGCAAGTATATTCTCATTCCTATGCTTATTTTAGCGCATGATCAATTGATTCGACATGCGTACAAAATTATGACTTCTATATTTAAATTTCCTTGCGAAACAGAATGCTATGCTTTTATTTCTGCTAGCATGATATGAATGGAAGTGCATGGATATAAAGAAGGTTTGTTCTATCAGTTAATTTTCAATATTATATCTGTGTAATAAATGAGAATGATATATCCCTTAAATAGGTTATGCCACATGGATGGCTAGAGGAAAGGAAAGGTGCTGATTTGTTATTCACCTGACCCAGAGGAATTTTATGTGACTACGTAGGTTCACACAAGGAGGGATCATGCGGACACAGTTAGGCCAGCTGTATACTGTATGGTTAGCAGATCCAACGGGTTAGCCCCCGATGGATGTTTTTTTTTTACTTCGAGGAAGTTATGCTTTGTTCTAAGAAGGATTATACAATTGTTTATCATCAGTAATCCTAAAGATCCTTTAAATATTTTTGAGGCATTAGTATTGTTCCACTAAGCCTCTCAACATAATTGAATCCTTTGAAACATTCCAGATTTGCTTTCCCAAATTGTTTATATACTTGCTGGGCGTAAATCGCTCATTCTTGTTGAATTTTAATGTCTTGCAGGGCAGAATATAAAGGTTGAACCCTTTGACAAGGGGAAGGAAAAGATGATCGGTTATTGAGCTTGGCTAACTCTCTTAGTGCCAATAAGGAAGGAAGGAAGGAAGATGATCTGAAAAGTGATGTTTTGTATTATAATATAGAGATAGAATAGCCTCCGCTGAAAATGTAATATTTTGGGTTGTAATAACTCTTTAATATATTTTTTTTTCCAGTATTTATTATATGACTGGATGTGTGGTTATCTTTTCCTTCTATTGACGAAGCCCTGATCTAGTGAGGGATTTTGGGGTTGTCATAGTTGGTATCAGAGCCCAGTTATGGCCAGAAGTGATTCGTAAGGAAACACTGCCCGTAAACCACATCCAAGAGTAGGGAGTACTACGGTATGTCCCAGAATTACTCCAGTAGAGAAATTTAAGAATTTGATGCTAGAATTGAAGTACTAGGATAGGTTAGTGGGCCAAGAATTAAGACTTATGTTGGACACAAAGGTTGTTAAACACCTTAAGGGTAGAAACTGCTAAGGGAAGATAAGACTGAAATGAAGGCACCACCTTATAGATACATCATTGTATGCATTGTTTTTTGAGAAGTTCAGACTTACTGACTTGGATTATTTAATGTAGATGGCCAGAGATCGTTCTAGATCCCCCACACGTTCTCCTAGAATAAATCTCCCAGTTTACAACTTTTCATCTGAAGAAGGAGAGGAGCCTAGTGTGGAGTCTCCACTGTTCACCCCTACATCATTGGAAGAACATCCACCATCACCAGTATACGAAGGCCCCAGCCTCGCCATGAAGCCAATGCAGGAGGTCGAACCTTCCACTATTCGCCGCGGGCCACACATTCACCACACAGCACTGAAAATCACAATACACCAGCGTTTTGACCGCGACCATGTTGTGACACAAGATATCCCTTGGATCAAATGTGATACTCCGAGGTCTGTTTCGTCCCCACCACAGGCAGCAGCGCCATCCCATGACGAGATGGTACGTAGTTACGACACAGAAGTTCACTATCGTTTGGCAGCTCGCACTATGACAGTTCGACGACAGGCTGCCACTATTACTAGGTTTCGCACAGCAGCATCAGCATGGCAATCCTCTTTTTGGTTGACTCAGAGCCTATACCATCGGCTGGCATTAGAGATGCATGCACAGATGGTAGCAGCAGTAGCAGCTAATCCCATGGTGACGCGTTTGCAGCAAATGAGCAACCACTGTGTGCGCCGCATCGAGGAGACACGTATACAGTCTCGACATTGGGAAAGGGAGGCGGAACGTGAAGAATCTTTGGACACGAAAGATGAGGAGGATTAGTTATAGAAGTGGATGTAAAAATTTAGGCGAAGGTTATTTTGTGTTTATTTTGAACTCTGCTTAGGATAGTTGCGACTATCTCAGATGCATTCAATTGTATTTTGACCTATGTGTGGCTTGTTTTAAGAATGTTAAAGAATGAAGTTTATGACAGTCTTCTATGTACATGAATGATAAATATTTTGACATATCTAAATGCTTATGTGTTACTTAAATGCTCTTCACCTTATTGAGTTATAAATTCTTAAGCCATATAAAAATGGAATGTATCGTGAAGGGTGTTTAACTCTTGCGTATATTATACTAGATTATGGTCAAAGGAAGGAGATCAGGAAGATCCGGGAGAAGTAATCTCCATAACAACCTGTCAAGGTCTGAAAATTTGGAATGTTTAGAAAGAGGAAACCAAGCTGATAATGCTGACAAAGTGGTTGTAGAGAACGACAACTCAGAAGAGGTAGTTGGGATGAATCGCAATGCCCCACATGTTCCACCACCAACCCCTGTTAATGACAATAATTCTGCCAACAACAATGCTACAGGAAATTCAAATGACAACCCGCTAGCTCAATTTCTTTAGATTATTCATGAAGCTGTGGCTGTGAACCAGCCAGCACCACCACCACCTCAAACCCCAAGGCCTGTTACCCGTGGGCTATGTATCCGAGAGTTCACTGACATCAATCCGCCAACTTAGTAGACGATTTGTTGGAGGACCTACTGTAGCACAATATTGGTTGGAGGAGATCGAAAAAGATTTCGACTTAGTAGACGTGCCAGAAGATTGCAAGGCTAAGTATGCGGCTTTCATGTTGAAAGAGGAAGCCAATCACTGGTGGAAAGGTGCCAAGAGGATGGAGTTAACAAAAAGGGAAGCTACAAGGGACACAAACACCGTGATAACCTGGGAACTGTTCACCTAAAGGTTCAGGGAGAAATTTTACCCCCCTAGTGTCTCCAATGCAATGGAACTAAGGTTCCTAAATTTGAAGCAAGGGTCCATGACAGTGGACGAGTATGTGGCAAAGTTTAATGAACTGATGAGGTATGCTCCTCACCAGGTAAGCGATGAAGGGAGAAAGGCCCGAAGATTTGAGCAAGGATTGAATCCTTGGATTTTGAGGCAGGTAGCAATTTTTCAACTAGGAAACTTTGATGCAGTTGTGGAGAAAGCAAGAATTGCGGAATGGAGTAACAAGACAGTATATGATTTCAATCGGGAAAATAAGAAGGGAGATAGGAGGAAGGGAAATGATAAGGAAAGCCATCAAAACCTTGGTGGTGTAAGTGTAAAGAAGGAAGAGAGAAGCAACAACAATATTAATCTGAGAAATAGTGGAAAGAGGAAGTGGAGGGAACAATCATTTGATGTCATTACAAGGAGGGCTACTGTGTGTGCAAATTGTGGAAAGAACCATGGCACAATCCCATGCTTAAAAGGGAAGGATGTTTACTTCAAGTGTCGCTAACCGGGGCACTTTTCCTCAAATTGTCCGACTTTGCACTCCACCGCTGCCCCGCTCCAAGGAAGACCACAACAACCTCAGCAAAATAACAGACCGTTGGCCACAGTAAGGACATGTTTCACGTGCAGAATGGAAGGGAACATTTCTCCCAATTGCCCTCAAAAGAAAGGTAACAAACCGATGCTGACGGGAGCCAACACTATACCGGTATGACCACAAGCAAGGACTTACAATATGACCGTGCAAGACGCTATGGCTTCCGATGATGTTGTTACAGGTACACTACTAGTAAACTCCTTACATGCTCATGTATTGTTTGATTCGGGTGCTACTCGAAGTTTTATATCTGAACGGTTAGCTAGGAATATGCGAACTTGGCCTGAATTGCTACTGACGCCTTTAGATGTAGTAGTTGCCAATTGTGAGGTAATAAGCATTTCTCACATTTACCTTAACTGTACTCTGAAGATAGATCAACATGAGTTTCTTGCTGATCTTATTCCTTTTCCTTTGGGAGAATTCGACGTAATATTGGGAATGGATTGGCTATTTAAATACCAGGCCAATATTGACTGTAAGAAGAAGAAAGTTGTTTTACGATCTACCCAGAAGGCGAGGGTTTGGTTCCATGGCACTAAAATGGAGAAATCCTCGCCATTCTTGACCATTATCTAGACAAAGAAAATGATTCGCAAAGGTTGCGAAGTCTTCTTAGCTGCATGATGTCAATAAGGATGAAATTAAGATCGAGGATGTCCCTGTGGTAAGGGAGTTTGTAGACGTATTTCCAGAGGAATTGCCTGGACTACCCCCAGATAGAGAAGTGGATTTTGAAATTAACTTGATCCCCGGTACCGCGCCAATATCCAAGGCCCCGTATCGAATGGCACCGTCCGAATTAAAGGAGCTGATGATGCAGTTGCAAGAACTCTTAGAACGAGGATTGATCACATCGAGTGTTTCACCATGGGGAGCACCAGTGTTATTTGTTCGAAAGAAAGATGGATCGATGAGACTTTGCATTGATTATCGGGAACTGAATAAGGTCACGATTAAGAATAAGTACCCCTTGCCGAGGATAGACGAACTTTTTGATCAACTTAAAGGAGGAAGATACTTCTCTAAAATTGATCTACGCTCAGGGTACCATCAATTGAAGATCAAATAAGGGGACATATCAAAGACGACATTTCGAACTCACTATGGTCACTATGAGTTCTTGGTAATACCATTTGGACTAACAAATGCACCCGCAGCCTTCATGGACTTAATGAATCGTGTCTTCAAGCCATTCTTGGATAAGTTCATTATCGTTTTCATTGATGATATTCTTATCTATTCAAAGACGGCAAAAAAGCATGAGGAACATCTAAGGATAACACTGGAAGTTCTAAGAAAGGAGCAGTTATATGCCAAATTCTCCAAATGTGAATTTTGGCTAAAAGAAGTAAAGTTTCTTAGTCATGTGATCAACGAAACTGGTATTGCAGTGGACCCCAATAAGATAGAAGCAATCATGAAATGGCCTCGGCCAACAAACCCAACTGAAGTAAAGAGTTTTTTAGGTTTGGCAGGCTATTACCGAAGATTTGTTAAAGACTTTTCAAAACTTGTTGTACCTTTGACGAACTTGACAAGAAAGACTACAAAATTTGTTTGGACCCCAGATTGTGAGAAGAGTTTTCAGGAATTGAAGACAAGGTTGACTATAGCCCCTATTCTGACACTACCGGATGACAAGGGAGAATTCATTATTTACAGTGATGCATCAAAACAAGGACTTGGAGCAGTTTTGATGCAGCATGGCAAGGTGATTGCTTATACATCAAGACAACTAAAAGATTGCGAGAAACGATACCCTACACATGACATAGAATTGGCAACTATCGTTCATGCGTTGAAGATTTGGAGGCATTACCTTTACGGTGAGAAGTGCGAGATATATACGGATCACAAAAGTTTGAAGTATATATTCACGCAAAAAGAATTCAACATGCGACAAAGGCGTTGGTTAGAGTTGATTCAAGACTATGACTGTTCTATCAACTACCATCCCGGAAAGGCAAATGTAGTTGCTGATGCGCTCAGTTGTTGTGAAAGACTAAATGTAATGACCATCCAGGAGGAGATCAGAAAAGAATTTGAACGCTTACAACTTCATGCCCTTACCACTGCTCAAAAGATAGATATAGAAGAAGAAATTTGAGTTCGGCCTCAATTGCACGACCTCATTAAAATCACACAAGAAGAGCATTGCAAAGAAATGGACAGATTAATTGAAGGAGATAAAGGCAGATATCACATGCATAGTGATGGATTGCTGCGATATGAAGGTCGAGTATGGATTCCTGTGAAGGCTGAATTAAAGCACAAACTTCTGCACGAAGCCCACAACTCAAAGTTCTCCATTCATCCAGGAAGCACAAAAATGTACCAAGACTTGAAACAAAGCTTTTGGTGGCCCAACATGAAGAAAGAAATAGCTGAATGGGTAAGTAGATACTTAACATGTCAAAGGGTTAAAGCAGAACATCAAAAACCAAGCAGACTACTTCAACCATTGGAAATCCCCGAGTGGAAATGGGAATTTGTCACAATGGATTTCATAGTTGGATTACCAACAACGCTTGGAGGAATGAATGCCATTTGGGTTATAGTCGATAGACTGACCAAATCAGCACACTTTTTGGCCATCAATACAAGATGGATCAAATAGTGAGGTCATATGTTAAAGACTCTGTGAGTCAACATGGAGTGTCAGTCTCCATCGTCTCCGATCGGGATCCAAGGTTTACCTCAAGATTTTGGAAGAGCTTCCAAGACTATCTGGGAACAAGACTAGATATGAGCACAGCTTATCACCCCTAGATAGATGGTCAATTTGAACGCACGATTCAGACACTAGAAGATACGCTACGAGCTTGCGTTCTCGATTTCAAAGGTCATTGGGACAACCATCTGTCGCTAATCGAATTTGCATACAATAATAGTTATCATGCTAGCATTGACATGGCCCCTTTTGAAGCATTGTATGATAAAAAATATAGAACTCCACTTTACTGGAACGAAGTAGGAGAAAGGAAGCTAATTGGACCAGAGATAGTCCAACAGACTGAGGAGGCAATTAGGATGATCAGAATGAGAATGAAGGCATCTCAAGACCGACAGAAACAATATGCTGATCAACATAGGAAGGATCAAATTTTGGAAGTTGGAAGTTATGCACTATTAAAAGTATCACCCTGGAAGGGCGTAATGCGTTTTGGTAAGAAAGGAAAGTTGAGTCCCCACTATGTAGGACCTTTCGAAGTAGTAAGGATGATTGGAGAAGTGGCCTATCAACTAGCACTGCCACCGACTTTGGGCCACATTCATGATGTATTCCATATATCTGTGTTATGTCCTTACAAGGCAGACCATGGAGGAGTGATTGATTATCAACCGATAGAGCTGCAATCGGATCTAAATTATGAAGAGGTTCCAATTCAGATTTTAGATCGACAAGTTAAAATTCTTAGGAATAAAGAAATTCCTTCTGTAAAAGTGTTATGGAGGAACCATAGTATAGAGGAAGCTACTTGGGAGCCTGAAAGTGCTATGATTGACAAGTACCCCCATTTATTTCATAGTTAAGTTTCGTGGAGGAAACTTCTTTTAAGGGGGGAAGGATGTGAGAACCCGAAAAATTTTAAATGTATTTTACGATAAGAAATAATTTTATTTGTGTTATTTTATTTTTACATGGAGATTAGTTTTTTTTTAAAATATGAATGATGAATTCATATCTACAATGAAAATTTTTATGTTGATGTGATATCCACGATTATGAGGTTAAGTTCCTTAAAAAGGTATCAAAAAGGGGATTAGCAAATCCCATACAAGATTATATTGAACAGCATGGAGGAAGAGGAGAGGGTTACATAAGATTGGTGATTATGTGTTTGATTAGGAACCGTTTAGGTGGCTAAGTCTTCATGCATGTAGGATAGCAGTTGTATGTTGTCAAGAAGTCATGATGAACAGCCGTTTTACCGTCCAAATTAACCAATCATTTTATTCAAAAGCTTAACCTTAGCTTACTGCTCTTGAACTCTATAAATACCTCATTTGAGATGAAATTTTAATTCCGTTACCAAAATTTCTCTTTTAAGAATTTTGTTTAAACTTATCATCTCCATAAATTTCCAAGTTCTTCTCAGACCAACTTTGATTTCACCCTTAAGAACGAAGAGGTAAGAACCTGGTACCCTACTTAGTTTCTTTCGTGCATAGCATCAAAGATTTATGCTAAGTTTATATTCTTTTGCATTTTCACGAGACATACTAGGCTGAGTTTGTTCATGTTAGAACCTTCCATGATAGCGAAAACAAGCTCTAATATTAGACTCTAACGAGATAATTCTAGTCCTGATGAGACGCTGTCAGCCTCTGATGAGACGCCGTCAGCCTCTGATGAGACGCCGTCAG
>CM025780.1:9947031-9963892 GCA_014636745.2 Centella asiatica | reverse complement strand
GACAGCCTCTGATGAGACGCCGACAGCCTCTGATGAGACGCCGACAGGCTAAGTTTAGTCTCTGATGACGTCAGCCTTAGTCTCCGACAGGCTAAGTTTAGTCTCTGATGACGTCAGCCTTAGTCTCCGACAGGCTAAGTTTAGTCTCTGATGACCTCACCCTTAGTCTCCGACAGGCTAAATTTAGTTCCTGATGACGTCATCCTTACTCTCCGATAGGCTAAAGTTTAGTCCTCGATGACATCATCCGTAGTCTCTGACAGGCAAAATTTCTTAGTCTCCGATGGAGGAATTTCCTAGTCTCCGATGGGAAAAATATGTTAGTCTCTGATGGCTAAGGATATTAGTCCCTAACGAGTTTGATAATGAGAAAATTATTCCCTGATGCACAGTCTGTCATCAAGACTATAAAACATTATTTTCTTAAAATTATTTTATGATGTTATTATTTATAAAAGTAAAGTCTAAGGACATCACATACACATTTTCTTTCATAAATTCTTATTAAGGTATTAAAATATTACTTGCATAATTTGCAAAATCTTTCACTCTCCAGTAAGTTGAATTTGAATCTTTGTTACAAAGGACTGAGGCAAGTATATTCTCATTCCTATGCTTATTTTAGCGCATGATCAATTGATTCGACATGCGTACAAAATTATGACTTATATATTTAAATTTCCTTGTGAAACAGAATGCTATGCTTTTATTTCCGCTAGCATTATATGAATGGAAGTGCATGGATATAAAGAAGCTTTGTTCTATCAGTTAATTTTCAATATTATATCTGTGTAATAAATGAGAATGAAATATCCCTTAAATGGGTTATGCCACATGGATGGCTAGAGGAAAGGAAAGGTGTTGATTTGTTATTCACTTGACCTAGAGGAATTTTATGTGACTACGTACGTTCACACAAGGGGGGATCATGTGGACACAGTTAGGCCAGCTGTATACCGTATGGTTAGCAGATCCAACGGGTTAGCCCCCGATGGATGTTTTTTTTTACTTCAAGGAAGTTATGCTTTGTTCTAAGAAGGATTATACAATTGTTTATCATCAGTAATCCTAAATATCTTTTAAAGATTTCTGAGGCATTAGTATTGTTCCACTAAGCCTCTCAACATAATTAAATCCTTTGAAACATTCCAGATTTGCTTTCCCAAATTGTTTATATACTTGCTGGGCGTAAATCGCTCATTCTTGTTGAATTTTAATGTTTTGTAGGGCAGAATATAAAGGCTGAACCCTCTGACAAGCGGAAGGCAAAGATGATCGGTTATTGAGCTTGGCTAACTCTTTTAGTGCCAATAAGGAAGAAAGGAAGATGATCTGAAAAGTGATGTTTTGTATTATAATATAGAGATAGAATAGCTTCCGCTGAAAATGTAATATTTTGGGTTGTAATAACTCTTTAATATTGTTTTTTTTTTCCAGTATTTATTATATGATTGGATGTGTGGTTATCTTTTTCCTTCTATTGACGAAGCCCTGATCCAGTGAGGGATTTTGGGGTCGTTACCCCAACACCTATTAAACCTAGCTCCTTCAAGGAATTCACAAATGTTAAACCACCAACCTTCGATGGCAAAGGAGGAACTACTGTAATGCAAACGTGGATCAAAGAAATGGAACAAATATTTGACATTTATGATGTATGTGCTAGATATTCATAAGACCAAATATGGGGCTTTCATGATAAGAGAAGAAGTAGTATTTTGATGGGGAGTGAGAAGAGTGGAATTGTCAAAGTGAAAGTTTTGCAGAGAACATTGACCCCAAAAATTACTTGGGTATGGTTTAAGGAAAAGTTCAACCCGAAAAACATATCAGACCAAATAGAAATCATGTTTCTAGAACTCAAAAAGGGGAGTATGTTAGTGGCGGAATATGAAGCCAAATTCAACCACCTTTGTAGGTATGCAACCCACCAAGCGAATTCCGAGGAAAGAAAAACGAAGTGATTTGAAAAAGGATTGAGACATTGGCTGTTTAGCAAGTTGTGTATGTATAGTCTTACCACTTGAAAAAGTAGTAGAAAAGGCAATGAGTTGTACTCACTGGATGTTTATGAAGGATTGATCAACACAGAATAGAGAAACATGAAGGTCCAATACTTGGTCTTCAAACTGAGCTCAAACATTTCTTCCTACTAAGTCAACCTAATCTATCAATTTTTTTCCTTTCGACATTAAATGTTGATGTCAAAAAGGGGGAGAATGATTAGGTCAGGGGGAGTAAAGAATAATTCTGACGAAGACAGGAGGAAAATTGTTAAAGATTGTTAGAGATAAATGATGATGATGATGTTTAGAGAATAAATATGCAACTACAAATGCTCAAGGTATTCTATAAACTTGATGGTCGACTTAGTCATCAGGGGATGAACTACACTTCACTGGGCGAGTTATCAGTGTTTACTTAAACGGACTTGACAGTGTCAAGGAATGGTTGTTGGTACTTAAAAAGATAAATATCCCACACAACAGATATTCCAAGAAAAACCAACAAAGTATCGATGATCAAAAGGATAAGTATTTTTAAGAGGCATCAGTAAGAAGAACCCATCAGGGGAAGCCTAAACATACTGTATCAAGGCAGTGACACCATTAGGGGAAGCCATTAGGGGAACACATCAGGGGATGACTTCGTCAAGGGAAGCCATCAGGGGAAGCCATCAGGGGAACCCATCAGGGGAACCCGTCAAGCGATTACTTCGTCAGGGGAACCCATCAGGCGATGACCTCGTTAGGGGAAGCTGTCAGGGGAACTCATCAGGGGATGACCTAGTCAGGGGAAGCGGTCAGGGGATGACCTCGTCAGGGGAACCCATCAGGGGAAACACTCTTGTGTCCAGACTTTGGCAATAGTATACCTCCCGATAAGTTTGGTGATGGCTAAATATAACTTTGGTGATAGCTTATCTCGCGATGAGTTTGGAGACAGTCATTTCTATCCATTGACGACAAGTTTGGCGATGGGTAAAAAGTGACTTTGGCGATAGTCATTTTTATCCACTGATGACGAGTTTGATGATGGCTAACACTGACTTTGGTGACAGTCATTGTTTATCCATTGACGATGAGTTTGGCGATGACTTAACTTGCCCGACGAGTTTGGCGATGACTTAGATTGACCAAAAAGTTTGGGGACGACAAAAGATCAACTCATTAGTGGAACCCTTCGGTGGATAACAAGCAGGTCATTACATCAATGGATAAATGAAGCACTGAACAAGTCTCCATCAGGGCTTGACATCGGTGAACAAAGAAGCACTGAACAAGTTGTCTTCAGTAACTTATCATCAGCGGATCCAAAAACACTAAACAAGTCAACATAAGGGCTTGGCATCAGTGGATCATTATGACCTAATTCACACGTCATCAGGACTTACATGAAAATCATTGATACTTAGCACAGAAGCTAGGGATATAACTGGAAAGATATTCCTTGAAGTTTGGTTAACCTATAACAACTCTCGAGCATTAATTACAAGCAGATCAGGGGATCAAAAAGAAGTAACAAAAGCCAACAACAGTCTGACACAACATTCTGAAAGGACCTTGATGTGACATATATGCGGCTATGTTGAAAAAGCAGCACGTCCAGCACGTGGGTTCACCAACTAATCTGCTATACATACAGAAAAAGTTGTAACACGGAAAACCAAGCAAAAAAATAAGAAGCCACACACCAAACACTAGAAGAAAGCTTTATAATAGATCTTGAGAGAAATATTCAAAGAAAAAAACTAGTAGCTAGTGAGTGTGGAAAAAGAAGCTGTAATTTTATTACAGAGAAGCTGTAACTCTTTACAGATTTGTAGCTGATTAATCACTATTGTGATTAAACAGATTTCCAGAAAAACATCAAGTTTTAATACAACTATTTTAACTTGAATGTTTGTGTATTCATTTTAATTTCAGTTAAGTTTTTCTGATCTTGTAGCTATTCCAGCCGTGCTTAACAAGTTTTTAAAGAACAAAAAGTTTGTAGTGTTTGTATTCAACCCCCCCCCCCCCCCCCACCCCCCACCCCTCTACAAACACTTGAGCTTATTTTGTTCTATCAAAGATGTTAGCAGATTGATGGCTGAGCGTGAAGAACTGTAGAAAGCCAACAAAGTTATTAATGCAGTCATCACTATTAGTAGAACTGGTAGAATTGGTATAATAGAGTTTACACATCTTTAATTTCAATTCTAAGTAACTGGTGTTATAAGGTTGTGTTTTGACATCATCATCAAAACTTGATTCATGCTTATCATTTGATATTCATAAATAGGGGGAGATTGTTAGGAATTATAACATTTGATGATGATGTATAATAATACTTAGAATTGTGAGAACTTGGAATTGTACTTGAACCTGTAGTAGTGTACTATCAGAGACTACCATCAGAGACTGCAGGTGATCATTACAGACTACTAGGAATGCATTGGGAGAGTACAATAAAGTTGAAGTTAGTCAAACAGTCAAGCCTATCGAAGACTAGGAATCAGTATATCGGAGACTAAAATTTAGTCTATCAGAGACTAAGATTTAGCCTATCGAAAACTAATAATTTAGCCTTTCGGAGACTAATATTTAGCCTTTCGGAGACTAATATTTAGCCTATCAGAGACTAAGGATTGCACTTTCAGAGACTATTGGCTAAGGCAAAAACTTTCTATTGCATTAAAGGGAAAAAGCTGGTCAAGGGATAAAACATCATGGGACAAGTCATTAGGGGATAAATCTCCACTTATGAACTAGTCATCAAGGGATAAATATTCACTGATGAATAAATTCATATCAAGGGATACACACCCACTAATAAACAGTGTCACATCAAAGGATAAATGGCTTGACACTACAGACCACTACCAGAGTTCTTCAACAAATGAGAAGCCGACCAATATCCCTAACAAAGTTACAATTGGATTAACAAGGTTGGGAAGCTGATCTGTGAAAGCTAAGATATTTTGTAACACTGATGTGACTTAACATAGATGTTAGGTAACAAAGTTGTTACAACTACTAATAAAGAGAAACTGCTTTAATTGATTAAAGCAGTTGTTGAAAAGCAAACCAGATCAGAGTAGTTGTTGAAAAGAAAAACAAATCAGAAAAGAGAAGTTGTGTGTAAAGTATACAAAACACAATATACATAACACATACAAAAAAAACAAAGAGAAGAATATAATAATAAAAAAAACACGAGAGAGATTATTCAATTATTCACTCTGTAAACGCAGCAAAATCTGAGAGATATTCTACTAAGTGTAATTAAATCTACTAAGTGTCTTACGTATGTACACATCAGACCACATTGAGATAGCCCTGACCTGCTATTGTCAAGTGGTAAGAGATATTCTCAATAAGCCCTAGTGCTGAATGGAGTTAAGGTGATTGAGTAATTCAAGTACTGAAAGATGTCAAGAGCTTATGTGGATTCTTTTTCTTCATTCAGAAGCTTTGTATTGCAAATTTTTCCTCTATCTAAGAATATGGATTCTCCCCATATGCAACGGGAATCCAACAGTTTGAATTCTTAATATTATTCATACACTCATTATCTTGGAAATTGTATTTCAAAACTAGCTGCAAATCCTTATTTCTTTCAATTGTTCTATAACATATTACTTGTTGGGCTTTTATCGCTCACACTTGCTTGATTCTCTTTTAGTTAAATGCGAGAAAGGAAAAATTCCAAGGGTAAAGAAAAAGATGTTTCAATAGGACTGGCTATTAAGGGCTCATGAATATGACTTTCAATTTATAGGTACAAAGATGTTTTTCCGCTGCTAGAATCTTCATGACAATAATTGTAATAATTATTAAGCATACTCTATCCTAATTAATGATATCAAAGAAAGATTACTTGCTGTTAGTTCTTTAGTTCCCTTTTGACAACTCGGTGTTTCGCTGAAAGTCTGAGTCACAACAGTTGATAATGAACTAACGACTCTAGCCTACGGTTGAGAAGATAAGTGTTGTCACACAGAGTGCCAAGGTGCCTTGTCGGGAGGCTAATAATGCCATGTTATTGGCCATCTTCAAATCTCTTCATGTCATTTCAAGTTTTCTACTAGTACAATATGCCAAAGCATCCCAAATGATGATGCGAGAAGTTTTCTAACAATTCGGGATGGGTAGTAGGCCTTTAGGGCGATGTCTTACTAAAGCGGCCAAAATTTGACTAAGTCTGGGGGGCTAGAGGTCGTCCCCTCCTATGGGGTACTCCCCCTTCTCTTTGCTTTGATTCTTGGCTTGAATGATCATTCTTTGATGTCCTGTAGGTGCTTATGTGCCTGGATGAAGGTTTGGAGTGAGAATGCATGTAGTTGTACAATGACTATAAATGGCCAAATTTTGGCTAAGGCATGGGGGATAGAGGCTGCCCCTCATAGATGACTCCTCCCTCATGCCCCTTGCTTCATTTATTGACTTGTTTTCTTCCCTTGAAGTGTCCTTTAAATGCCTTTATACTTGAATTTGAGTTTGGAGGATCTTGGAAAACACAAAGTGAGAATGACGCTTAACTTGGCCAAACTTTGTCTAAGTCTGAGACCCCAGAGGCTGCCCCTAAGTGGTTTTACTCCTCGTAGGTGCCTTTGAATACTTCATGTATGACCTTGTACTTGGAAAATCTTGGGAGTGATTTATAGGACACATGTAGTGAGAGCTTAACATAGCCAAATTTTGGCTAAGTATGGGGTCCTAGAGGCTGCCCCTACGAGGGGGTACCCCTTAGGCTCCCACTTAGCCATCCCCTCTATACTTGTTGTCTTCTCTTTGGATACCTTTGAATGCCTCTAGTTTATTGTAGGACTTTGAGAAACTTGAGGCCTACTTGCGGGGGGAAGTGTTGGAGTGTATGCCCTAGTGGCCAATTATGTAATGATTGTGACACTATATTTATGTTATGTTTTGGTTAAATGATAATTTCTTTTATTATGTTTTATTTACTGCGTTATATAAATGTTAACATAATAAATGTCCTTAGAAGAATGATATTAATTATATGGATTCAAGTATGTGACTTAAATATGAGATCATATAAGTATGTTATATATATCATTATTCTTAAATGTCCCTAGTCGAGTATTATTGTTAGTGGGACAACAATAATACATTGAGACTAGTATGTGGATTGACTGATGGCCACATCTCATTGGTCATAAATATATATGAGATATATTAAGTTGATGCATAGGTACCATGTTAGAGAATAGTGTACTAGACAGACTCACCATGAGAATTCTACGAGCATTATGCTATGTGTCATAAGTAATTCTCATAGTGACAATGATGTAATGGTCATTCGACCTGAAGTCATGACATTTTTACATAAGGAGTTATGTGTTTTGACATTGCCAAAAGTCACCTTTAACTGGGTGGACGATAAAGGTGATTGTTGGATGCATCATGAGTTATGTGAGAAATGTGAATGAGGTGGATGGAATTTAACACTCCTATAAATTAGGATACGTTCAACACCCTCATCAAAGTTTTGGATTGTGTAGGTTTAATCGGTAAAATCTTAAACCATACGTATTAAATTTATTAGGTCCCAAAGGGTAAAAATACTTTGGGGGGGGGGGGGGGGGGGGGGTTTTTCAAAAATTGAGTCTTGCTTAGAAAACTTTACCGAATTAAAACACTTATTGATTATAAAAGAGTTTCTTATGTTTTGAAAGAATTTAGCAGCGGAATTGTTTAAGCAAAGTACCCCTTAGTTTTTGTAGCAAAGGTTAATGGCTATAAGTAGCAAAGAAAGTAAGTCTTTGCTGAAACAGTTCAGCAGGACTAAAGCAAAGCACAGCAAAGCAAGTAAGCAATATAAAAGATAAGCAGGAATAGAGATAGAATTTTTATAGTGGTTCGGAATAATCCTACTCCACTCTTCTTCTCTTTTACTTGAGAATGCTATCACTAGAACTTTGTTCACACAGAACAATCAGCAGGAGGACACTTAGTCCAATTTACAATAGGTCACTTAGACCAACTTAGCAGGAGGACACTTAGTCCAATTTTGTCACACAGACACTAAGCAGATTTGAGAAAATCTTGCTTGCTATCTTCAAGTAGATTGCTCCTTAGTTGAGCAGATAGATAGCACTTGTTCAAGCTTTGTGATGTCTTGTTGTAGTCTTTAAGATGTCAGAGAGTTTTGTTCAGTTGGAGGTAGTTGGTTCATTGGTTAGTCATAAATGAAATTTATGACTTCTATTTATACTTCTCCAAAAAAACTATCCGTTGGAGATTTGAAATAGATCCGTTGGAGTGTACTGTCCTTGATGTGACTTGTATCTTTTCAGTAGTCCTTGCTTAGTTCAAAAAGATAGCCATTTTTCTGTCTTCTAGTGCCCTTCAGAAGAGTTTCCCAGAAGTTGACTAAGCAAGGGTTAAGATAACTTTTCTGACAATCTTCACTTTGATAAGCAAATGATCTTATTTACTAAAGTCCTTTCTTATTTCCATTCTAAGCAGGACTATACTTGGGATATTCTAAGTGGATAAAGGTCCTTGCTTATTTCCATTCTAAGCAAGACTATACTTAGAATATTTCTTGCATCTTCAGTAACCTTCTTCAGCAGACTTCAATGGTGATCAAAACTCCTTGCTTAACCACCAATTATATCCACCTAACAAGTTGGATATTTTTCTAAGTCCTTTTACAATACTTAAGCAAGGACTATATTACATCATCAATTGTTATATACTAAATAATGAATAAACGTTTAAGCAAAGATTATATAAGCAGGGGTGCAACAACAATCTCCCCCTAATTGATGATGTCAAAACGAGTTATTTTGATCACCACAACAAGAACCAAAAAGAATTTCATTTTATTTCAAAGTGTTCAAGAAATACAATATAAAATGAAATTACAAAAATAAAATTACAATTATACATCATTAGCAGGTTCATCCGAACTCTGCTGATCTTTACCTTTACCAAACTTCAGCAGGTCTAGTCTTCGCTTTTCCTCTGCTGCCTCTTTTTCCCTTTTCCTTGCCTCCTTTTCTTCTTTCCTCCTCTGCATCCTTTCCTTCTTTCTGTCATACTCCAGCTGCATTTCTTGTACCCTGAGTCTCTTCATTTTCACCTCGTACTGCTTAAATCTTGATTCTGATTCCTTGATGCTTGCTATCAGCTTGAGACTTTCAGCAGGCCCTGACTTCATTGAAATAACATCAGCTTTTTCAAGGGCCTTCTGAAGTCTCATGTACGGGGATGGATTCATGATTTGCACAGCAGACTTAGGGATATGCTTGGGAAGTCTTTTTCTCCTTGGAACAGCAACAGGAGCAACAGTAGGGATCTTATTAGCAGGAGTAGGATCAGCAGATGTTGGGAGGATTTGTTCTACTTGTTCTTGCTGTGCTTCATGACCTCTCTCCCCCTTTTTGATATCATCAGCCATGATAGGGAGGAAGTCAATCAGCTTATTCATCGTTTGCTAAAGTTTTTCAAGCTTTTGCTCCATCTTGATCAGTCTGGAGGCTAAGGCAGGATCAGCAGAGGTTTCGGCAGCAGGAGTGCTCACAGCAGGAAGTCTTGCTAAAACTTGTGCCAGTTGGGCTTCTAGTTTAGCAAGCTTCAGTGAAGTAGGAGAAACCTTGCTGACAGCAGGTTGAGGGTCAGATCCAGCAGGTTCTTCAGAATGAGCTTCTTCATCAGCAGGAGTGTCCTTGTTCTCCCCCTCAATAGCAAGCATCTCAGCAGATGATTCAGCAGGAGTGGGCTCCCTCTCGGTTAGTACCCTTGCTGGAGAGATGTGGTTGGGGCCTTCTTGGATATTCTCAGCAAGGTACGCCTCAGGATCCAAGCCAGCTGCAAGAGCATCTTCGATCAGCAGGGCCTTGATGAGTTCCTCTGATTGTTTTTCCTTTGCTCGTTTAGCAGGAACATCATCAGGGTCACTGTCACTGCTGCTGCTGGATGCTTGGATCTGCTTTCCCTTACCTTTGCCCTTAACAGCATCATGTTTTCTTCTAGAAGGAAGGGTCGGGTCAGCAGGTGAATGGATAGCAAAGCCAGGGAGGATGAGTCTTCGTGCAGCAGAGGGTTTGGGGGACACTGCTGATCTATCGATTTCACCAGTGAAGTAGGAGGGAGGAGGATTAGCTTTATTTGCAGCATGGATGACAATCTCCACTTCAGCAGGTCCTGTGATGGAGTCTGAAGTATCAGCAGACTCCGTCTCCGTGAGTGCCAATACTTCAGTAGGAGTGGCTGGCTCTGCTGCTGTTGTGTCAGCAGGATTTGTTTCAGCAGGAGTCGCCACTTCTGTGATCTCATCGATCTCCTTGAAGAGCTCGGTGGATGAGCTTTGCTGATCATCAGTAGGAGTCGCAGATGAGTCAGCAGGGATATAGTTGTCGATTTCATCAAAAATTTCATCCCCTGCTGACTCGGGAGTGAGAGGAACAACAGTGGGGATATTTTCTTCAGAGGGAGGCTCCACGTCAGATCCTCCAGCAGCAATGGCTTCAGCAGCAGAATCTTCATCGTAGAGCTCCATGTAGAACTCATAGATTTCCCTCTCCTCCTCAGTCAACGTTGAGAGGTCAAATTCAGCAGGCGTTGCCTTGGACTTCTTTTTAGGCCTCTGAATTTGACTTGCTGCTCTCCTCTTCTTGCTGGGTTGAACAGCAGGGACGCGTTCGTCACTTCTGGCATTAGGTGTTAAACATGTTTGCCCCTGTGACTCTGCTGGTCCCCTAGCTCTCCTTTCAGCAGCCTCTTTGGCTAGGGCAGCAGGGTTGCGGCCATAATTTTTCAGCAGGGATGGAGTGATCACCTTTCTGCTGATGAGCTTCTTGGCCTGGGTCCCTGCTGGGAAGTTTTCTCCAAGTATTCCCTTGAGCAGCAGGGACAAAGTTCGTCCATGGAGAATCTTCGTCTTCCTCTTGCTGGAAAATGATTCAGCAAGGACTTCAAACATTATTTGAGCCCAGTTGATTGGCTCACCTGATTTCAGTAGGGATACAATAGAGATGACCCTTGCTGATGCCTCGTCCTATAAGGTGAACTTACACAGCAAGGTCTTGTGTAGAATATCCATAAGGAAATCCCATTTTCTTGGGAAGTCCTTCCTCTTCTTGCTGGCATGAGTCTTAACGTAGCCAAGATCAGCAAGGACAGTAGCGGAGACAGTAGGTGGAGTCAGCAGACCTACAATTGGCATCTGTAGTACGCGAGCGATGCTTGCTGGAGTGATGAGGACCAGCTGACCACTTGTACGTCCGATAATGTTGTGATCACGGACTTGCATGGTTGAGCAGAACTCTTTGATTACTTCCCCATATATAGGAGCATCAGCAAAGATTACATATCGTACCCCGCTGTTCCTCAGCAGGGTTATTACTTCAGCAACTTCAGTATCTTCGGTGTCAGCAAAGGAATCTAAGTCAATGACGGACTCAGATTCAATTCTATCAAGCCAGTTTGCCATGTCTACTGAAAGTGATCGGAAAAGTGGGTCGGAGAAGGTTTTCGGCGATTTTCAGAAGGGGTTTATAAAGAGATTATAGAGAGAGATCAGAGCTGTGGATTCAGTAAAATTTGAGAAGGGTTAAAAGGAGTTTATATAGGAGGTAAAAGAAGTTGAAGGGTTTAGAGAGTGGTAACTGCTTTGAGAAGGTGAAGAGTTAGTGGGAGAAAAATATGGGTAGTGCTGAGAATTAATTACTGAAAGGACAGTAGCCATAAAAGATCATGGGGCAGTGTGACATTTAATGAGGAGAGAGAAAAATTACGGCTTGATATGATGACCTATTTTTCCGGCGATAAAGATGGAAATGAGCAGGCTTGCTGTAGCACTCCTTTGCTGATGTGAAAGGATATAGCTTGAGTCAGCAGAATAATATCCTTGCTGATTTTGGATGTTTCAGCAAAATCATTCTTTGCTCATGGAAACAGCAGGGGTTAACATAGTTTTTGAGACAGTAGTTTTCTCTGGACGTCTCCCATTTTTCAGAATTTTCAGCAAGGTTGATGTAAATTTTTCAGCAGCATTTGATCAACAGGAGTTCTTTGATCAGCAGGGGTCCTTTCAGCAGCATTTTTGATGTTCCAGCAAGGGTTAACATAGTTTTTGAAATATCCCCTTTGTCTGGACGTCTCCCCTTTTTCAAACTTTCACAGCAGGGTTGATGTGGAATTTTCAACAGCATTTGTACTTTGTTAGCACGGATTCTGCTTTCAGCAGGGACTTGATCAGTAGGAGTTCTTTCAGCAGCGTCTTTGTTCAGCAGCGTTTGATACTTCAATCAGCAGGGATAGGAAGGTCTACTGAGACATTAGCAGTGCTTTTCCTCCTGAAATTAACTTGCTAAGAACGAAAGTCCTTGCTTAAGCAGACTAGATGTTAGTAGCAAAATGCCTATTCACGATTTAACATGCCTAATTCACTTATCAGTTTGTTAAAACGATTTTCATCCAAGGGTTTTGTAAAAACATCTGCTAATTGATTTTCAGTAGGAATGTAGTTTATCTCTATGGTACCTTGCTGAACGTGATCTCTAATGAAATGATGCCTTATATCTATATGTTTAGTTCTAGAATGAAAAACAGGATTATAAGCAATGGCAACAGCACTAGTATTATCACAGAATATAGGGATAGACTTGAAATCAAACCCGTAGTCAGCCAGTTGGTTTTTCATCCACAGAATTTGAGCGACACAGCTTCCTGCTGATATGTACTCAGCTTCAGCGGTGGATGTTGACACTGAGTTTTGCTTCTTGCTGAACCATGAAACAAGTCTTCCTCCAAGAAATTGGCATGTTCCACTTGTGCTTTTCCTATCTATTTTACACCCAGCAAAGTCCGCATCGGAATATCCAGCAAGGTTGAAGTTAGAATCTTTTGGATACCATATTCTTAAGTTAGGAGTTCCTCTGAGATATCTGAAAATTCTCTTAACAGAAGCTAAATGTGATTCCTTGGGGTTAGCTTGAAAACGTGCACAAATACATGTAGCAAACATAATATCTGGTCTACTAGCAGTTAAGTATAGCAAGGATCCGATCATACCTCGATAACTTGTTATATCTACGGATTTACCTTGCTCATCTTTATCTAACTTTGTTGCTGATGACATGGGAGTTTTCATAGGACTTGCTGATTCTAACCCAAACTTCTTAAGCAGGTCTTTGGTGTACTTCGATTGATTGATGAAAATTCCATCACCTCTTTGCTTAATTTGAAGTCCAAGGAAGAAGTTCAGCTCTCCCATCATGCTCATCTCAAATTTACTCTGCATAAGCTTAGCAAATCTTGCACAAAGTTTTTCATCAGTAGAACCAAAGATCATATTGTCTACATAGATTTATACCAACAATGTTTTATTTTTATGCTTTTTAATGAAAAGAGTAGTGTCAACTTTACCTCTGCTGAAACCTTCATTAATTAAAAAGGAAGATAAAGTATCATACCATGCTTGTGGGGCTTGCTTAAGACCATATAAAGCTTTATCAAGCCTATATACATGATGAGGATTGGCGTGATCAGCAAAGCCTGGGGGTTGCTCCACATAGACTTCCTCCTGAAGTTCTCCATTCAGAAAAGCATTCTTGACGTCCATTTGAAACACCTTGAAGTCTTGATAAGCAGCGTAGGCAAGAAATATTCTTATGGCTTCGAGCCTTGCTACTGGAGCAAAGGTTTCATCATAGTCGATTCCTTCCTCCTGAGAATAGCCCTTAGCCACAAGTCTTACCTTGTTCCTTGTGATGATTCCATCTTCATCCATCTTATTTTAGAATACCCACTTGGTGCCAATTACTGCATGATTCCTTGGTCTGGGAACAAGATTCCAAACTTTGTTCCTGCTGAATTGGTTTAGCTCTTCTTGCATAGCAAGGACCCAATCAGCATCAGCAAGAGCATCTTCAATTTTCTTAGGTTCCATTTGGGATAGGAAGCTTGGAAAACTACTTTCATTTTGAGCAGATCTTCTTGTCTTTACTGAACTTGTAGGATTTCCAATGATCAAGTCTTCTGAATGAGACTTGGTCCATTTCATCCTTCTCGGTAGATCTGATCGAATATCTGGCAGTCTTAGTTCCTCCAAGTTGGGTTCATCATCTTTTACTTCAGCAGGGGTGCTCTCCAATGGTGCAATGCTTTCTGAAGGTGCTTCAGCAGGGTCTTCCTTAGTCTCTGCAGCCTGTTGATTCTCATTTGGTTCCTGCTGAACTATAAGAGGGAGTGAACCACTTGGTTCCTCATGGTTAGTTTCATCAAATACTACATGGACTGACTCTTCTACTGTTAGAATTCTTTTATTGAAAATACTAAAAGCTTTGCTGTGAGTAGAATATCCTAAGAAAATACCTTCATCAGATTTCGCTTGAAATTTAGTTAAGTACTCCTTACCATTATTATGAACATAACAGGGGCATCCAAAGATTCTAAAATAGTTGATGTTTGGTTTTCTTCCTTTCCATAGCTCGTATGGAGTTTTGCTTAAGGTTGGATGAATGAGTGATCGATTTTGAGTATAGCAAGCAGTGTTCACTTCTTTTGCCTAGAAGTACTCAGGAAGTCTAGCATCAGCAAGCAATGTTCTTCTAGCTTCTTCCAAGGTTCTATTCTTCCTTTCAACCATTCCGTTTTGCTGTGGAGTCCTTGGTGCAGAGAAGTTATGAGAAATTCCTTGCTCATCACAGAACTCAGTAAAGCCTCCAAAGTCGAATTCTCTTCCATGGTCACTTCTTACTGACTTGATTCTGAGTTCCTTCTCATTTTGTACTTGTCTGCTGAATTTCTCAAACTCTGCTAATGCATCATTCGTGTGAGTAAGAAATAATGCCCATGTAAATCTAGTGAAATCATCCACAATAGTGAATGCATATTTCATTCCACCAAGACTACTTGATATAGGGCCAAACAAATCAAGATGTAATAGTTAGAGGGGCATAGAGTTTGATTTTTCAGGTTTGCTTAAGAGGGATTGTTTTGTTTGCTTACCAAATTGACAAGCTCTACATGGTTTTTCTTTTTCAAAGGAAAATTTAGGCAAACCCTTTACAAGATCTTTAGCAGCTAATTTTGAAATTGTTTTAAAATTTAAGTGTGAAAGTCTCTTATGCCATAACCAACTAGCTTCTGCTGAAGCTTTAGCAAGAAAGCAGGTTGTTTCAGTAGGACTTAGCTTAGCCAAATCTACTACATAAACATTCCCATTTCTTGAACCAGAAAGCTTCAGAGAATTTGTTTGAAGATCTCTTACCTAACATTGATTGTCTAAGAAGGTGACGTTATGCCCTTTGTCACACAACTGGCTTATGCTAAGCAAGTTATGTTTGAGACCTTCCACGTAGGCAACCTTGTTGAAGCAGACTAACCCATTTCCTGCTGAACCATATCCCCTAGTTCTTCCAGCACTATTATCTCCAAAGATCACTTGAGGTCCGTCCTTTTCTTTTAAATTGGTGAGCAAGGCTTTATCTCCTGTCATATGTCTTGAACATCCACTGTCCAAGTACCAAATTTGTTCCTTGCTCACAACCTGCAAAACATAAGCAATCACTTTGGTACCCAACAAAACTTGGGTCCAGTAAGGTTAGTACCCTTGGGGACCCATACTTGTCTCATTTTTGGTTTTTGAGACCAACCAATATAGTAAGGGTCAGCAAGGCAAAGAGAAGCAATGTGACCAATCCTATGGCAACAATAACATCTCAAATGCATCATGTTATGATGTGTGTGTTGCTTACCTCTTTTCTTAGGTTGAGGTTGTTTCCAGTGTTTGCTCCTAACCCAACCTTTGCTAAATTTCAAATTCCTCGCATTGTTGTAATTATAAGCAGGAGGAACATGGTTCTTGCTAAACTTTCCACCCTTGGTCTGTTTAGCACCATGTCCCTGCTTATAGTTACGGTCAGCAGGGAATTTGTTCTTTAGCAAGGTAACATTTCTATTATCTTTGGTTTTAGCAGGAGTTTTACACTCTGCTGAATGCACAGAGATTGTTCTGCTGATAGACTCAGCATCACTTTCTCCACTACTTTCAGCAAGGACTTCGCAAGTCCTGGATCCAATTCCACTTATGTCTAGCATGCTTCTTTGACTTTTCAGCAAAGCACATGCATTTGAAGAGGATTTGTTCCATGTGGAGATTGTAGTAGTTAATTCCTCAACTTGGGAGGATAACTTAGACTCTCTCTCTTAAGAGTCTCTGAGATGCTGTCTAAGCAAGGTCCTCTCATCATCAGTAGCAAGTAACTTCAAATTCTCAGCTTGCACCCTTTCAAGTGTAAGCAAGATTTCAGAGTTCTTGCTCCTTAGTTGATCAGACTCTGCTGAAGTAATTCTCAGCAATCTTCTATATTTATGCCACTGAGATGCAACATCCTTAAACAAGGAGCGCAACTTAGCTTCTGTGATGTCGGGAGAGTCAAAATCAAATACCTCAGTAAGGTCAATCCCCTTGCTGGGTTTGGATTCCCTTGCCATTAAGCAAAAGTTGGCAATCTCTGGTCCGGAGTCTTCTAAGTCGCTTTCACTGTCACTCCAAGACTTTTCAGCAATAAGTCCCTTGTCTTTCTTGAAGTTTGAAGTATTCTTCTGCTGGTACTTCTTCTTGTAATATTCTTTTCCCTTGCTCTTGTCATTAGCAGGGAATTTCTTTTCATCTCTTGCTGAACTTCGGCAATCAGCAGCATAGTGACATGGCTTCTTGCAATTATAGCATAGATCCTTTGATGGATCTCTTTTATTGTTGCTTGTATTTCTTCTGAAGTTTCCTCCATCCTTCATCATGAACCTTCTGAATTTTCTGGCTAGCATAGCCATATCTTCATCACTATCAGCAGATTCAGAGTCAGAATCTACTTGTTGCTTAGACTCAGCAGCCTTCAAAG
>CM025780.1:9921350-9946631 GCA_014636745.2 Centella asiatica | reverse complement strand
TCTGATACCACTTGTTAGGTCCCAAAGGGTAAAAATACTAGAAGGGGGGGGGGGGGGGGGGGGGTTGAATAGTGTTTTTCAAAAATTGAGTCTTGCTTAGAAAACTTTACTGAATTAAAACACTTATTGATTATAAAAGAGTTTCTTATGTTTTCAAAGAATTTAGCAGCAAAATTGTTTAAGCAAAGTACCCCTTAGTTTTTGTAGCAAAGGTTAATGGCTATAAGTAGCAAAGATAGTAAGTCTTTGCTGAAAGAGTTCAGCAGGACTAAAGCAAAGCACAACAAAGCAGGTAAGCAATATAAAAGATAAGCAAGAATAGAGATAGAATTTTTATAGTGGTTCGGAATAATCCTACTCCACTCTTCTTCTCTTTTACTTGAGAAGGCTATCACTAGAACTTTGTTCACACAGAACAATCAGCAGGAGGACACTTAGTCCAATTTACTATAGGTCACTTAGACCAACTTAGCAAGAGGACACTTAGTCCAATTTTGTCACACAGACACTAAGCAGATTTGAGAAAGTCTTGCTTGCTATCTTCAAGTAGATTGCTCCTTAGTTGAGCAGATAGATAGCACTTGTTCAAGCTTTGTGATGTCTTGTTGTAGTCTTTAAGATTTCAGAGAGTTTTGTTCAGTTGGAGGTAGTTGGTTCATTGGTTAGTCATAAATGAAATTTATGACTTCTATTTATACTTCTCCAAAAAAACTATCCGTTGGAGATTTGAAATAGATCCGTTGGAGTGTACTGTCCTTGATGTGACTTGTACCTTTTCAGCAGTCCTTGCTTAGTTCAAAAAGTTAGCCATTTTTCTGTCTTCTAGTGCCCTTCAGAAGAGTTTCCCAGAAGTTGACTAAGCAAGGGTTAAGATAACTTTTCTGACAATCTTCACTTTGATAAGCAAAGGATCTTGTTTACTAAAGTCCTTTCTTATTTCCATTCTAAGCAGGACTATACTTGGGATATTCTAAGTGGATAAAGGTCCTTGCTTATTTCCATTATAAGCAAGACTATACTTAGAATATTTCTTGCATTTTCAGCAACCTTCTTCAGCAGACTTCAATGGTGATCAAAACTCCTTGCTTAACTACCAATTATATCCACCTAACAAGTTAGATATTTTTCTAAGTCCTTTTATAATACTTAAGCAAAGACTATATTACATCATCAATTCTTATATACTAAATAATGAATAAACGTTTAAGCAAAGATTATATAAGCAGGGGTGCAACAACAAAATTGTTTCGCATGGATCCTCAGGTTAAGGTTTCGGTTTTTTTTTTCAAATCTTTTTTTCTTTTTCGCTGCGTTTTATCTATCGAAACTCTTCAGGAAGGTGTAGCATGAGAGGGGTTAAAGAGCCAAAAATGGCTAAGTATAGGGAACCAGACACTCCCCCTTATGGGGAGGACTTGTCCCTCTCCCTTTTTGCTTGCTTTCATGTTCATTATCCTTCATTTGGGTGCCCTTAAGTGCCCGTTACTTGGTGTGGGATTTGGAGAACCTTAAAATTTCACCATGGGAGTGCATGAGACTTAAAAACTTTGAATTTGGCTAAAGAAAGAGGCCTAGAGTAAGCCCTTATGAGGGGTTACCCCTGGGGCTTTCCTCCTTCTTCCTTAGTTGGCGCGGTCCTTGATGATATGGAACACTTGGGCATCATTTGAAAACCTTGATCATATGATAATGATGAGATCATTGGCTTCCCTTACTGATCTTCTTATGGGGAAGGTGCCTTGAGTGGCTCTCAACTCCTCCTTATGGCTTCTCTTCGGGGGTATTGGTCATTGGCTTGACTTCTTGGTACTAAAAGGTCCATGTATGTGATTAGGGGTCATATGCCTCATGGCATCCTTGGGTAGCACTACACTCAAGTTGACTTGTCGGTCACATTCCCATACTTAGCCAATTTTAGGCTAAGTTAGGGGATCTTCATACATGGCTTCCAAAATGTGTTGCACCAATTATTCTTCAATCAACTTGTATATCTGAGGGGAGGTTATGTTTTGCTTCCAAAGGCCTACTATGACACCATTCATGGCTTTCAGGCTAAGAATTATTTTGGTTTTGTGAAGTCTTTATCAACACGTAGCCAATTTCCTTCTTCATTTGCCTTCAAAGTTGATCATGGTCTTTCTTACTCATTCTTGGGATCTCATGAATTATTCTTAAGACATTGCGATGATATTGACATGCTCTTGTAGTGTTAATGATGTAACGCTCTGGTGGGGGCCGTAGGGTCCCTTTTTGGCTTATGGGTCAAATAACATGTTAATGATTATTCAAATCACTAATTATTACTAATTGTGATTAATTAGATTTATTTTAAATTAATTAGGGTCATTAATTATATCCGAGATGCAATATCTTTGTTAAGTTAAATTTTGAATATTATAGTCTATTATATTACCTATAAAATGTCCCGACTCTAAATGGGGCAACACCCTCAACCTATTAACAAATAATAAAATAAAATAAACGTAAAATGGAAATGTACATACTAAACGTAATACAACGAATAGTTTAGTTGTATTTTATTATTTATAAAAGGTCAAACAGACAGTACCTTTCTTTTTTATCTCTCTCTTGCTTCTCTCCACTTTCCCCCGGTTTCACTCATTTTCTCTGCATTTTGTCTGTCTGATAGCTTTTCTGCAATACCCTTTCTTCCCCAAACTTTTCTTTGCTAGTTTGAGTGAATTACAATTCACAAATCAAGAACAAAACTTTAATTAATACTCCCTTTCCCAGCTTTCCTTAACTTCTTTTTGCTTCCTTATTTGTACCAAATCAAGAACATTTTCTTAAAAGAGTTTCTGGTTTGATTTTGGCATAATTCCTGGGTATAATTCGTGTTCTGGGTCATATTCATTCTCTTTAAACATTCAGTGATTCAATTACTTGATATGGGAAGGGAAAAACTTTTCAGGAATGAAGGAAACACAATACCACCCACATGGAATTCCTCACAGTTTAGAATTGAAATTCAAAACAATGAACTGAATTCCACTTCAGAAGAAATCCCAAATAGCTTTTTAAACCAGAATTGGGAAAATTCAACAGATCAGAATGATCCCTTTGAGTCTGCTCTTAGCTCAATTGTCTCCTCACCAACTTCATCGCACCATGGAATTCCAGGAAATAAAGATGAGAGCTTTGTCCTCAGAGAACTAATTGGTAGACTAGGAAGTATTTGTAATTCTGGGGAAATTTCACCTCACTCGTATATGAATGGAAACACTAGTGCCAACACTTCTTGTTATAGTACACCTTTGAATTCCCCTCCAAAACTTAATTTGTCAATGATGGATCATCATCAGATCAAAGGAACTATCCCAATTCTTGGAAATCAATTGCCTGGTTTTGCACAAAGGGCTTCAAAATTTTCTGGTTTTGGTGGCATTAATGGCCAAGCAGCGAAAAAAAATGAATCTGAATTTTCTTGCAGATTGACCCCCGTAACAGAGTCTGGCAAACTCTCAAGACTGTTAAGTAACACTTGTTTTAAAGTCGCTGGATCTGAAATGGGGGGGTTTCAAGAAAATAAAGATGGATTGTTGCAAGAGAGAATTCAAGCTTCGGATAAAAATTTCAGTAGGTTCTCGAGGTCTTCAACCCCGGAAAAATTGGAACTTGGCGATTCTGTGGAAGAGTCTTCAGTTTCTGAACAGATCCCTGGTGGGGGGTTAACTGGCTTGAAGGCTAAGAGTGATGGCAATGCCAGGAAGAGGAAAACGATTCCAAAGGGAAAAGCAAAGGAAATTCAATCAACTCCTGCCACGGTAATTTACTTTCATCTCAAAATTGTCGTATATTATTAAGAATTCTTGAAACTAAACTTTAATTTTATAGGTTCCAGCTAAGGAGGACTCTAATTCAAAAAGAAGCAGGGCTAATGTAGAAAATTTTTACGAAAAAGATGCAGAAAAAGAGAATGGGAATGGAAATGATGGAAATCAGAAACAGAAAAATGGCAATTCAATGCCTCCAGAGCCTCCAAAGGACTATATTCATGTCAGAGCCCGAAGGGGTCAGGCAACAGATAGTCATAGTCTTGCTGAAAGAGTATGAATATCTCAATTCTCTGTTGTGACCTTCTTTTCAGAATCACCCCTTGTGGAATTCAATTAACAAGTTCTCTTTTTCTCTTCAATCTATGCAAAACAGGTTCGAAGAGAGAAAATTGGTGAAAGGATGAAGTTTCTCCAAGATCTTGTGCCAGGCTGCAACAAGGTGCTTACAAGCTACAACTAATTGTAGCTTCTTTATGTAATTACATAATGAGAAAATGGGCCAGTTTTCTAAGAGAATATTGTTAGAGAAGTACTAAATTTAATTTGAACTTTCATTTTAGGTGACCGGAAAAGCTGTTATGCTGGATGAGATTATTAATTATGTGCAATCATTGCAGCGACAAGTGGAGGTAGATTCAAATCACCCCAAGTCTTTCATGTGTTGTGGTGATTCATGATTATTTTGCTAAATTTTGAAATGCTGATTGTTTGTCCAGTTCCTTTCAATGAAATTATCAACTGTCAATCCTAGAACGGACTTAAACATGGAAGCTCTTTTTTCAAAAGATGTAAGTCAGTTATAAATTGTGCCGATACAATTACAATTAGGCTGTAACTAAACAAAAACTCTGAATCCAGACATTCCAATCACGGGGAGCATTAGCACATAACATTTATCCAGTAGATACTTCAGCGCAGGCTTTTCCTTATGGATACCAATTTCAACAAGGCTCTAGCCTACATAGCAACATGCATAATGGCATAGAAAACCCACTTCACATGAATGGTTTGAATGCTGCAATTAGTCGAAATAAAGGAATGCAACTGCCAACAGTTGATGGTTTCAATGAAGCGGCTGCTTCTCAGGTAATTTAGAAATTTAGGACATGATCAAATTGAAGAAGGATCATTTTTAAATACACTGCATACTGATTGCAATGCTCGATCCATTTCCAGGTTTTGGCATTTTGGGAGGATGACCTTCAAAGTGTGGTGCAGATGGGTTTTGGCCAAAACCAACCCGAAGGCTTTCATTGTGAGTTATTTTTGTTTTCCTATGGTTCCTTTGGAAGTAATACCAATCAATTTCCTTTTTGAGAACTGCATATACAACAATTCTATAAACTTGCAATTTTATTTCTTAAAAAATTCAAGGATCTTACTTTTGTGTGTCCTTATTGACCTCTAAACCAATTACTTTCGCACAAAGACGTTGTTGATGGTGATGTTAAACAAACAAATCTACCTTCACTTAAAGTGACAGGGCAGGTTTATATCCAAAATGATTCTTTAGTCGAGAGATCCATCCATTCTGATATTTTTTTTAAAAATTTTTCTAATCATATTTTTTTTTCTTATAATTCTGTTGGAATTGAGTTATCTTATTAGCAAGTCTTGTCGATGCAGGCTCAGATGTTGCAACCCATATGAAAGTTGAGCCGTAATTACAGTTTCTCAAAATTGATGTATTGATTTGAGGCCCCTAACCAATGAGAGGCCTCCGTATATACTACAGCAAGGCGATGGGAGTCAAATTTGTACCCTGAGAAAGAGAAGCATTTTCTCTTCAAAATTCTTGTTTTTACCTTATATGAATTTGCAAATGCAGATGATATATGGATATTTGATTGGAGAGTTCTTTAAAGACATCCACCGTATATTTTTAGAACTAATTGTAGCAAAATGATGTGCGAAACTTAAAACTACATGTCCTATATGTACTATAATGATAAAAAAAAAAGTGTGATGTAGATTCAGTAAGGGAGATTTATTCTCATTGAAAACTTTTCTGTTGCACTGAAAAACTCATCATTAACGTATGTGATAAATGTCCTATTTTCTTCCCTCTCTATTTCCTACATTTTGTAATGCACTTTAAGGCCAGATCATATATTTTAATGAAAGTTTATTAGCATTAAAGTAGTTTCAGAATGTTCGTCTTGAAAGAATTAAATACGCTGAAACATATAATGCATAATATCCTTTAAAAAAAACATTAAAGTTCCATCAACTTTCTCTACCTGCAATCATAGGAAGAGCCCAGAAGACCTAGTATTTAGGCAAGAATTCTATCTATTTAACATTAAACACTTATTTATGTTTGAGGTAGATCAATTTATTGAAAATCTTCAACAGAAGCTACGTTACATATGCTCGAAAAAGATCAAACGAAGTTAGCTTTTGTTGTTGGAGGGTATTGTAAGTTTTAGCATCTATATTCTTTACATGGTATCTTCATCTACGCCAAACGCCAATTATTTTACACGCAACATTATTTTAGCTAGCTATCAGTTGGATTAATCTTCAAGTATCTGTATACTATTTCTATTACAAAAAAAAAGTTATACATGAAAAACAAATTTGTTCCAAAAAGAGTTACATTTGAAATTTTTTTCTGTTATTTTGTGATAAATTAAAAATTAATTTTAAGATTCATAACAAATTTTATGAAAAAAATTTATGATTTGTACATTTAATTCTTAGTTAAAATACAAAATTAATAGTTGTCAAAAATTTAAATATTACTCTTTTTGTAGAATAAAGAATTTACAATTGAGCCATGTAACTTTGCCAATATAGAAAACTGAGAAACTTATTTAATAAGTACTAAAATGGTATAAAAAATAAATGAAAAATGGATAACATCAAAAGTTACCTAGCGTAAAATAATGAAAGGATCTCTCATATTCTCGATCCAATTCTTAATCAAATTTTCTAAGAAACGAAACCGAAACCGAAAAGAAAAGTTACTTTATGCGAATATGTGTTGTGCAATGTCATAATCATCAATAGCAGCAAGAATATGACAGCGGGACCAAACGATGTAACGTTAAATCGCGAAACTTATGGAGGATTAGATTCCAAATTGTAACCAGCTGTTAGTGGGGACGAAATGGTCTGTTAAGTCCAAAGGGTTTGACCAAGAATACTATCTTTTTTTTCTTTTTCTTTTTCTTTTTTTGGTATTAAGAAGGATAAGTTTTCAATATCTTTAGCTGGAATCCAAAGTCATTTGAGCAATACCCCACTTCAGATTTCCACTACTTTGGCCTTAAACTCTCTGTTTTATAAAATTAAACAAAAACTTTTATATATATACAGATTTTTTATTTATATCGTATACGTCAGATTCTCTAATATATAGTATACCATAATAAAATAACAATTTTTAAAATTTTTATTATTTATATTTGTTAATTCTTTAATTAATTGATAATATTTTGTTATACATTACAATATATTGTATGTATAATATATATATATATATATAGCACATTTATATATGTAAAACAATTATAATATAATATTAAAATATCAGTATATATAAATAATATATAATAACATATAATATTAATATATAAATAATATTAATTTAATATTTATATATTATGTATTAGTTTTATATATTTTAATATATTATATATGAAATACTATATAATAATTATAATATAATATAATATTTATATAATATATTATATATGTTAATATTTTATACTAATGTATTAATTAATTATTATAATATTGTATTAATGGATTTAAATATAAATAAAATATTAGTTTTTTATTAAATTAATATATAATATTTTAATACAAATAATATATATAAATATATATGTTTTGTGTATTGTGTCTATATATATGTGTATATATATATTTTTATGAAAGTAGGATTATAGATTAGTATAAAATATGATAAAATAATATTATAATTTTGATACATGTGAATAGTGATTCTATCATCAAATTATGTTTAAAATAAAAATACTGGTGCAACTCATATTTTTTTTAATATTTTATCAAAATTCTCTAAATATAAAGAACAAAATTAAATTTAAGAAAAGTGATGCGAGTGCTCTTTGTACTTATTGCCGGATTCAAAAAAAATCAAGAAACTGATGTTTATATTCTCAATCACTTCTTCTATCACATTTGCCTCAATAATTGTTACATACGTTACAAGATGAAATATAAAATATAGAAGAGAGTAAGAATTAAATTGTGTTATATACCTTTTTTCAAAGATCTTTCCATCTTTAAAATCAGTAGGAACAAGGAATATCAAAGCCCCAGGTTGGCAATAGTGACATTCTGACTTGGCCGAGGAATCAAAAGAACCTCTTTTTTTTTTTCCCCTTTAATGTAATCCCATCTACCGTAGAAAATTTGGGGAAAGGAAAAGTCATGGATAAATGGAAGAACAAAGCAATGGAGTTCAGATGTAGATATATAGATAGATAGATACCCCTTGTGCATACTGCATAGACAAACTTTTTAAGAAAATCCAGAGCTTCCCAACAAAAGATATTTGCTTTAATCCTCACCTTTCTTCTACTGTTTACACTTTTGAATATACAAATGTGAGTTATATTTATTGCTTGTATAACTAATTCAATTCACATATTTTACTTAATACTTACTCTGACGAGATTTAATCCTCTGAGGGAAGAGTGCACTCTTTTCACAACCTCAAGTTATATGATTTTTTCACCTTCTCCTTTTACATTTCACTTTCCTTACTTTATGTTAAATTCATTTCACTTTTTAATTCTTAGTTAAATGCAAATTATATCCATCATTCTTTATTAATTCAGCATCACCGATTCTCAAAAAGCTAACTCAATAAATAACACGGAATAACTCACACCTCTTAAACTGTTGGAATATATATTTAAAATATAATAATAATAATAACTAGATAAATATTAATTAATATTATACGTGAACAAAACGCTAAAAATTTATAAGTTAATGTACAATCATAATCCTAATTGAAACGGGTTTATATTGAAAGTGTATGGGCTAACGTACAATCCTTGTTGAAGGTGTATGAGTTAATTAATAGTATACGTGGACAAAACACTGAACGCTGAATAGTATACGTGGACAAAACACTGAACGCTGAAGGTATATAGGCTAATGTACAATCATAATCCTATGTTGAAAGTGTATGGGCTTGGGCTAACGTACAATCCTTGTTGAAGGTGTATGGGTTAATGTGTTGTAGGTATATGGTTTAATGTGTTGTAGGTATATGAATTAATGTACAATCTCAAATCTAACGTACAATCTTTGTTGAAGGTGTATGGGTTAATGTGTTGAAGGTATATGAATTAATGTACAATCTCAAAGCTAACGTACAATCATTGTTGAAGGTGTATGGGTTAATGTACAATCCCAATTAGAACCAATTTGTTAAAGGTGTATGGGTTAATGTACAATCCCAATTAGAACCAATTTATGTTAAGTTTGATAACATGATGACAAAGTGATGACAAAGTATCTTTTTGGTTGGAAATTTATGTTGAATTCGATAACCTGGTCACAATATATATATATATATATATATATATATATGTATATATATCCTTCTAAAAACAACAAATTGAGTTTTTCAAACTAAATTTGGGTTTTCCAAAAACTCAAACTTGATTTGGATTTTCCAAACTTAATACTAGAGTATCATGCTTCAAACAAAAACTTATATACACTCGTATATTTCTTTAATTAATTATTATTCTTAACTTCTAAATTTACATAAACAAGTAACTAAATCAATTCTAGCTATTGCATTTTCTTTTCTTTCGGATTTAGTAGTTTATAAAGGAGAATTACTAGCTTTACCCCGGGCGAATCAAAGGAATGCAAGAAAGGAAACAAAGAAAAGAAAATATTGTTTCAGGCAACAAAAATTTCAAAGGGAAAAAGAGTCAACACAAATTTACTATAAATGTCCGACACTAATGAACGCAAGAACTTTGTACACAGCCATGAGTTTGAAGAAAACCAAAAATAAAATTAAAATAATAATAAAACATGAATAAACTCACAGATCTGAACAAACTATTGATGTATAAGTAAATTAATAATATATAATTAAAATCTGAGAAATACAATGCAATATAATTCGAAACCCACAAATTTGTATAGAGAAATAATTTATCTTTTTTAGTAAAATAGACTCGCAGAAAAATAAGAAATATAACCAACAAATAAGGAGAAATTGGTGAAGAAATGCAGGAAAAGGGTGAAAAAGAAGTAGATAAAGATGAGGAGAAGAAAAGAGAGAAAGCAAGAGAAACATAACCAGAGAGGAAGAAGATGAGATGACGAAAAGGGAGGGAGAGACGAAGCGAGAGAGATGACAGATGGAATGAGGAATATGAAGGACGAGATAAATGTGGTTGAAAATGGAATGAAAAATTGTGCAAATTAATAGAGACCGAAGGTTAAAAGTGTTATAATATATAGCAAAAGTAAAAGAGAGATGATATAATATAAAGCAGAAGTAAAGAGAAAGAGAATAATATTATTTTTATTTGAAAATGTATGTCATTTACATTCTATAATGCCTCTATTTATAGGCAAAAAAGATGAAGGAAATGATGGAGAAGTGGAGAGGTGGGGAAGTGGAGTAGTGGAGAGGTGGGGAAGTGGAGTAGTGGAGAGGCAGAGTAGTAGATAATGTAAAATGTCTATATATATATATTACATAACACTCCCTCTTAGACATTTTACCTTGTATTATACACAATTAATATGTTCTGCTGGACAAATTATAAATTAGGTACGTCAGGACCAAATTAACTGATACTTCTGGATCAGTTATGTTGCCTCATTAAAACCTTACTAAGAAAACCCAGTGGGACAAAACTTAGTGAAGGAAAAAGAGTACAACGTGTATAATACTCTCCCTCATTTTAATGTATATCTCTGAAACGACGGATATCAATCTTCTGTATAAGTTGTTCAAAAACTTTTCTCGGCAATGATTTTGTAAATAGATCTGCCAAATTATCACTTGACTTAATTTGACAAACATTTATCAAACCATCCTTCTGTAGATCATGTGTTGAGAAGAATTTTGGTGAGATGTGTTTGGTTCTGTCACCTTTAATATATCCTTCTTTGATTTGAGCAATACATGCTGCATTGTCTTCATATATCACAGTTGGGCTTCCTTTGATTGACTCGAGTCCACATTCCTCCTGGATGTGTTGAATCACTGATCTCAACCATACACATTCTCGTCCAACATCATATAAAGCAATTAATTCGGCATGATTTGATGATGTTGCTGTCAGTGTCTGTTTTGTTGATCGACATGAAATTGCAGTATCTCCATATGTAAATACATATCCAGATTGTGACCGAGATTTATGTGGATCTGATAAATACCCTGCATCTGCATACCCAACTAATTTGGATTCCTTATTCTTTTGGTAAAATAGTCTCATATCACTTGTCCCACAAAGGTAACGAAACACATGTTTAATTCTGTTCCAATGTCGACGTGTTGGATCAGAGCTATATCTTTCCAATACATTGACAGAAAATGCAATATCAGGTCTTGTATTATTAGCAAGATACATCAAAACCCCAATTGCACTTAAGTATGGTACTTCTGGACCAAGACCTTCTTCATTCTTTTCTCGGGGACGATAAGGATCCTTTTCTATGTCAAGTGATCGAACAACCATTGGTGTACTTAGAGGATGAGCTTTGTCCATATTAAAACATTTTAACATCTTCTGGATGTAATTTGATTGATGGACAAAAATACCATTATTCAAATGCTCGATCTGCAAGCCAAGACATAATTTTGTTACACCAAGATCTTTCATTTAAAATTCTTCCTTTAATAAATTTGCAGTCTTTTCGATCTCTTCAGGAGACCCAATGATATTCAAATCATCAACATATACTGCAATAATTGTAAAAGCCGAGATTGTTCTTTTAATAAAAACACATGGACTAATTTCATTTGATTTATATCCCACTTTTATGAGATATTCACTTAGTCGATTGTACCACATTCGACCCGACTGTTTTAGTCCATATAAAGATCTCGGTAACTTTATAGAAAACATTTCTCGAGGTTTTGATTTAAATGCTTCAGGCATTTTTAGTCCTTCAGGGACTTTCATATAGATATCATTATCAAGTGATCCATATAAATAGGCTGTGACTACATCCATGAGACGCATTTAAAGTTTTTCAGTGATTGTGAGACTAATTAGGAATCTGAGAGTTATTGCATCCACTACAGGTGAATATGTTCCTTCATAATCAACTCCTGGTATTTGTGTAAAACCTTGTGCTACAAGCCTTGCTTTATATCTCACAATCTCATTTTTCTCATTCCTTTTTATTGCAAATACCCACTTGTAACCTACAGGGTTAACATCTTTGGGAGTAAGGACTACAGGTCCAAAAACATTGCGCTTTTCAAGTGAATCTAATTCAAACTTCAGGGCATCTTTCCATTTTGGCCAATCATTTCTATGCCTACACTCTTCAAGAGTTTTTGGCACATAATCATTCTCATTTAGCATATCAGCTGCTATAGCATATGCAAAAATTTGATCAACACTTGTTTCATTGTGGTTCCATATTGTACTATTTTGTACATAATTTATTGAGATCTCATAATCATTAGGTATCTGAGTTTCTTCTGGAACTTCATCAACCTCTTCTGGGGTTTTATCGACCTCTTCTGGGGTTTTATCGATAACCTCTTCTGAGGTTACACCAACTGCTCTATTCTGCTATTTCCTTTTTCGTGGATTTCGATCTTTGGAACCGATTGGTCTTCCACGTTTTCTTTGTATAGAAACCTTTGCTGGGATTACATTAATTCAAGCAGGTGCATTTAAAGCTGGTACATGTGATTTAGTAACCCTTTTTGTATCCACAAATGCATCTGGTAATTCATTTGCTATTCTTTGCAAATGTATAATCTTTTGAACTTCTAGTTCACATTGACCACTTCGGGGATCAAGATAAGATAATGATGATGCATTCCAATTTACTTCTTGTTCTAGCTTTTCTTTTTCTCCCCCTAAGATTGGGAATATTGTCTCATTAAATTGACAGTCAGCAAAACGTGCTGTAAAAACATCTCCAGTTTTTGGTTCTAAATATTTAATAATTGATGGAGAGTTAAAACCAATATAAATTCTCAATCTTCTTTGTGGTCCCATTTTTGTACATTGTGGTGGAGAAATTGGAACATACACAACACAACCAAAAATTTTAAGATGAGACAAGTTTGGTTCTCTTCCGGAGACCAATTGTAATGGAGAAAATTTATGATATGCAGTTGGTCTTAATCTAATAAGTGCAGCAGCATGTAAAATGGCATGTCCCCATGCAGAAGATGGTAGATTACTTTTCATAAGTAATGGTCTAGCAATCAGTTGTAATCTCTTAATTAATGATTCTGCTAAACCATTTTGTGTATGTACATGAGGCACCAGATGTTCTACCATAATCCCAATCGACATACAATAATCATTAAAAGATTGAGATGTAAACTCTCCTGCATTATCAAGTCTAATGCTTTTAATTTGATAATCTGGAAAATTTGCTCTCAGTTGGATAATTTGTGCTAATAGCCTAGCAAATGCAACATTTCTTGTTGCCAATAGACAAACATGTGACCATTGAGTTGATGCATCAATTAAAACCATAAAATATCTAAATGGTCCACACAGAGGAACAATAGGCCCACAAATATCTCCTTGAATTCTTTCTAAAAATGAAGGAGATTCATTTTCAATTTTATTTGAAGATGGCCTAATTATTAATTTTCCAAGAGAGTATGCTGCACATGATAAATCTTTTGATAATAGGATCTTCAGGTCCTTTAGGGGATGCCCATTTGCACTTTCAATTATTTTTCTCATCATAGTGCTACCTGGATGACCTAACCTGTCATGCCACAGAATAAATGTCTTTGTGTCAAGTAACTTCTAGTTACTGACCATATTTGATTCTATTGGACTTATATTCGTGCAATATAATCTAGAGGATAAAGCTTTCAACTTTTCCAATATGATCTTCTAGCCATATTCAATAGATGTTATGTGAAGATACTCAATATGATTTTCAGTCATGGTTTCAAGATGATAACCATTCCTTCTAATATCCTTAAAGCTTTGTAAATTTCTTCTGGATTTACTTGAGTATAATGCATCGTTTATAAATAATTTTGTTCCTTCAGGTAACAAAATACAAGCTCTTCCAGAGCCTTCAATTAAATTACTAATGCCAGATATTGTATTAACATGTGTCTCTGCAGGAGACAATTGAGAAAAATATCTCTTACTTTTTAGTATAGAGTTTGTTGTTCCACTGTCTACTAAACATTCATCTTTACTATTTGCCATAGCTTTTCTTGAGCCTCCAATCATATTCTATTTCCTTGGAACAAGAAAAATATATATAAGATCAAATAAAAGGAAAACTAATTTTATTTCATGAAAAACTAACTTACAACATATGTAAAGAGAAAAAGAAAATTAAACTAAACTTATTATTAAAACAAAAATAACAAAAACTACTTCATGACATTAATCTCTTCATCAACATTTTCGAAGAAATCAGAAACATCTAGGTGTGTATCTATAAGCATATCATTTGAATCATCTTCAACTAGATTTGTTTCTATTTCTTTTCCTTTTTTCTTGATGGAAGCTTGGTAGAGTTCAACCAAGTGTTTTGGAGTACGACATGTGCGTGACCAATTATTTTCCATACCACATCTAAAGCAAACATTTTCATGTTTCTTATAAGATGAAGAATTATTTCCCTTTTCATATCTCCCAGCATTGTTTTCATTTGATTTAGGATTATGACCATCACGTCGCCAAACATTAGTGCGACCTCGTCCACGACCTCTTCTGGGGCTGCGACCACGTCCTTGTCCTTGACCTCCTTTAAATGATGTCACATTCACTTCAGGGAATGGACTAGAACCAGTGGGTCGTGATTGATGATTTTTCATCAAAAGCTCATTATTTTGTTCTGCAACAAGAAGACATGATATCAGTTCTGAATATTTTTTAAAACCACGTTCTCGATATTGCTGCTGCAGAAGCAAATTCGTGGTATGAAATGTAGAGAATGTTTTCTCTAACATGACATCATCAGTAATCTTTTCTCCACATAACTTTAATTCAGAAGTTATATGAAACATTGCAGAATTATATTCACTTATAGATTTAAAGTCTTGCAACCTTAAATTAAGCCATTCATAACGAGTTTTTGGGAGGAGTACTTGTTTTTGATGGTCATACCTTTCTTTTAAATTTTTCCACAATTCTAACGGGTCTTTCACCGTTAAATATTCAGTTTTTAAATCCTCGTGGAGATGATGACGGAGAAATATCATTGCTTTGGCTTTCTCCTGTAGGGAGGCCTTATTTCCATCTTTTATTGTTTCTCCAAGATTATTTGCTGTAAGGTGGATCTCGGCATCGAGAGTCTATGGGAGATAATTCTTGCCCGATATATCAAGAGCATTGAACTCAAGTTTAGAAATGTTGGCCATAAGAACTACAAAAAAAAAAATGCTACGAATTTAAAATATGCATTTATATTCAATAAACATAAATAAAAATGACTAAAGAAAGAATCTTAATAACTTCTGGTTATTAAGAGAATTAAGTATTGGAGACATATATATATAATGCTAGGCAAAGAACTTCAGGTTCTCTTTTATAAAAATTACAAATAAGAACTTCAGGTTCTTTTTGTTTATTGTACGTTAAGAACTTCAAGTTCTTTTGTATAAAAATTACAAATAAGAACTTCAGGTTCCTTTTGTTTATTGTTAAGAACTTCAAGTTTTTTTGTATATAAAAAAAAATTATAAATAAGAACTTCAGGTTCTTGTTGTTTATTGTTAAGAATTTCAAGTTCTTTCTTTTTAAAAAAATCTAAATTATAATAAAAACTTCTGGTTTTATCATGTACTTAATTTATCATTCTCTTCTGGGAATGAAAGTACTTAATTTATCATTCTCTTCTGGGAATGAAAGTACTTAATTTATCATTCTCTTCTGGGAATGAAAGTATTACTTTCATACAATGTTAAATAAAATAAGGTATAAAATAAAAGTAAAGATTAATAAGATACAATCTAAAAAGTACCTTCTTCTCGAAACAAAATCTGATTGTAGGATCCTTGTACTTCTACTCGAATAAAATCCAATCGCAATTTGACTAGAGCAAACTTGTGCTGATAACGTGTTATAATATATAACAAAAGTAAAAGAGAGATGATATAATATAAAGCAGAAGTAAAGAGAAAGAGAATAATATTATTTCTACTTGAAAATGTATGTCATTTACATTCTACAATGCCTCTATTTATAGGCAAAAAAGATGAAGGAAATGATGGAGAAGTGGAGAGGTGGAGAAGTGGAGTAGTGGAGAGGTGGGGAAGTGGAGTAGTGGAGAGGTGGAGTAGTAGATAATGTAAAATGTCTATATATATATATTAGATAACAAAAAGGTACATATTACGAGAGATACTTATTACTTCTTTTTTCCCTAATATAAGCATAAGCATTCTGCCAAAAAACAAAAAGAAAAAAAAACATAAGCATATGTAACATAATTGTAAAATTATCTAAGAAACTAATATATACTTCCTTTGTTCCAAAAAAAAAAAAATTATATTTGAAAAAAATTTGATCTAAAAAAGAGTTCATTTAAAAATTTTCTTTGTTATTTCGATAAATTAAAAAACTTTCAATTACAAATTTATAAATCTAGTCAAAATATCATGAAAAAAAACTTATAATTTATATATTTAATTCTTGATCAAAGATACAAAATTAATAATCGTCAAAGATTTAAATTTTGCTCTTTTTGTAGAACGGATGGAGTAAATAATATGAAATCTAAATTATACCCTTCGTTCCAAAATTAGAGATACATACGTTTCTAAAATAATGATTTTTAAAGATAATTTTTATGTTCTAAATATATCCCTATTATCATGTTTTTTAATAATAGTGAGAATTATGGTTGAGATCACCAAACAATGGATGTAATGGAGTTAATTGAAGTATTGGACTTGTGGAATAAAAATAAAAATGTATTTCTTACTGTGGAATAACAAAAAAAATATTTATCTCTAATTTTGGAATTAATGGAGTATGTTATTCCCGGATGAGTAATTGTAGAAGAGGAGTTAAATATAATTCTCAAATTTATTTCTCAATATAAAGATCACAATACAATCTATAAATAAATTGCATAAATGAAAACATAAAAGATTATATCAATCAATAAAGAATGACTTTTATTGATTTTAAATCTGAAATTACAATCTAATTATCAAGAATTGGTACCAGCTTTTGAAAAACTTGTTAAAAAATGAACAGCTGTTATCTAGAAAATAATTTCTGACTTCTCAAGTTATGAAAACTTGCTTAACAAAATCTCTCAGATTTTGTTGTGTTATTACATAGTGAATAAATTGCAGAAAACTTTATCTCTGTTTTTCTCTAAATTTTATTCTCTAATCTGTATATATTTTGTATACTGTAAAGACTATCTCTATCTTTATCTATGTTTCTCTGATATATCCTTTAGATATTGTGATGTATCTATATGTGATCTTTCTTTTGTCTAATAGATCTTGAGATATGTTTTTCTTTTTCATCTGATATGAATCTAAGGTATATACAAGAATTCTGACAATCCAAATTTGACTCAGACCAGCTTTTCAACCTTATCAATTCTGATTGTAACTCTGTTATAAATCGTGGTCGGCTTCCTTTATAGAATTGAATAAGCTCAAGTGTTTGTAGAACGGGGTTGAATACAAACACTACAAACTTTTCGCTCTTTTAAAATTTAATCTACAATGGTTGGAATAGCTGCAGTGATCAGAAGAACCTTCCAGAAATTAAAATGAACACATAAGCATTCAAGTTAAAATAGTTATATTATAACTTGGTGTTTTCCTAAAAATCTATTTAATCACAAAGTGATTAACAGCTACAACTCTGTAAAAAAAAATTACAACTTCTTTTTTTTTTTTTACTCACACACTAGCTACTGATTTTTTTTTGAATATTTCTCTCAAGGTCTAGTGTGTAAATTTTGTGGCTACTTGGTTGTTTCGTGTAACAACTCTCTCTGTATATGTAGCAAATCAGTTGTTGAATCCATGTGCTAGTCGTGCTGCTTTGTCAACATAGCTACAATATGTTACATCATTGTCCTCTCGGAGTAATGTGTCAGATTGATTTTGGCTAGTGTTGCTTCGTTTTCATCCTTTGATCTTCATGCATTTAATTCTTGAGAGTTGTTATTGGACAACCAAAGTTCAAGGAATATTTTCCCAGTTATACCCCATTCTTCTTTACCAAATATCAATGATTTACTTGTAAGTCCTGATGACAAGTGGATTAGGTCATAACTATCCACTGAAGATAAGTCCTGATGTCGACTTGATCAGTGCTTCTGGATCCCTCGATGACAAGTCCCTGATGAAGACTTGATCAGTGCTTCACTACCCACCAATGTCAAGCCCCGATGGAGACTTGATCAGTGTTTCAGTATCCACTGATTGTTGAGACCTTCTAGTATCCACTGATGACATTTACTGATTAGTTCCCTTGACGAGTTGATCCTTTCATGTCATCCCCTGACTAGTTCCACTGATGAGGTCATCCCCTGACACAATATTTTAGGATTCCCCTGATGAGTTTTTTTCACTGATACCTTTAAAAATACTTGTTCTCTTAATCACTGATACTTTATTGGATTTGCCTGGAATGTCTGTCGTGCGGAATACTCATCTTCTTTTAAGTAACAACAGTCATTCCTTGACACTTTCAAGTCCATTGAAGTTATCACTGATGACTTGCCCAGTGTAATAGTCTATCCTCTGATGACTGGTTTGTCCATCAGTGGATGCAAAACTTGTGCACATATACTAAGGTTTGTAAAATACCTTGAGTACTTACAAATGCACATTTATTTCTTTACTATGTAATTATTATCATCACCATTTATATATAAAAATCTCCCCCTATTTATGTTTATCAGATTGATAATCATAAATATAGCTAATGTACTAATGATGATGTCAAATCTCAAATCTATAGACATTAAAGAATAAAGTATTTGTATAGTTACAAAGAATAACTATGTACAAGTGTATCACTAATCAATTATAGTATTTACACTTCATACTTCAGGATCCCTCTTTTGTTGAGCAGAAAGGAAGGGCAATGGATGACTTGATTCAATTGGTTGTGTGGCGGCCCCCGGAAATCCCCCAAAGTCGGGCCTCGGGCACTGTCAGCAATTTGGGTGAGAGACCCCCAAGGTCCCCAAGGTAGAACCCCGGGCTTCGCCAGGAAACACAAAACAACAACACAAAAGCGACAGATACATCATAGCCAAGCATTAACATAAGTAGAACGACAAATATATTCTCAGATACATCACGTTCAAAACTTATAAGTTTAGAACCTCTTAAAACCTCAAAATTCAAATAGACAGTCTGCAGCGGAAACAAAACTTTAGATGGCCCATCTAGCCTTACAATCTATACATTTCTATGATGACCTTTCGTTTCACTGTCCCTCTAAAGGCCATCTATAGGAGAGATATTAAGAAGCTCTCACTATGCCATTTCCTCTTTTCCTTTATTAAACAGCTCGGCCTTCTTGACATAACCTGTAAAATATTTCATAACATTTCATATGAGCGTTTACGCTCAGCAAGTATATATTCATAAGCAAGAAGACCAGATAATTCAAAAGCTTTAATATTCCTTGAGGTTGGGTGAAGCAATGCCAACACCTCCTGATAAATCAATAAACATGTATCATTCAGGGTTCCCGAGTGATATCAAAGGGTTAACCCTCTTTTAAACAAATCTTGATTTGCCCTCCCTTCACTAGATAACGCATCATCTGACCAGCATGATCACTATCTAACTTCCTTTAACAATCAAATTTCATCTCAATTGGTCAACCTGGTCGTTTGATTACATCATTTGACATACGTAGTCACTTGCAAAAAACATTGGTCTGTGAGGGTCTGATTACCGATGTCTCGGCCTCTCATTCCCTATCATCATTGGCCGAAATGCCAGGCGAAAGCACTCAACAACCCCTTTACTACCCATATGGATATACCTTGAAAACATTTTCTTGCTATAAAAACTTTGGTGTGCTCAGCTAATTAAGAGCGGCGACAACCAATAACTTTTGTATATATATCCATATGAGATATGCTCGGGTGCACATACAAGTTCACGGCCTGCAACACCCTTACATCATCTTTTGGTGAGCTAGCGAATTTTAAACAGCTAGCAACCACCCAATAATACATAGCTCAAACATCAACATCTTTTCACATACATCGTATCAATGATTGTACATTACTTAATCATAGAAAAAAATCATCATCTTGCATAGGCATTAACATCACTCATTTACGTAAATCGAAATAATGATTCTACGTAATCAGTAAGAAAGGAAATGGAATGAGTATATACTTGTCTTGGTCCTTAGCTAGTTTCTAATCTTAAAATACTAGTGCATGAGAGGTTTTGAAAAAAATAATTGTTGGTATAACGTGAGAAATCCATCTTTTGAAAGATAATATAAAACTATGCAAAAATAGGGAATGATCATCAGGGACTGAATTAATCATCAGGGGATTAATCATCCGTCAAGGGATGGTCTTTAATCATCAGGGGATGATTTCTCGGCCATCAGGGAATAGCTTTCGACCATCAGTGGATAATTCACCCGTCAGGGAATAGTCATCAGGGGATGACTTACCCATCAAGGGATAATCTTGTTCATCGCCAAACTCGTCGGGTGACAACTTGTTCAGTGCCGAACTCCCCAAGTCATCGCTAAACTCATCAGTGGATGATTTGCCTAGGGCCAAACTCCTCGGTGGATAAATGTTCAGCGTCAAACTCACTTGTTCAGCTCCAAACCTGTCGAAGACAAAACATAGATGCTCATCAGAGACTACATCATTAGTCATCAGAGACTAACTTTTACCCATCGGAGACTACAACTGACGTCATGAAAAACTAAACTTAGCCTATCAGAGACTAACTTTATCTCATCAGAGACTAATGTTATCTCGCCAGAGACTAACATTAACTCATCAGAGACTAATGTTATCTCATCAGAGACTAGTATTAACTCTTCAGAGACTAACAGTAGAACTTGTCTCCATTTCGGTGGAAGGCCTTACATGAATAAACTCAACCTAGGATGCCTTATGAACATGAATATGCAAATGGACGCAGCCTTTCCTTTAAAGGTTTATTCCTTCTTGGAAACTTAGCACATACAATTAATACTCTCAGATGCTTATGCAAGAAGGAAAAACAGAGGAGAACATAAGATTCTTACCTCTTGACTTGACGAAAGGGATCAAAGCTTGCCTGAAAGTAATTGTCCGAAAGAAAGAACCTAAAATTGTATGAAGATGGTAAGTTTTAAAGAAGGACTTTAGAAGAGAAATATTTAGAAAAGAAATTAAAATTTTACCTCCGAATGAGGTATTTATAGCAGACTAAGATTAAGCATTGAGATAAGATGATTGGTTAATCTAGACGGTGAAACGACTGCTCATCATAACTCTTAAACAACTAATCAACATAATAAGCAGCTACTGTCACACATGCACATAAGCTTCATCAACTAATGACACACAAGCAGCTTACTAATCAAAACAACATACGTACTTATGAGGTAGTTACTCTTACGTAAGCCATTCAAGCTACTCTGAATGAAACTTGTTAATCTTCATACTTGCATAATTTACAAACACCACTAACACCTACATTGCTTGCCCTATCTAAGACATCAAAATCATAATATTAACTATACACATAAATAAGAAATTACTTTCCTAATACAAATATGAGTGGAAAAAAAATAATTGTAGACAAACTAATTTTCAAGTTGTCACAGGTTGAGTGTCACTTTCAAGGCCTTGTCTTCTTTGATCTAGATTTTGATCTGGAATCCTAAGTTTGTTGTCTTCCCCTTCTGCCTTTAGCTACTCCATCTCCTTTTGAAGAAGTCTTCTGAAGTTGACAATGTTGACATTTGTGCTGGATTCCAGAGCTTTAAGGATAAATCTAATCTCTTGCAAGTTGGCTGCAACAAGTTGTGACCAGTAAAAGGTGACAAGTTCCCCTTTTGTGTTTTTGAACTCCACACTCATGAGGTTTGTGATCATCTTCGGATATTCTTTGAATCCTTTTACTGATGGAATATTCCTCATTACTACTACGGTCTCATCATTAGCTCTGGTTTCCTCAATCTACTTTATAATTTTCTGCACAAGCAGGGTTCTGAACTTAAGACATGTTCATTTTTGTGGCAAGCAATTTGTCTTAGAACATGCATCGATTCCTCCATGTCAAGCCCATCAACTTCATTGGTCCTTATGTTCTTTTCTTGCCCACTAGCTGTTTTGTAGTTTAGCTTTAGTGGTCTCTCCAAGGCTGTGGGCAAGTTCCTATCGTCGTTGATGGCTTTCCTTGGCTTCTCAATCATCCCCCTCAACTCTCTATTTAGTACCATTGAGTTTGGCACCATCTTCAAGGCTAGCCCAAGTTGTTAAGCATCCATTCTCCTAAACTAGTCAATAGTGATTATGAGCTCAGACCCCCTCAACTCTCTATTTAGTACCATTGCAGGTTTTCCATGCTTGTGAGTCTGGTGGAGAAGGAAGAAAGTTATTGGTCAATATTGTTAGCAAGCTTCTTCAGCTTAAGCATGGTATAACTTGTGGCAAAGGAGTCAACAACTTACTGTACATTGTTTATTTTGTTTATAAAGTGTGTATGTAGTTTCTGAGATTCAACATCCACAGATTTCCCTATCATAATTTGAGACTTGAACACTTTGATAAGAATAGGGTCTATGGTACGTGAGAGCTCCTGCTTTTATAACTGTACAATATTTGTTATTTGATTCTTTTGAAAGTATAAATCAACTCCTATCAACTGAGGTAAATCATCCATAGGAGTGTCATCTTTATCACTCTCAGAAGAACTAGAAGTATTTACAAATTCTAAATTTTCTCTATTTTCTTTATTTACAAGGATCTCATCCTTATCTCCCTCAACCTTTCCTTTTTTTATGCCTTCTAAGGCATCACTCTGTTCCTCTCCTTTTTCATTGCCATCTAAGATAGTACTCTCTTACTCTCCTTTTGCCAAGGTCCTCTCATTGGGTTGACCTTGCCTCTTTTCACTAAGTATTTTCTCAGCCTCACTCAAAATTGTCCTAATTAGGCTCCTATGGGCTGTGGTATCAACAATTGTGGACAATGTAAGTAATATATCTACAACTATTGTGCCTGGTTTGGTATAGGGTCAACACTCATGGTTGTCCTCTTCTTCTTCATTCTCTTCAAGCCAATCACTCTCTCACCTTGCTCCCCCTCGATAGATGAGGTTACTTCAGAGGGTTTTCTTTTAGTACCCTTAGTCTTTTGGGAGACTAAGGATTGGGCTATTAAGAATGGTTGTGTGGAAGTTGGTGATACTACTTGGGTAGGCAGAGAATCTCTGCCATAGTAGTTGAAGTAGAAGAAATAGGAGGTAGATAAAGAGTAGGGTAAGTAGAGATTACCTGTGCCACATGAGATGGAAGCACAAATGGTTATGTTGTATAAGATTTCTTCATTATCTCTATGAACAGTTTTTTCGTCTGCTTAAAACTCTATACAACTATGTCATTCTTAAAAGAAAGATTAGGAAATTGATCTTTAATAATCATTGACAAAAATCTAACGTAGTAAACTTCTGATTTCCTAGAAGTATGACTACCCATCTTATTTACAAGATCATCAAAAATCAATTTACCTATATTAATATGTACATTTTTGATAATGACAAAAGCTATTTTTAGAGTTAAAAATGTTATTACCTCAAAGTTAGAGGACTTACCTGAGAACACCTTTGTTATCGTACCAAAGAGATAAGAGATCTCTCTTTTAACATTTACCCTCTTGAAGTCCTTGAACTTCAACACTGCAGTATTTGGAGAGTTGTAGCCCAGTTCCCTCAAGAAGTCAAGCAGTTCAATATCATTTGGCACTTCCACAAAATCTTGTGTGGGTAGCCCTAGTGCAGAATTAATTCTGAAGGGAGTTATTTTACCCTTTTTAGAAGAAATTCTGAATGAGATTCCCTTGACAACTTCAGGCCTTCTCGCAGAGAACATATACTTGGTGCTTGACCACAGTTGTGATATTGCTTCACTGAACATCTCATCATTGGTAAAAATGGCTTTGCTATACTCTAAGTTGAGTAAATAGCGCATCATAGGCTTAAATACATTCCTTGACCAATCATTCCTGGAATCTTGCTATCATCAAATACAACTTGAATGGATTCCACAATGACCTTTGTTCTTAGGTTATATACTCTATATGTCTTACTTAATAAGGAGTAACCTAAGAAAATGGCCTCATCAGACTTGCTATCAAATTTTCCTCTTGTCTCTGATGAGTCTCTCAGAACGAAGCACTTACAACCAAACACATGCAAAAACTTGAAAGTTGGTTTTCTCCCAGTCATTAACTCATAAGGTGTTTTGTTGTAAGTCTTGTTGATCAAGGACCTGTTCTGTGTGAAGCAAGCAGTGCTAATAGCTTCCTCCCAAAAATAGGTTGAAAGTTTTGATTCTTCTAGCATTATCCTTGCTACTTCAATCAGAGTTCTGTTTTTCCTCTCAACAACACCATTTTGTTGAGGAATTCTTGGAGCTGAGAATTGATGAGTTATTCCTTTTTTAGTACAGAATTCATTTACTTGGGAATTTTTGAATTTTGTCCCTTTATCACTCCTTATAACCCTTACTGTTTTTCCTGACTCAGTTTCTACTTTCTTGATATGATCAATAATCAACTGAGCAGCTTCATCCTTTGAGTGAAGGTATTTTACCCAAGTATACCTTGTGTGATCATCAACTATAACCAAGACATATCTATTTCTTGATATTGACATCACATTCACTTGCCAAATAAGTCCATATTTAATAACTGTAAAGGGTAAGTGTTAAGGTTAAACACTGATGATGATAGTTTAGTAATAAGTTATGCAAATTGTAAATACTCGAGGTGTTGTATAAACCTTGAAATAAGCACAAGTTTTGCATCCGCTGATGATAATAATATCCATCAGTGGATGATTTAGTTCTTCACAAGACAAGTCAGAAAATGGAACATTTAAAGGGCTGGGCTTCGTGGAGAAGAATGTCTGATGTTACTTAAACAAGTCAAAGTATTCCGCACATCAGATATTCTAAGAAAAGAGTTACATTGATTTCATTCCATTAGGGGAACCCATCAGGGTGAACCCGTCAGGGGGAGCTCGTCAGGGGAACCAGTCAGGGGGAACCCGTCAGGGGGAGCTCGTCAGGGGAACCTATCAGGGGATGACGAAGGCAGACCAACCCATCAG
>CM025780.1:9905314-9916666 GCA_014636745.2 Centella asiatica | reverse complement strand
AACTTCAAGAAATATCTTTCCAGTTAATATTTCTTGCTTCTGTAACATGTTACGTTGATTTCCGTGTAAGAACTGATGACGGATGTATGCTGTCATAACGATCCACTAACTGCTAGCCCTGACGGACTTTGATCAGTGCTTCTGGATCCCCTAATGGTTATTGACTGGATCAGGGCTTCGTCCTTCACTTGAGTTATACTCAGTGCTTCTTGACCCTGATGGTTATAGCTGACGGCATACACTGATGGCTTCCACTGATGTCATGTTGGTCATTCTCCCTGACAGGTTACCCTGATGGGTTTGCCTGACACTGATATGTCCCGAAGTGTTTCACTGACGGATTGGTCTACCCTTGTCATACCCTAACAGATTCCCCCTGATGGGTTCCCCCTGATGAGTTCCCCCTGATGGGTTCCCTTGATGGGTTCCCCTAATGATACTTAATCAACGTAACTTTGATTTAGAACTTCTGATGTGCGGAATACTTCGTTTGCTTACAAGTAGCATCAGACATTCTCCTTCACTTTGTCAAGTCCTTTGAATGTTCCTGTTTTCTGACTTGTCTTGTGAAGTTATTAACTATCCACTGATGAATAAACTTATCATCAGTGGATGCAAAACTTGTGCTGATCTTAAGGTTTATAAAATACCTCAAGTATTTACGGTTGCACAATTTATTACATAATCATCATCATCATCATTTATCTCTAACAAAACATAATATCAGGCCTACTTGCTGTCAAGTATAGCAGAGAACCAATAATTCCCCTATAAGTCTTTAGATCAATTTTCTTTCAATTCTTATCTGAATCAATTTTGGTTGTAGTGGTCATTGGTGTTTTTGCTACTTTTGAGTTCTCTATGTGAAATTTCTTGAGGAGTTCTTTGGCATATTCTGTCTTATGTATATAAATTACATCAGTGACTTATTTGATCTGTAGTCCCAAGAAATAAGACAGTTCACCCATCAAACTTATTTCATATTTGCTTTGCATGAGCTTGGAGAACTTTTCACACAGCTTGGTGTCAATGGATCAAAAAATGATATCATCAACATATATTTGAACCAAGATCAGATGACCTTGATGTTTCCTAAATAACAATGTTTTGTCAATAATAACCTGTTAGAGTTAAATAACCTCAAGTGTTTATAGAAGGGGGGGTTGAATACAAACACTACAAACTTTTTTAAACTTTTTCGAATTAACTAACTAAGACTGGAATAGCAGTGATTTTAGAAGAACTATGCTTCAAAGGGAAATGAACACATGATAATTCAAGTTAAAATAGTTGTATTAAAACTTGAGGTTTGTCTGGAAATCTGGTTAATCACAAATGTGATTAATCAGCTACAATCGGTAATGACTTACAGCTTCTTTTTTTCACACTCACTAGCTACTACTTTTCTTTTAATATTTTTCTCAAGGTATATTTCAAAGCTCCTCTCTAGTGTTTCTGTGTGCTTCCTATATTCGATGTAGTGAAAACTTTCTGTATATGTAGAAGATCAGTTGTTGAACCCACGTGCTTAGACGTGCTGCTTTTTCAACATAGCCGTAGTATATCCCATCATTCGTCCCTTCAGAGTTATGTGTCAGACTGCTTTTGGTTTTTGTTTCTTCTTTTTCATTCCCTGATCTTCGAGCATTTAATGATCGAGAGTTTTCATTGGACCACTAAACTTCAAGAATTATCTTTCCAGTTATATCTCTTGCTTCTTGAACAAGCTTCAATGATTCGTGTGTAAGACCTGATGACAAATGTATGCAGCCATAACTATCCCCTGATAACAAGCCCTGATGTCAACTTGATCAGTGCTACTGGATCCCCTGATGACAAGTCCTGATGAAGACTTGATCAGTGATTCATGCTTCACTTAAGTTAATCTATGCATGTAGAGTTAGTCAAATGCTTCTTGATCCCTTGACGTTAAGACCTATGAGCATCCACTGATGGCTTTCACTAATGTAGTGTTTAGCGTTTCCCCTGACCTGACGGTTTCCCCTGACCTAACGGTTTCCCCTGACGGGTGGTTCCTTTTCAAATACTGGCAGATTTAATCATTGATGTTTTGTTAACTTTGTTTGTATCGTCTGATGTGCGGAATACTTGAATGTTCTTAAGTAACATCAGACATCCCCTCTACACTATCAAATCCTTTAGAAGCTTTCATTGACGACTTGTTTAGTGTAAAGCAGTTCTTCCCCTGATGACTAAGTTGATCATCAGCGAATGCAAAACTCGTGCAAATATACTTAGGTTTATAGAACACCTTGAGTATTTACAGATGCACAAATAAACTCTAATCATCATCATCATCATTTATATCTAACATACGCCTTGTGAACTTGTTATCCACCAGAAACTTTGACAGTGTGTCATACTAACCTCTAGGAGCTTGTTTCAGTCCATAAAGTGTTTTCTCTAGTTTGTAAACATGATTTGGGAATTTTGAGCTTTCAAATCCTAGAGGTTATTGTACATATACCTCCTGTTCTAATTTCCCATTGAGAAAGACACTTTTCACATCCATTTGAAAAACTTTAAAGTTTGAATGGGCTGCATAGGCTAAGAAGATTCTTATAGTCTCAAGTCTGGCCATTGGAGCAAAAGACTCATCAAAGTCAATCCTTTCTTCTTGAATCTCTTTGCCACCAGTCTTGCTTTGTTTCTTATAACAATGCCAGTTTCATCCATCTTGATTCTGAAAACCCACTTGGTACCTATTATAGTTCTGTCTTTAGGTTTAGGCACTAATTTTCATACTTGATTTCTCTCGAATTGATTCAGCTCTTCCTACATAGCCATAATACATTCTGCATCTTGCATGGCTTCTTCAAATTTTTGTGGCTCCATTTTAGACAGAAAGCAAGCATATAGGCGTTCATTTGATGTAGCTTTTCTAGTTTACACTTTTTGATTAGAATCACCAATGATTAATTCTTTGGTGTGACCCCTAGACCATTTGGCCTTAGAGAGGTATCTTGATGAGCTTGCTTGATTATCATTTCCTCCCCCTAAATATGTGTTACTAGCTTCTAAGAAAACTCCCCCTGAATTTATGCTTAAATCAGGGTTAAAGTTATCCCCTAATGGTGCATTCCCTGATAGATTATTCCCTGATGGAGTATTCCCTGATCTGTTATCTAGGTGATTAACTCCATCTATTGAAGGGGCTTCATTGTTGGTTGGATTAAGATTAGGAATGGTTAACTCCTCCATTTGTTTGCACTCATCAGCTTCATTCTCTTAATAATCAAACTCATCTTCATTTTCAAATTTGAGCTCTTCATTAAAACCAAGGTCTTCGAGTCCAGAAATCTCTTGATCAACAAAAGCTACATTTATAGACTCCATCACCACCTGGAGTCTCTTGTTATAAACCCTGTAGGCCTTAGATGGTAGGGAGTAACCTAGGAAAATAGTTTCATCAGCCTTTGAGTCAAATTTTCCTAAGTTCTCACCAAAATTCCTTAATACAAAGCATTTGCATCCAAAAACATATAGGAACTTGATGTTCGGTTTCCTCCCAGTCATTAGCTCATATGGTGTCTTATTGTGAGCCTTGTTGATCAAAAACCTATTTTGAGTGAAGCAAGCAGTGGAAATTACCTCAGCCCAAAAATAGGTGGGAATTTTTCCTTTACTAACATTGTTCTAGCAACTTCTATCAGGGTTCTATTCTTCCATTCCACTACACAATTTTGTTGAGGAGTTCTTGGGGCAGAAAATATATGATTGATGTCTTTCTCCGCACAAAATCCATCAACAGCTATATTTTAGAATTAAGTCTCATTGTTTGTCCTCAAAATTCTAACCACTAACCCTGACTCAATTTCCACTTTCTTTAAATGGTCATTTTTTTGTTGAGGAACTTCTATTTTAGCATGTTGGAACTTGACCCAAGTGTACCTGGTGTAGTCATCCACAATGACCAATGCAAACCTCTTCTTTGATACTGGCATTATGTTGACAGGACCAAAGAGATCCATATGAAACAGTTGAATTGGATCCTTGATCATTGTGGCTTCCTTGCTGACAAAGGATGATTTCCTTTGCTTCCCTTGTTGACATACTGAACATAATCCTTCTTGAATGAATTCCACTTGAGATAGTCCAGTTACCAACTCTCTCTTCACCAAATCATTGATAGTTTTGTTGTTCAGGTGAGAGAGCTTCTTGTGCCACAGTCTGCTCTCATCAGGGGTTGCTTTGCTGTAGAAACATGACTCTCCATTTACTGACTTAAAATCAGCAATGTAAAGATCTCATTTCCTAATCCCTGATAAGACCAGCTTCCCATAACTTTCATTTGAGATTAAGCACTGATCCCTTTTGAAAGAAATGATGAATCCCTTGTCACATAGTTGACTTATGCTTAATAGATTGTGCTTTAGCCCATCAACTAGTGTTACATCTTCAAATGAGACATCCCCATTTGTTACTTTGCCATAACCAAGAGTTAGTCCTTTGTTGTTGTCACCAAAAGTAATCACTGGACAAACCTTCTTATTGAACTCAGTGAGCAAGGCTTCATTTCCTATCATGTGTCTTGAGCAACCACTGTCTATAAACCAGATTTGTCTGCCTTTGACTTTTCCCTACACACAAAAAATATTTAATTTGTTTTTGGTACCCAAGTGGATTTGTGTCCTCTAGGTTTAGTCACAGTTAATATAAACAACTTTTTCATTACTGATGACTTTTGGTTTAGGGAGAATACACACTTTCTCCTTTTTAGGAGCTTAATTATAAACCTTAGATTTATCAACAAAGTTTCTTACTTTACCCTTAAGGGTGCATGCTTGAACAGTTGGTCAATCATCATCATATAATATTGTGTCAGTCAAAATCTGTGGTTTTTCTTTGAATTGAAAGGAAAGATGATTATTGTTGCCACAATTCCAGTACACTTTTCTAGGGGCTTCCTAAAGAGAGGTGTAGTTACTGGCTTTGTTCGCTCCAAGTTTTCCATTCGTATTCTTTTTCTTATTCTCTGACAAGCCTTTATCTCTTGAAGGGCTTTGACGGCCTGATGCACTCTTATCCTCTAATGATTGTGTATTCACTGATGCACAGTCTTGTTCTTTCTTGAAAGGGGCTTTGAGTGCTTTGGCAAGAGTAGGTTTCTTGTCACTCCCACTACTTGTGGAAGCTTCACTCATCGGGAAAACATTCCCTTTTTCTAGCTTCGTTACAGCCTTTATAAACTTGATTGGTTGAATAGGCTTTTTTCCAAAGCTAGTAGCATTTTCAACCTCAATAGAAGGTTGCTTCACTAGAGTCTCCTCATAGCATAAACCAGATTTATGATCAAATTTCTTACTGTTTAATTGATCATATAGATTCTTGCTTGATGCATTCCACCTCTTTATAACCTCCCTTTCTTCTATCAAAATCTTGGAGGTCTATTATTCTCTCTTTATGGCACAATCAAGAAGGTTCCTAGTCTTAGAGAGTTTTTTTTTCAAGATTCTCAAGTCTACAAAGTTCTGATTCTAACAGAGTATTTCTAGTGGTCAAATGTTCATTAATTTTTTGTACTCTTTCAGTTTCAGCTACAACACTCCTTAGGGTGTCATAAAGATCTCTTATCTCACAAGTCATTTCCTTAACAGTTTTGAAACACTCAGTTTTTGACATGTTAGAGGAAATTTCAATGCTTACCTGTGAGCTATTGTTGTCAGTGGATGAAGCCATCAGAGCTAGGTTGACATATTCCTCATTGTCTTCTTCATCTGAGTCAGCTCAGTCATTTCCCTCTGCAATATAAGTTTTTCCCTTCTTGTTGGCATTGAGAAGGTCAAAGTATTTTTTTTTTGTAATCCACTACAGCCTCCTTCCCTTTGGACTCACTTTCGTTTTTGGCCTTGCGGAAAGTAACCCAACTCATTGCATTTGTAGCACTTTATTCTAGAATTATCAATGAAGTTGCTTATGCTACTAGGTTTCCTTGATGAAAATTTGTTTATTCCAGTTGGCTTTTGGAATTTCAGTTTGGAAAACCTTTTTCCAAGGAAGGCCATTGTTTCATCCATTTCTTTTAACTCTTCAGGAGTGTACGCGGTCCCCTTTGGGTCAGCTTCATTGTCCCCATTCTCCTCTTCACTTTCCTCAGCATCTCCTGATTGCTGCTCCATCAAGACACTTGGTCTTGCTTCAACTTTGTTCTTCTTCGTAGCCATTAGGGCTACACTTGTGACTTTAAGATCTTTCTTCACCTTTTCTCTTTCCTCTGGAGTCATTCCATCAGTAGTCTTTGTGACTAATCTTTTAGGGATGTTGACCCCATTCACCACTTCTTGAGGAATGAGCTTCTTAGGTACGTGAGGACCTTCCTCTAGAAACTGTAAATATTCATCATCATTTTCTTTGGGATGAACTATCATGCGTTGTGTCCAGAAGAAATATTTACCTCATTCCAATATGGGAACTTTATTATTTCCAACTTTGTTTGTCATTGATAAAAATCTTCTAACAAGTGTAATCTGCTAGTTGGCCCTGATATCAATTGTTAGAACTAAATAAGCTCAAGTGTTTGTAGAAAAGGTGGGATAGGGGGTGGGGGGTGGGGGTGTTTGAATACAAACATTACAAACTTTTTGCTCTTTTAAAATTTAATCTACAATGGCTGGAATAGCTGCAGTGATCAGAAGAACCTTCTAGAAATTAAAATGAACACACAAGCATTCAAGTTAAAATAGTTATATTATAATTTGGTGTTTTCCTGTAAATCTGTTTAATCACAAAGTGATTAACAACTACAACTCTGTAAAAAAAATTACAGCTTCTTTTTTTTTAAAACTCACACACTAGCTACTAATTTTTCTTTAAATATTTCTCTCAACATCTATTACAAAGCTTCCTTCTAGTATGTAAGTGTTGTGGCTATATGGTTGTTTCGTGTAACAACTCTCTCTGTATATGTAGCAAATCAGTTGTTGAATCCACATACTAGATGTGCTACTTTTTCAACATAGCCATAGTATGTCACATCATTGTCCTTTCAGAGTAATGTGTCAAATTGCTTTTGGCTAGTGTTGCTTCGTTTTCATCCCTTGATCTTCATGCATTTAATTCTTGAGAGTTGTTATTGGACAACCAAACTTCAAGGAATATCTTCCCAGTTATACCCCTTGCTTCCTTACCAAATATCAATGATTTGCTTGTAAGTCCTGATGACGAGTGGACTAGGTCATAACTATCCACTGAAGATAAGTCATGATGTTGACTTGATCAGTGCTTTTGGATCCCTTGATTACAAGTCTCTAATGAACACTTGATCAGTGCTTTTGGATCCCTTGATGAAAAGTCCCTGATGAAGACTTGATCAGTACTTCACTACCCACCGATGTCAAGCCCTGATGGAGGCTTGATCAGTACTTCAGTATCCATTGATTGTTGAGACCTTCTAGTATCCACTGATGACATTTACTGATGAGTTCTCCTAACGGATTGATCATTTGATGTCATCCCCTGACTGGTTCCCCTGATTGGTTCCCCTGACGAGGTCATCCCCTGACACAGTATTTTAGGCTTCCATTGATGGGTTATTTTCACTAATGCCTTTAAAAATACTTGTTCTCTTAATCACTGATACTCTGTTGGCTTTACCTGAAATATCTGTCGTGCGGAATACTCATCTTGTTTTAAGTAACAATAGTCATTCCTTAACACTTTCAAATCCATTGAAGTTATTACCGATGACTTGCCCAATGTAATGGTTTATCCTCTGATGACTCGTTTGTCCATCAGTGGATGCAAAACTTGTGCACATATACTAAGTTATGTAGAATGCCTTGAGTACTTACAGATGCACATTTATTTCTTTACTATATAATTATCATCATCACCATTTATATCTAACATTCCTCATTTTAATTAAGAGTTCTAACCAACTTAAAACTATTTACTACATCAGATAATAATTTTGCCTTAGTCTCTTACGGATTCAATAATAGTCTCTGATAGTACAATCTTTAGTCTCTGATAGGCTAGTTCTTAGTCTTCGATATGCTAGTTCTTAGTCTCTGATAGGCTAATTCTTAGTCTCCGATAGACTAATTCTTAGTCTCCGATAGACTAATTCTTAGTCTCCGATAGGCTTGACTAACTTCAATTTTGTTGAACTCTCCAAATGCATTCCTAGAAGCATATTACAGTAGACTTTAACTTACTCTCTTACAATGATATTTTATATATATCAGAGAGTAAATTACCAGCTACAATAACTTCAGGTTCTAGTATAATTTCAGGTTCTAACAATTCTAAGTATTATACATCATCATCAAATGTTATAATTCCTAACAATCTCCACCTATTTATGATTATCAATGACAAGCATAAATCAAAGTTTGATGATGATGTCAAAACACAAAACTTATAAAAACACTACTTAAAATTGAAATTAAAGATGTGTACATACCATTGTACCAGTTCTGTTCTGCTAACAGTGATGATTACATTAATTGCTTTCTTGGCTTTCTGTAGTTCTTCAAGCTCAACTATCAATCTGCTAACATCTTTAACAATTTTCCCCATGTCTTCATCAGAATTACTCTTTACTCCCTCTGACCTTATCATTCTCCCCCTTTTTGACATCAGTATCTTAATGTTGAAGAATAGAAAGGGACAGATTAGGTTGACTAGCAGGAAGAAATGTTTCAACTCATGAATGTCAATTGAATTATGTTCTGACTATTCTCCCTCTTTGAATGTCTTTTGAATTTGTAGGAAGATTAGTAAGAATACTAATTGTGTATTCCTTAACATTTTTTAGCTCAGTTTAAAGTCCATTGATCATCAAGTGTTGGAGTTTCATGTTTTTCTTTTCTGTGTTGATCAATACTTCATAAATATCCTGTGAGTACAGTTGCACTTGATCCTTGTGTTGATTAAATACTTTGGTATAAGGTGTGTTGTTATATCATCCAATACTCTTTTTTTGCTTGCATCCAACCAAACATCCACAATTTCTTGTTCAGGTTCATTTGCAGTTTGTGAGTTCTAACAGCTGTCTTGATAATGTCCTTATTAGACATGTCAGTTAGCAATTGTTGTTTTGCATCTCCTGAAATAATTTTTTTCTCAGTATCCTCTGATGTCTGATCAGAATGGTGAATAGAGAATACGAACTACAAAGGTAGTAGTGTGTGAACATTTCTCTCTATTCTTTTCTTCAAGGATCTCATCCTTACTCACACTATTTTTGTTTTCCTGATTTTGTAAGTCAGCCTCTCCCACTTACTTCCTTTATTCTGCACAAAACTCTTTTCCTCGCCTTTTTCCAGAGATGAGATCTGATTTTCACTAAATATTTTTTCAGGCTCACAAAAAATATTAAACATTCAGTTGTGTATAACCTAGAGTGGTGTAGGAAGAGTAAAAAGTAAGTATTAAGCATCAGTGGATGTTTTGAGAATTAACGTTTATAACATCCACTGATGAATTGAGATCTGCAATTTGTTAGAATTATAGCATTTGATGATGATGTATAACACTTAAAATTGTTAGATTTTGTAATTGTACAAGTACCTACAGTAATGTATTAAGAGACTACCATCAGAGACTACAGGTGAGCATCAGAGACTACAAGGAATGCATTTAGAGAGTTCAACAAAAGTCAAAGTTGGTCAAGCAAAATTAGTCTATCGGAGACTAAGTTTTTGCCTATCGGAGACTAAGAGTTAGTCTATCAGAGACTAAGGAATTAGTCTGTCGAAGACTAAGTGTTTGCCTATCGAAGACTAAGATTTAACCTATCGGAGACTAAGAGTTAGTCTGTCAAAGACTAAGGAAATTAGCCTATCAAAAACTAAAATATGGCCTGTTGGAGACTAAGAAAAATTAATCTGTTAGAGACTAAGGAAATTAGCCTATTAAGACTAAAATTTGGCTTGTCGAAGACTAAGAAATTTTAGTCTGTCGGAGACTAAAATTTTAGCTTGTCGGAGACTAAAATTTTAGCTTGTCAGAGACTAAAGTTTGTACTATCAGAGACTAATGTTGAAACTACCAAAGACTAAGGAAAAGACTCTCTTTTGCATTGAAGAGTGGTCAGGGAATGCAGCTGGTCAAGGGATAAAGCATCTAAGGATAAATCTTCATTTGTAAACAAAGACCCATCAGGGGATAAATTTACAAAAGGCTTGTCAGGGGATAAATATCCACTGATGAATAAAACAGCCCGTCAGGGGATAAACATCAGGAAACATCAGGGGAAAGAATGGTCACTGAAATTGAGCTATCAGTAGATCAAAGATCATCACCAAAGTCAGCACCAATGCTCCACAAAGCACCAAACTTAAAACTATCGCCAAAGTCATTTTACCCAACACCAGAGAGTGTCCATCAGGGGGATGGATGATCAGAGACTAAATATGACATAAGGAATGACATATGGATGATAAAGTTAAGGCCATGAAATTAAGTTAAGGATGGTTGACTAATAAGGAGAGATTGACTACCAAAAAAGTTTCAAGGAAATAAGTTATACATACACACGTATGAGTATAAATACTATAGGTGTGAACATTACAAAAATAACTTATAGAGATAAGTTATATACCTGCATATAAGCATGCGTATAAAGTTGCAAGTGTGAAACCTGCAAGCTGTAAGTATGAAATATTGTAGAAATAACTTATGGCAACTTGAAGAAGAAATTCATTGAAGTTGGTCCAATAAAGTCTAGAGAATCCCACACAGATAAGTTATATACTACTGATAACTTATCTTTAGAACTTCAAGAAGAAAATAAGGAGCTAGTGCAGTGAATATACACCAGAAAATTCACATAACAGGTTGGCATCCAATGGAGAGTGTACAAAGAAGAAAGTTATGTGATAGAGCTGCAAGTACCAATGAACAACAGAGATATTTTTGGTAACAACTCAGAATAGAAGCTTGGAGAACATGGAAGCTTGGAGAACAAGGAAACTTGTCTATAAATAGACATAGACTAGCTGAGGTAAAGATATCTGAGGTTTGCAAAAAGAAATCTGAAAAATCTGAGAATACACAACATTGAGGAAATATACATCTCAGAACACATCTTAACTCAGATCATATAGTAGTTGTAATAAACTTACAAAGAGAGAGAGAAGCAAGTTTTCATAACTTGAGTGAAGCTAGAATTCATATTCTAGAGTGCAGTTGTTATTTTCAACAAAGTTGTTTGAAGATGGTGATTCACACCAATGAGCTTTTGTAATATTTCATTGATTTATAAAAGTTTAGAAACACTTGTGATATATTGTATGCTTTCAATTCCGTAACTTTTAATACAGTATATTCACTAAACTCACAAAGTTGAAAGAATTTAGTGGTTTGTATTCAACCTTCCCCTCCCCC
>CM025780.1:9864263-9905214 GCA_014636745.2 Centella asiatica | reverse complement strand
GAATTGGCTTCTCTAATGATTGAACTATCAGAGAATCTAAAACCAATGGAATTATTAGATTTCCATTTTTTCAATGTGTCACTGATATATCATTTAGATATTGTGATGTATTTATAAGTTGCAGAGATCTTTCTTTTGTCTGATAGATCTTGAGATATGTCTTTCGTTTTCATTTGAACTGAATCTAAGTATATACAAGAATTCTGACAATCCAAACTTGACTCAAACCAGCTTCCCAACCTTGTTAATCCTGATTGTGACTCTGTTATGGATCTTGATTGGCCTCCTCATTTTAATTCAAAGCTCTAACCAACTTAGAACTATTCACTACATCAGAGAGCAACTTTGTCTTAGTCTTTTACAATTTCAACAATAGTCTCCAATAGTGCAATCCTTAGTCTGATAGACTAGTTCTTAATCTCTGATAGGCTAATAACAGTACAATAACTTCATCATCATACATTCTAGTACAATTACAAGTTCTAACAATTTTAAGTATTATACATTATTATTAAATGTTATAATACCTAACGGAGTATATAACAATAACAAGAAACATAAATAATAATGGTATAGAATAGTGGTGACCAAGAAAACAACAGAAAAGATATATATATATATATATATTAAAATAAATATGGGATTATACAAGGATACCTCAAACTTTAAAATGTTTTGATAATCTAATAAGAATCCAACTATGCAGATTGAAAGAGTGACTAAAAATATTAAAGCACGCAAATTTGCACATAAATTTCTGATAACTTTGACATTTTCTATAGTTTCAATCAATTGAAAAAATCTAAACCATAGAAAAATATGCGCAGTTGACTCTATTAAATAAAGACTTTTTACTACTTTAAATTCCATAAAATTCTATACAATAACTTGTTTTTATATATGCGTTTCATTCGTATGATTGGATTATTGATTAAATTACCAAAATATATTATAATTGATGTGACTTTAAATAAATTTCATTACTAAATCTTTTTAATTTTTGCAACGTAACTTTTGTTAATGTGTAGAGTAAATTAACACTACATGAAATTATAAAAGAATTTACTTGTTATATAGGTATGGATTTGAAAGCTACTAATATTTTAGACTTGTGAAAAACTGAAAAGAAATTACACACACTACTTGAATCAAAACAACATAGCATATAGAAAGATTCGATTTAGACTACCCTCAGCTACAAAAGATAGAGCGCGTTCAGCTCCTCTTTCATTTTTTTTTAAGTAAGACATACAATAACATGAAATTCTGAAAGCCCACAACGCTTCTAAAAGTTAGTTATGCCCTTGGGTTATCGGTCTATCCAATCTTGCTCCCTCCGATCACCTCTTGGCAAAGTACGTTGATGGGCAAGTCCCCTCCTCTTGCAATGGTGTGGAGCCGCTGTTGCCCCGTGGCCAACTCGAAGGAAGTTTGTTTGTCCCGTGGAGTAATTGTAGAAGGGGGGGGGGGGGGGGGGGGAGGGGTTGAATACAATTACTAACTTTTCTTTGGATTAAACTGTGACGACCCCAAAATCCCTTACTGGACCAGGACATCGTCAAAAGAAGGAAAAGATAACCATACATCCATTCATAGTATAAATACTGGATAAAGGCAGTATTAAAGAGTTATTACAACCCAAAAGTAGTACAATTACAGCGGAAGCTATTACATCATCTTTAATTACAAATCAAAATCATCACTACTTCTAATATCTTCCTTCCTTCCTTCCTCAGTGTTATCAAAAGAGTAAATAACTTAGTAGTCTATCATCTTTACCTTCCCCTTATCAGAGGGTTCAACCTTAGCGTTCTGTCCTGCAAGACATTAAAATTCAACATGGGTGAGCGATTTACGCCCAGCAAGTATATACACATCGAAGAAGTATATAAACAATTTAAAAGAATATATCTGGAACATCGAAGGAAGTTCAAATCTGTATGTGAGGCTTGGTGAAACAATGCCAAGGCCTCAGAAACCTTCAAAGATCATTGAGGATTCACTGATGATACACAACATGTGATCCTCCTTGAAGAAAGACAGGTATACACCTGAGCATAACTTTCCCAAAATATCCATCGGGAGCTAAACCCGTGGATCTGCTAACCATACAATACACAGCTGGCCAAACTGGACCGCATGATCCCTCTTGAGTGGACTACGTAGTCACTTATCATTCCTCTAGGTCAGGTGAAGAACACATCAGCACCTTTCCTTTCCTCTTGCCAACCATGTGGCATAACCCATTTAAGGGACATCATTCTCATTCATTTGCACAGATATAAGATTGAAACATAGCTGAAATTCAAAGCTCATTTATATCCATGCATCATCATTTATATCATGCTAGCGGAATTTAAAGCATAGCATGCTAATTCATAAAAACAATTAAAACATAATTCAAACCTTGCACGCATATCGAATCAAATGATAATGCGTTAAACTGAAATAAACATCAGATTGAATGTATATACTTGCCTCAGTCCTTTGCTCACAAACAAATTCAATTTACTTGAGAGGGAAAGATTCTGTAAAATATACATATCCCAAAATAAATTTAGTACTTAGGTTAAAATATGAGAGAAAGTGCATATGTGATGTCCTTAAACTTTTAAGGTTTCCAAAACTGCTATAAAAACTGTTTAGGGTTAATACATAATTAAGCATCATAAATAATTTTTTAAAAAATCATGTTTTATAGTTTTGAAGGCAGACTGCACGTCAGGGGATAATCATTCATCAGGGGTTAATTACCCATCAGGGAATGACTAGTCGTCAGGGGATATCTCACCCGTCAGGGGATAGCCGTCGACCGTCAAGGGATCTTTCACTCATCAGGGAATAGTCATCAGGGAATAACTTATCCATCAGGGGATAATTCCTTCACCGCTAAACTCATTGGTTGGTAACTTGACTATCGCTGAACTTCATCAGGGGATAACCTATTCAGCGCCAAACTCAGTTAGCCATCGCCAAACTAGTCGGGTGTCAACTTGTTCAGCGCCGAACTTGCTAAACCATCGTTGAACTCATTAGTGGATGATTTGCTCAGCACCAAACTCCTCAGCTGTCAGGGGATGATTTGTTCATCGCCAAACTCGACAGTCATCGCCAAACTCTTCAGAAACTGACCTCTTTAGTCATCAGAGACTAACCTACTTTCCTTCATTAGAGACTAACAACTTCCTTCATCAGAGACTAACTCATCTCATCAGAGACTAACTTGGAGTCTCTCAGGGACTATCTCATCTCATCAGAGACTAAGTTAAGACTTGCCTCAAATACAGTGGTGTCTTCCTCATTCCTCCATGGATGATGTTCTCAACTATAACCATACTTAGGTTAACTCTCATCATCCTCTCAGGATACATAACATTTCCTATGGTCTGCATGCCCTCCTAGACATGGTTTAGGGTTCAAAACTCAGGTTGAAGAAAATACTCAAACATGGGATTGTTACTACTGACAAAAAGAATGTTTGGTAGTTAAGGGCTTGTCTACCAGGTGGTTGTCAACAATATTACACCCATCTTGGATAGCTTTTTGGAATAAATGGCATTAACTCTGGGTTTTAAAAACATGCATCATATCATACCTTTTAGAAATGAATGAACAAGGCATTAAACGTGATATGCATGACAGAAACAAAGTGTAAGAAATATAGCAGAACTTTAATGAAATGTTCTTACCTCCTTGGCTACAAGAAAGAGTTAGAAGCTCTAGTTGTTCTTCCAAAAAGGACAGTTGTCTTTGAGAGTATGCTTGGGTTTGGTGGTATACTGTAGAGAAATTTATGAAGGTGCAAGTAGGGTTATAACAACGTGATATATATATATATATATCACCTGTTGAGCAACAAAGGCCGTCGGATTAATTTGATATCAGCCATTGGCTGTGAAAGGAAAAGAAATGACTGATGAGAAAAGAGTGGTTGCAACGGCTGCTAGTGCCCATCGGTCATTTTTCATAGCCCACTCTAGGGTAATGATAGAGGTGATGTGCATTAAATGCTACTGTCTCCCAGCAGTCAGGTTTTAAAACGGGTTTTGCAGCTAAACCTGTTCACACCCAAAGGGTCTTCCCGCGTGAACACTCCCAAAACTTGAATAAAAAAATCTTGCAAACACTTGAGCTTTACAAGTACATTTAAAATCTTTTGGACATCACATTGCCAGATAATTTTCATAAGAAAATATAATTTCATCATTTATACCCAATAAGAAATTAAACCTTCATGCAGAAAATAAAATAAAATAAAATAAATAATTCTCATAACAAAATTCATTAACATTTTCGGGTTCTCACATAAACTGTTTAATACAGTTTAAATCTTAAGAATAGTTAAAACAACTTTACTAAAAAGATATAACATATGAAACAGTAAAGCAAATTGCAAGATATGAATATTAATCTACAATATGTATATTTATTGTAAATCAATTTGAATCTTTACAATTCTTTCTTGTAGTGATTACCAACTGTAGACAATCTCTGTTTAAAATAACAGCTGCACTCTAGAATATGAATTCTAGCTTCTCTCAAGTTATGAAAACTTGCTACACTCAAGTTATAAAAAAACTTGTTTCTATGTAAGTTTATTACAGCTGCTATATGATCTGAGATAAGATATATTCTTGTTGTTATCTCTCGATGTGTGATGTTATATCTTGATCTCTCTATCTCAGTTGCTCCATGTCTTTATTTATAGAGATAGCTTCCTTGTTCTCCAAGCTTCTTCAGTGAGTTGCCTCCAAAAATATCTCTGATATTCTTTAGTAATTGCAACTCTGTTCACATAACTTCTTCTTTTTGCATGACATTTCTTGTACGCCAACTTGTTATGTAACATCTCTAGTGTATTAGCACACCTTCTCCCTTATTTTCCTCTTGGAGTTCCCATGATAAGTTATCTCTGCAGTGAATAACTTATCTCTATGAGCTTCCTGGTTTTTGATTGGACCAATTTCCATATTTTCTTCCTTCAAGTTTCTATAAGTTATCTGCAGTTTTCACTCCAGTAGCTATATACGCATGGTATGACTTTTCTCCATATCAGTGTTCACACCTACAATGTATAACTTATCTCCTTCAAGCTTCTTTGGTATCCAATCTCTCCTTATTGGACCACCATCAATATTTTAACTTCACTGCCTTTAAACTTGAGTTAGTGAATTTGTGAACTCAGCCATGTGTCATCTCATATGTCATGTTTAGTCTCTGATTATTTTATCCCCTGATAGACAGTCTGTTTATCAATGGATATTTATCCCCTGACGACAAAAAAATGATCCCCTGATGCTGAGACACTCATCCACTGACGCCAAGAATCTCATCCCCTGATGCCGAGAAACTCGTCCCCTGATGCCGAGAGATTTATCCCCTGACACCCGAGTACTCTGGTGCTTCACATTTATATCCACTGATGCCCGAGCACTTTGGCGCTAATGTAAATTACCCAACGATTTTGGCGATGAGTAATTTTAAGTTTGGCGATGTTGTTGATTTGCCCGATAACTTTGGCGATAGTCATTTTGAGTTTGGCGACGGTCAAATCTTCTCAAGGCTACTTTGGAGTGTCTTTGCCTTCGTCTCTGGTAGCTTCAACATTAGTCCCTGATAAACAAACACTTATTCTCTAAAAGACTTAGTCTCTGATGAACCAAAAATTAGTCTCTGATGAACAAAAACTTAGTCTCCGATGAACAAAAACATAGTCTCCGATGAACAAAAAACTTAGTCTCCAATGAACAAAAACTTAGTCTCCAATGACTAAAAACTTAGTCTCCGATAGGCTAATTTTGCTTGACCAATTTTGACTTTTGTTGAACTCTCCAAATGCATTGCTTATAGTCTCTGATGGTCTCCTGCAGTTTCTAATGATAGTATTTGATAGAACACTACTGCAGGTATTTGTACAATTACAAAATCTAACTGTTAGGTCCCAAAGGATAAAACTACTAGAAGGGGGGTTGAATAGTATTTTTCAAAAATTAAGTCTTGCTTAAAAAAAAACTTTACTGATTTAAAAACTTCTTGCTTATAAAAGAGTTTCTTATGTTTTGAAAAGGTTTAGCAACTGAATTTGTTAAAGCAAAGCACCCCTTAGTTTTTGTAGCAAAGGTTAATGGCTAAAAGGAGCAAAGATAATAAGTCTTTGCTGATAGAGTTCAGTAGGACTTAAACAAAGCACAGAACAAAGCAAGTAAGCAATAGGAAAGATAAGCAGGAATAGAGATGAGAATTTTTATAGTGGTTCAGACTGATCCTACTCCACTCTTCTTCTCTTTTACTTGAGAAGGCTATCACTAAAACTTGTTCACACAGAACAATCAGCAGGTGTGTTCACACAGAACAATTAGCAGAAGGACACTTAGTCCAATTTACACTAGGTCACTTAGACCAGATTAGTCACACAGACTCTAAGCAGATTGAGTAAATCTTGCTTGCTATCTTCAAGTAGAGTGCTCCTTAGTTGAGCAAATTGATAGCATTTGTTCAATCTTTATGATGTCTTGCTGAATTCTTTAATGTGTCAGAGTGGTTGTTCAGATCTTTAAATTTTTGCTCAGGGTTATCATAAATGAAATTTATGACTCCTATTTATACCACTCCAGAAAATTTGTCCGTTGGGAATTTGAAATAGATCCGTTGGAGTGTACTGTTCTTGATGTGATCTTGTACCTTTACAGCAGTCCTTGCTTAGTTCAAAAAGTTAGCCGTTATTCTATCTTCTAGTGTCTTTCTGAAGAGTCTCCTAGAAGTTAACTAAGCAGGGGTAAAGATAACTTTTTCTGACAACTCAACTTAGATCAAGCAAAGGATCTTGCTTACTTAAGTCCTTACTTATTTCCATTCTAAGCAGGACTATACTTGGAAAATTCTTCATGTCTTCAGAATCCTTCTTGATCAATGAATTTATCATATCAGCAGACTTTGATGGATTCTTCATATCAACAGACTTTGATGGTGATCAAACTCCTTGCTTAACTACATATTATATCCACCTAACAAGTTGGATATTTTTCTAAGTCCTTTTACAATACTTAAGCAAGGACTATATTACATCATCAATTCTTATATATTAAACAATAAATAATTGTTTAAGCAAAGATTATATAAGCAGGGGTGCAACAACAATCTCCCTCTAATTGATGATGTCAAAACAAGTCATTTTGATCACCACAACAAGAACCAAAAAGAATTTCATTTTATAACAGAAAGATTGAAATTACAAGATAAAATTACAACTATTCTATATTATCAGCTTCCTCAACAGGTTCTTCAGAACTCTGCTGATCTTCTCCTTTGTCATACTTCAACAGCTCTTGCCTCCGCCTTTCCTCCACTTCCTCCTTTTCTCTTTTCAGTGCCTCATTTTCCTCATTCCTCTTCTGCATCCTTTCTTTCCTTTTGTTGTACTCCAGCTGAATTTTCTGTACCCTAAGTCATTTCATTTCCAACTCATACTGCTTGATTTTTGATTCTGATTCTTTGATACTTGCTATTAGCTTGAGATTTTCAGTAGGCCCTGACTTCATTGAAATGACATCAGCTTCTTCAAAGGCCTTCTGAAGTCTCATGTATGGAGAAGGACTCATGATTTGCACAACAGACTCAGGGATGTGCTTTGGAAGTCTTTTTCTTTTTGGAACAGCAGCAAGAGTAGTTTCAGCAAGAAGATCAGCAGAGAGTGGAAGGGTTTGTTCTGCTTGTTCTTGCTGTGCTTCATGACCTCTATCCCCCTTTCTGATATCATCGGCCATGATGGGGAGGAAGTCAATCAGCTGATTCAAGGTTTGCTGAAGTTTCTCAAGTTTATTCTCCATTTTGGTCAGCCTGGAATGGAAGGCAGAATCAGCATGAGGGGCTTTGGCAGAGTTGTCAACAGGAAGTCTTGCTAAAACTTGTTCCAGTTGGGCTTCAAGTTTAGCAAGCTTCTACGAGGATGGGGTGGAAACCTTGCTAACAGTAGGTTGAGGTTCAGATTCAGCAGGTTCCTCTTCCTCGGGTGCCTCTCCTTCAGCAGCATTGTCCTTGAGCTCCCTATTAATAGCAAGCATTTCTTCAGCAGAAATTTTTGGAGTAGGCTCCCCCTCGGTCAATACCCTTGCTGGAGAAAGGTGACTAGGGCCTTCTTCAATGTTCTCAGCAAGGTATGCCTTGGGATCCAAGCCAGTTACTAAGGCGTCTTCGATCAGCAGCGCCTTGATGAGTTCCTCTGATTGTTTTTCTTTTTCGCGTTCAGCAGGAATATCATCAAGGTCACTGTCGCTGCTACTGCTGGAGTCACTGGTCACCTTTGTTTTTCCCTTCCCCTTGACAGCAATATGTTTTCTTATGGCAGGAAGGGTCGGGTCAGCAGGTGAATGGATAGAAAAGCTGGGGAGGACAAGTCTTCTTGCAACAGAGGGTTATGATTGGCTCAGTTGTCTCTTTTGTTGGCTCCTTTGGGGACACTATTGATCGATCAATTTCAGCAGTGTCATAAGTAGGAGGAGGGTTGACTTCATTTGCAAGGTGGATTGCAATCTCCATTTCAGCAGACCATGTGATGGAGTCAGGAGTGTCAGCAGACTCCAAGGTCTCCGTAAGCTCCAGAACTTCAGTGGGAGTGGTAGGCTCAGCTGCTGAAGTTTCAGCAGGGATAGGTTGGTCAGCAGCAACGACCGCCTCTGTGACTTCATCAATTTCTTTGAAGAGTTCATTGAAAGAACTCTTCTGATCATCAGCAGGCGTTAAAGACTGGTCAGCAGGGATGTAGTTGTCTATCTCATCAAAAATGTCATCCCTTGCTGACTCAGCTGTGAGAGGAACGGGGGTGGGGATGTCTTCCTCTTTAGAGGGAGGCTCCACATCAGATCCTCGAGCAGTGATTGCTTCAGCAGCAAAGTCTTCATCATAAAGCTCCATGTAGAATTCATATATCTCCCTCTCTTCTTCATTCAAGGTTGAGAGGTCAAATTCAGCAGGCGTGGCCTTAGATTTCCTTTTGGGCCTCTGAATTTGAGCCGCTGCTCTCCTCTTTTTGCTGTGTTAGACAGCAGGGATGTGTTTGTCATTTCTAGCATTAGGGGTTAAAGATGTTTGGACAAAAAATGTTGAAGGTTGTGCTTGATCGGGGGACTCTGCTGATCCCCTTGCTCTTCTTTCAGCAGCAGCTTTAGTAAGGGCAACAGGGTTGCGCCCATAGTTCTTCAACAGGGATGGTGTGATCACTTTGTTGCTGATCAGCTTCTTGGACTGGGTCCCTGCTAGGAAGTTTGCTCCAAGAATTCCCTTGATCAGCAGGGACATAGTTCATCCATGACGAATCTTCATCTTCCTCTTGCTGGAGAAGGATTCAGCAAGGACTTCAAAAAAAATCTGAGCTCAGTTGATTGGCTCCCCTGATTTCATCAGAGAGATGATAGAGATAACCCTTGCTGATGCCTCATCCTGGGAGGTGAACTTACATAGCAAGGTCTTGTGTAAGATGTCCATTAGAAGGTCCCACTTCCTTGGGAAGTCGTTCCTTTTCTTGTTCCTGTGGGTCTTGACATACCCCAGATCAGCAAGCACCGCAGGGGTGACAAGTGGTGGAGTCAGCAGACCCTGACTTGGCATTTGAAGGACTTTAGCAATGCTTGCTGGAGTAATGAGAATTAATTGGCCATTTACATGTCCAATAATATTGTGGTCTCTGACTTCTATTGATGAGCAGAACTCTCTGATTACTTCCACATATATGGGAGTATCAGCAGAGATTACATATCGTACCCCGCTGTTCCTCAGCAGGGTTATAACTTCAGTAATTTCAGCGTCTTGAATGTCAGCAAAGGAATCTAAGTCAATGATAGACTCAGACTCGAGTTTGTCCAACAAGTTGGCCATGTCTGCTAATAATGATAGGAAAATGTTGTCGGAGAGGGTTTACGGCAAAGTTCAGAAGCGTTTGTAGAGAGATTATAGAGAGAGATCTGAGTAATTTCTTCGGTAAAAATTTTGAGAAGGGTTAAATGAGTTTATATAGGAGGTGAAAGAAGTTGAACAGTTTAGAGAGTGACAGCTGATATGAGAAGATGAAGAGTTAGTAGGAGAAGAATATGGGTAGTGGTGAGAAATATTTACTGAAAGGACAACAACCATAAAAGATCATGGGGCAGCGTGGCATTTAAGGTGGAGAGATAATAAAAACGGCTGCAGTTATAATGACCTATTTTTCTGACAGTAATTGCTTAGCACGATTCTTGTTGATGTGAATCGATAAGGATATGAATCAGCAGAGACAATATCCTTGCTGATCTTGTAGCTTCCTTTTGAGGCGGATTATCAGCAGGGTCTTGTAAGCAGCAGTGTCATCCTTTTCTTATGGGATAAGCAAGGGTCTTGAACTTGGTCTGAAATATTACTTTTGTCAAGAGATCTCCATTTTCTAGATATTTTCAACAGGGTTGATGTAGATTTGCAATACCATATGTGCTGCACTTTATCAGCAGAGGTTCTTCATTCAGCAGCATCTTTGACATTTCAGTAGGAGATTTACATAGTTTTTGAAACAACTCTTTTGTCTGGACGTCTCCCCGTTTTCGGAATTTTTCATCAATGTCATTGTTGATCAGCATGGGCTTTATCAGCAGTATCTTTGATCATTTCAGCAACGTGAAATGTGTCTTTCAGCAGGGATAAAACGTTTGCTTAGACATCAACAGAACTTTTTCTTCTCCTGAATTTATATTGCCAAGAACAAAAGTCCTTGCTTAAGCAAACAAGATGTTAGTAGCAAAATGCTTATTCACAATTTAACATGCCTAATTCACTTATTAATTTATTAAAATGATTTTCATCCAAGGGTTTTGTAAAAACATCTGCTAATTGATTTTCAGTAGGAATATAGTTTATCTCTATGGTACCCTGCTGAACGTGATCTCTAATGAAATGATACCTTATATCTATATGTTTAGTTCTAGAGTGCAAAACAGGATTATAAGCAATGGCAACAGCACTAGTATTATCACAGAATATAGGGATAGACTTGAAATCAAACCCATAATCAGCAAGTTGATTCTTCATCCACAGAATTTGTGCAACACAACTTCCTGCTAATACGTACTTAGCTTCAGCAGTGGATGTTGATACAGAGTTTTGCTTCTTGCTGAACCATGAGACAAGTCTTCCTCCTAGAAATTGGCATGTACCACTAGTGCTTTTTCGATCAATTTTACACCCAGCAAAGTCAGCATCCGAGTATCCAGCAAGGTTGAGGTTAGAATCTTTTGGATACCATATTCCTAAGTTAGGAGTTCCTCTGAGATATCTGAAAATTCTCTTAACAGAAGCTAAATGTGATTCCTTGGGGTTAGATTGAAAACGTGCACAAATACATGTACCAAACATAATGTCTAGTCTACTAGCAGTTAAGTATAGCAAGGATCCGATCATACCTCGATAACTTGTTATATCTACGGGTTTACCTTGCTCATCTTTGTCTAACTTTGTTGCTGATGACATTGGAGTCTTTATTGGACTTGTTGTTTCCAATCCAAACTTCAGCAGGTCTTTAGTGTACTTGGATTGGTTGATGAAAATTCCATCACAGCTTTGCTTAATTTGGAGTCCAAGGAAGAAATTCAACTCTCCCATCATGCTCATCTCAAACTTACTCTGCATAAGCTTTGCAAATCTTGCACAAAGTTTTTCATCAGCAGAACCAAAGATTATATCATCTACATAAATTTGTACTAATAATGTTTTATCTTTATGCTTTTTAATGAAAAGTGTAGTGTCTACTTTACCTCTACTGAAACATTCATCAATTAAAAAGGAAGATAAAGTATCATACCATGCACGTGGAGCTTGCTTACGAACATATAAAGCTTTATCAAGCCTATATACATGGTGAGGATTAGCATGATCAGCAAAACCTGGGGGTTGCTCCACATAGACTTCCTCCTGAAGTTCTCCATTCAGAAATGCACTCTTGACGTCCATTTGAAACACCTTGAAGTCTTGATAAGCAGCGTAAGCAAGAAAAATCCTTATGGCTTCAAGCCTTACTACTGGAGCAAAGGTTTCATCATAGTCGATTCCTTCCTCCTGAGAATAGCCCTTAGCCACAAGTCTTGCTTTGTTCCTTGTGATGATTCCATCTTCATTCATTTTGTTTCAGAATACCCACTTGGTGCCAATTACTGCATGATTTCTTGGCCTGGGAACAAGATTCCAAACTTTGTTCATGCTGAATTGGTTTAGCTCTTCTTGCATAGCAAGGACCCAATCAGCATCAGCAAGAGCATCCTAAATTTTCTTAGGTTCCATTTGGGATAGGAAGCTTAGAAAACTACTTTCGTTTTGAGCAGATCTTCTAGTCTTTACTGAGCTTGTAGTGTGAGAACCTAAAAATTTTAAATGTATTTTACGATAAGAAATAATTTTATTTTGTGCATGGAAGTTAGTATTTTTAGATATGAATGATAAATTCACATATACACTGAAAATTTTATGATAATGTGATATCCATGAATATGAGGTTAAGTTCCTTAAAAAAAAGGTATTAAAAAGGGGACTAGCAAATCCCATTTAAGATTACATTAATCAGCTTGGAAGAGGGTCAGAGGATTACATAAGTTTTATACCTACGTGTTGATCAAAGAGTTGTTTAAGTGACAGTAGTCGATCAAGACTTTTGTACATGTGTGACAGCTGATTACTACGTTGTTAGTTGTTTAAGAGTCATGATAAGCAGCCGTTTTACCGTCCAGATTAACCAATCATCTTATCTTAAAGCTTAAACTTAGCTTACTGCTCTTGAACTCTATAAATACCTTATTCGAGATGAAATTTTAATTCATTTACCAAAATTTCTCTTTTAAGAGTTCGATTAAACTTATCATTTCCATAAATTTCCAAGTCCTTCTTTCGGAAAATTATTCTCAGACAAGTTTTGATTTCACCCTTAAGAACGAAGAGGTAAGAACCTGGTACTCTATTTAGTTTCTTTCGTGCATAGCATCAAAGATTTATGCTAAGTTTATATTCTTTTGCATTTTCATGAGATATCCTAGGCTGAGTTTGTTCATGATAAGCCTTCCATGGTAGCAAAAACAAGCTCTAATATTAGACTTTGACGAGATAATTCTAGTCTCTAATGAGATATTCTTAGTCTCCGATGCTTTAAAAGTTTTAGTCTCTGGTGACGTCAACCTTAGTCTCCGATGAGTTAAGATGAGTCTCTGATGACGTCAGCCTTAGTCTCCGATGAGTTAAGATGAGTCTCTGATGATGTCATCCTTAGTCTCCGACAGGCTAAGTTTAGTCTCTGATGACGTTATCCTTAGTCTCCGACAGGCTAAGTTTTAGTCTCTGATGACGTCATCCTTAGTCTCCGACAGGCTAAGTTTAGTCTCTGATGACATCATCCTTAGTCTCCCACGGGCTAAGTTTAAATCTCTGATGACGTCATCCGTAGTCTCTAATGGGCAAAATATGTTAGTCTCCGATGGCTAAGGATATCAGTCCCTGACGAGTTTGATAATGAGATAATTATTCCCCGATGCACAGACTGTCATCAAGACTATAAAACATTATTTTCTTAAAATTATTTCATGATGTTATTATGTCAGATTTAAATCAGTAAAAGTCTAAGGACATCACATACGCATTTTCTTTCATAAATTCTCATTAAGGTATTAAAATATTACTTGCATAATTTACAGAATCTTTCACTCACCAATAAATTGAATTTGAATCTTTGTTGCAAAAGACCTAGGCAAGTATATTCTCACTCTTATGCTTATTTCAATTAAGCGCATGATCAATTGATTCGACATGCGTACAAAATTATGACTTTTATATTTAAATTTCCTTGTGAAATAGAATGCTATGCTTTAATTTCCGCTAGCATGATATAAATGAAAGTGCATGGATATAAAGAAGCTTTGCTCTATCAGTTATTTTTTTCAATATTATATCTGTGCAATAAATGAGAATGATATATTCCTTAAATGGGTTATGCCACATGGATGGCTAGAGGAAAGGAAAGGTGCTAATTTGTTCTTTGCCTGACCTAGAAGAATTTTATGTGACTATGTATATTCACACAAGGAGGGATCATGCGAACACAGTTAGGCCAGCTGTATACCGTATGGTTAGCAGATCCAACGGATTTAGCCCCCGATGGATATTTTTACTTCAAAGAAGTTATGTTTTGTTTTAAGAAGGATTACACAATTGTTTATCATCAGTAATCCTAAAGATCCTTTAAAGATTTCTGAGGCATTAGTATTGTTCCACCAAGACTCTCAACAGAATTGAATCCCTTGAAATATTCCAGATTTGCTTTCCCAAATTGATTATATACTTGATGGGCGTAAATCGCTCATTCTTATTGAATTTTAATGTCTTGCAGGGCAAAATATAAAGGCTGAGCCCTCTGACAAGGGGAAGGCAAAGATGATCGGTTATTGAGCTTGGCTAACTCTCTTAGTGCCAATAAGGAAGGAAGGAAGATGATCTGAAAAGTGATGTTTTGTATTATAATATAGAGATGGAATAGCTTCCGCTAAAAATGTAATATTTTGGGTTGTAATAACTCTTTAATATTGCCTTTTTTTCTAGTATTTATACTATGAATGGATGTGTGGCTATCTTTTCCTTATTCTGACGAAGCCCTGATCCAGTGAGGGATTTTGGGGTCGTCACATATAGGATTTCCAATTATCAAGTCTTCTGAGTGAGACTTGGTCCATTTCATCCTTCTTGGTAGATCTGTTCGAATGTCTTGTTGTCTTAGTTCCTCCAAGTTGGGTTCATCATCTTTTACTTCAACAGGGGTGCTATCCAATGAAGCAGTGCTTTCTGAAGGTACTTCAGCAGGGTCTTCCTTAGTCTTTGCAGCCTGTTGATTCTCATTTGGTTCCTGCTCAGCTATAAGAGGGAGTGAACCACTTGGTTCCTCATGGTTAGTTTCATCAAATACTACATGAACTGACTCTTCCATTATTAGAATTCTTTTATTAAAAATACGAAAAGTTTTGCTGTGAGTAGAGTACCCTAAGAAAATACCTTCATTGGATTTTGCTTGAAATTTAGTTAAGTACTCCTTACCATTATTGTGAACATAGAAGGGGCATCCAAAGATTCTGAAATAGCTTATGTTTGGTTTTCTTCCTTTCCATAGCTGGTATGGAGTTTTACTTAGTGTTGGATGAACGAGTGATCGATTTTGAGTGTAGCAAGCAGTGTTCACTGCTTCTGCCCAGAAGTACTCAGGAAGTCTAGCATCAGCAAGCAATGTTCTTCCAGCTTCTTCTAAGGTTCTATTCTTTCTTTCAACCATTCTGTTTTGCTGTGGAGTCATTGGTGCAGAGAAGTTATGAGAAACTCCTTGCTTATCACAGAACTCAGTAAAGCCTCCAAAGTCAAACTCTTTTCCATGATCACTTCTTACTGACTTGATTCTGAGTTCTTTCTCATTTTGCACTTGTCTGTTGAATTTCTCAAACTCTGCTAACGCATCATTCTTGTGAGCAAGAAATAATACCCATCTATACCTTGTGAAATCATCCACAATAGTGAATCCATATTTCATTCCACCAAGACTACTTGATATAGGGCCAAACAAATCAAGATGTAATAGTTGGAGGGGCATAGAGTTTGATTTTTCAGGTTTGCTTAAGAAAGATTGTTTTGTTTGCTTACAAATTGACAAACTCTACATGGTTTGTCTTTTTCAAAGGAAAATTTAGGCAAACCTTTTACAAGATCTTTAGCGACGAGTTTTGAAATCGTTTTGAAGTTTAAGTGTGAAAGTCTCTTATGTCATAACCAACTAGCATCTGCTGAAGCTTTAGCAAGAAAGCAGGTTGTTTCAGCAGGACTTAGCTAAGTCAAATCTACTACATAAACATTCCCATTTCTTGAGCCAGAAAGCTTCAGAGAATTTATTTGAAGATCTCTTACCTGACATTTATTATCTAGGAAGGTGACATTATGCCCTTTGTCACACAACTGGCTTATGTTAAGCAAGTTATGCTTGAGACCCTCCACGTAGGCAACCTTGTTGAAGCAGACTAACCCATTTCCTACTGAACCATATCCCTTAGTCCTTCCAGCACTGTTGTCTCCAAAGATCACTTGTGGTCCGTCCTTTTCTTTGAAATTGGTGAGCAAGGCTTTATCTTCCGTCATATGTCTTGAACATCCACTGTCCAAGTACCAAATTTGTTCCTTGCTCACTTCCTGCAAAACATAAGCAATCACTTTGGTACCCAGCAAGACTTGGGTCCATTTAGGTTAGTACCCTTGAGGACCCATACTTGTCTCATTTTTGGTTTTTGAGACCAACCAGTATAGTAAGGGTCAGCAAGGCAAGGAGAAGCTATGTGGCCAATCCTATGACAACAATAGCATCTCAAATGCATCATGTTGTGATGTGTGTGTTGCTTACCTCTTCTCTTAGGTTGAGGTGGTTTCCAGTGTTTGCTCCTAACCCAACCTTTGCTAAATTCCAAATTCCTCGCATTGTTGTAACGATGAGCAGGAGGAACGTGGTTCTTGCTAAACTTTCCATCATTGGTTTGTTTAGCATCACGTCCCTGCTCATAGTTACGGTCAGCAGGGAATTTGTTCTTTAGCAAGGTAACATTTATGTTACCTTTGGTTACAGCAAGAGGTTCACACTCTACTGAATGCACAGAGATTGTTCTGCTGATTGATTCAGCATCACTTTCTCCACTCCCTTCAACAAGGACTTCGCAAGTCCCAGATCCAATTTCACTTCGATCTAGCATGCTTCTTTGGCTTTTCAGCAAAGCACAAGTGTTTGAAGAAGATTTGTTCCATGTGGAGATTGTAATGGTTAATTCCTCAACATGGGAGGTTAACTTAGACTCTCTCTCTTGAGAGTCTCTGAGATACTGTCTAAGCAGAGTCCTCTCATCATCAGCAGCAAGTAACTCCAAATTCTCAGCTTGCACATTTTCAAGTGTAAGCAAGATTTTAGAGTTCTTGCTTTTTAGTTGATCAGACTCTACTGAAGCAATTCTCAGCAATCTTCTATATCTTTGCCACTGAGATGCTACATCTTTAAGCAAAGAGCGCAACTCAGCTTCAGTAAGATCAAGAGAGTCAAAATCAAATACCTCAGTAGGATCGACCTCCTTGTTTGTCTCAGATTCTCTAGCCATTAAGCAGAGGTTGGCTACTTCTGATCCTGAGTCACTGTCACTCTCACTCCATGACTTTTCAGCAACGAGTCCCTTGTCTTTCTTGAAGTTTGAATTTTTCTTTTGCTGATATTTTTCTTGTAGTATTCTTTTCCCTTGCTTTTATCGTTAGCAAGGAATTTCCTCTCTTCTTTTGTTGAATTTCGGCAGTCAGCAGCATAGTGCCCCAGCTTCTTGCAATTGTAGCATAGATCCTTTGATGGATCTCTCTTGCTGCTGCTTGTATTTCTTCTGAAGTTTCCTCTGTCCTTCCTCATAAACCTTTTGAACTTCCTGGCTAGCATAGCCATATCTTCATCACTATCAGCAGACTCTGAGTCAAAATCTGCTTGTTGCTTTGGCTCAGCAGCCTTCAATGCAACTCCTCTTTCTTTCCTCCTTGGCTCAGCTATGGCATCTCTCTGAGCTAACTCCATTTCATATGTAAGTAGGTTTCCATAAAGTTGTTGGAGGTCAGTAGTATGTAAATTTCTTAATTCCTTGACAACAGTGGTTTTAGGATCCCACTGCCTTGGTAATGATCTCATGAATTTGAGATTTATGTCCTTTGTGTCATAGGTTTTCCCTAGAGCACGCAAGTTATTGAGCAGGACAGTAAATCTTTCATACATTGCAGTGAGATTCTCCCCCTGTTGCATGCTGAACATTTCATACTGTTAAATAAGCAGGGATTGCTTATTCTCTTTGACTTCTACCGTTCCTTCATTGAGAACCAGCAAGGCATCCCAAACCTCTTTAGCAGAGGTGCAGTTAGACACACTTTCGAACATTTCCTCTTCAAGAGTCATGAAGAGAATGTTCATTGCCTTCTTGTTGTACCCTACTAACTTCTTTTCTTCATCTGTCCATTCCTTTCTCTGCTTAGGAATAAGCTTGTTGGGATCAGCAGGGTTTATCTTTTCTGGTATGTAAGGCCCAACTTTTATTGCTTCATATAATTCTTCATCAATTGCATCCATGTACACCTGTATTCTCAATTTTCAATTAGCAAATCTGTCTCTGGTACACATTGGGGGCTTGCCACCAAAATCACTTCTTAAAGCCATTAGAAAAATTAAGTTAGGATCCTCTCAAACTTTAGGGCTTAGCAAAGAGTGTTAAGCTCTGATGTCACTTGTTAGGTCCCAAAGGGTAAAAATACTAGAAAGGGGGTTGAATAGTGTTTTTCAAAAATTAAGTCTTGCTTAAAAAAAAACTTTACTGATTTAAACACTTCTTGCTTATAAAAGAGTTTCTTATGTTTTGAAAAGGTTTAGCAACTGAATTTGTTAAAGCAAAGCACCCCTTAGTTTTTGTAGCAAAGGTTAATGGCTAAAAGGAGCAAAAATAATAAGTCTTTGTTGATAGAGTTCAGCAGGACTTAAGCAAAGCACAGAACAAAGCAAGTAAGCAATAGGAAAGATAAGCAGGAATAAAGATGAGAATTTTTATAGTGGTTCGGACTGAGCCTACTCCACTCTTCTTCTCTTTTACTTGAGAAGGCTATCACTAAAATTTGTTCACACGGAACAATCAGTAGGTGTGTTCACACAGAACAATTAGCAGAAGGACACTTAATCCAATTTACACTAGGTCACTTAGACCAGATTAGTCACACAAACTCTAAGCAGATTGAGTAAATCTTGCTTGCTATCTTCAAGTAGAGTGCTCCTTAGTTGAGCAGATTGATAGCACTTAATCAAACTTTATGATGTCTTCCTGAATTCTTTAATGTGTGACGACCCCAAAATCCCTTACTGGATCAGGGCATCATCAAAAGAGGGAAAAGATAACCATACATCCATTCATAGTATAAATACTGGATAAAGGCAGTATTAGAGAATTATTACAACCCAAGAATAATACAATTACAGCGGAAGCTATTACATCATCTTTAATTACAACCAAAATCAACGCTACTTCTAATATCTTCCTCCCTTCCTTCATATCTTCCTTCCTTCCTCAGTCTAATCAAAAGAGTAAATAACTTAGTAGTTTATCATCTTTGCTTTCCCCTTATCAGAGGGTTCAGCCTTAGCATTCTGTCCTGCAAGACATTAAAATTCAACATGGGTGAGCGATTTACGCCCAGCAAGTATATACACATTGAAGAAGTATATAAACAATTTAAAGGAATGTATCTGGAACATCAAAGGAAATTCAAATCTGTTTGTGAGGCTTGGTGAAACAATGCCAAGGCCTCGGAAACCTTCAAAGATCATTGAGGATCCATTGATGATACACAACATGAGATCCTCCTTGAAGAAAAACAGGTATACACCTGAGTATAACTTTCTCAAAATATCCATCGGGGGCTGAACCCGTGGATCTGCTAACCATACAGTACACAGCTGGCCAAACTGGACCGCATGATCCCTCTTGAGTGGGCTACGTAGTCACTTATCATTTACTCTAGGTCAGGTGAAGAACACATCAGCACCTTTCCTTTCCTCTTGCCAACCATGTGACATAACCCATTTAAGGGACATCATTCTCATGCCCCATTTAAGAGACATATCATTCTCATTCATTAGCACGAATATAATAATGAAAAACAATAGCTAATAATCAAAGCTCAGTTATATCCATGCATTATCATTCATATCATGCTAACAGAATCTAAAGCATAGCATGCTCAATCATAAAAGCAATTGAAACATATAATTCAAGCCTTGCACGCATATCGAATCAAATGATAATGCGTTAAACTGAAATAAACATCAGATTGAATGTATATACTTGCCTCAGTTCTTTGCTCACAACAAATTCAATTTACTTGAGAAGGGAAAATTCTGTAAAATATACATATCCCAAAATAGATTTAGTACTTAGGTTAAAATATGAGAGAAAGTGCATATGTGATGTCCTTAAACTTTTAAGGTTTCCAAAACTGCTATAAAAACTGTTTAGGGTGAATACATAATTAAACATCATAAATAATTTTAAGAAAAATCATGTTTTATAGTTTTGAAGGCAGACTACGCGTCAGGGGGAAATCTGCTACGCCGGGAATAATCATTCATCGGGGGTTGACTAACCATCAGTGGGCAAACTACTCGTCAGGGGATATTTCGCCTGTCAGGGGATGGTTTCCCCACCATCAGGGTCTTCTTCCCTCATCAGGGAAAAGTCATCAGGGGATGACTTCTCGACCGTCAGGGTATCTTTTACCCGTCAGGGGAAGATCTCTCGGCCATCAGGGGATGAGCATCGATCATCAGGGTATGTCTCTCAGCCATCCGGGATAGCCGTCGACCATCAGGGTATGGTTTAGTCACCACAAAACTCATCAGGGACTAACATACTTGTCCGTCAGGGACTACTGATGATGTCATCAGAGACTAACTTTAGCCTGTCGAAGACTAATGCTGACGTCATCAAGGACTAACACCAACATTGTCAGAGAATAACTTTAAAAGCTGTCTCAGGTACAGTGGTGTCTTCCCCACTTCTCCAAAGGTGGTGATCTTAACCATAACCACATTAAGGTCGACTTTCATCAACCTCACAGAGATCCACGACATCCCTAGGGTCTGCAAGCCCTCCTAGACATAGCTTAGGGTTCAAAACTCAGGTTGAAGAAAATACTCAGATTTGGTGTCGAAACTTCTGACGAAAGGATATTTGGTAGTTAAAGGTTGTGACCAACAACATCACACCCTTTTTGGATAGCTTTTCGAAATAAATGACATTAACTTTGGATTTTAAATGCGTGTATCATATCATACCTTTTAGAAATGAATGAACAAGGCATTAAACGTGATATGCAGAACATAACAAAAGTGTAAGAAATAGAGTAGGACTTTAATAAAATGCTCTTACCTCCTTGGTTGTAAAGGAAGAGTTAAAGCTCGAGTTGTTCTTCCAAAAAGGACAATTGTCTTGAGAGTATGCTGGGGTTTGATGGTAAACTATAGAAAATTTTATGAAGGTGGAACTAGGGTTATAATAACGTGATATATATATATATATATCACCTGGTGAGCAACAAAGGCCATCGGATTAATTTGATATCAGCCGATGGCTGTGAGAGGAAAAGAAATGACTGGTGAGAAAAGAGAGTGGCTGCAACGGCTGCTAATGTCCATCAGTCATTTTTCATAGCCCACTCTAACATAATGATGGAGGTGATGTGAATTAAATGCTATTGTCCCTCAGCAGTCAGATTTTAAAACGGATACTGTAGCTAAACCTGTTCACACCCAAAACGGTCTTCCCGCGTGACACACCCAAAACAATCTTGCAAACACTTGAGCTTACAAATACATTTAAAATATTTTGGACATTACATTGCCAGATAATCTTCATAAAATATAATTTCGTTATTTATACCCAATAATAAAATAAACCTTCACGTAAAAGTAGACTAAAATAAATAAATCTCATAACAAAATTTATTGACATTTTTGGGTTCTCAAAAATGTCAATAAAGCACCCCTTAGTTTTTGTAGCAAAGATTAATGGCTAAAAGGAGCAAAAATAATAAGTCTTTACTGATAGAGTTCAGCAGGACTTAAGCAAAGCACAGAACAAAGCAAGTAAGCAATAGGAAAGATAAGCAGGAATAAAGATGAGAATTTTTATAGTGGTTCGGACTGAGCCTACTCCACTCTTCTTCTCTTTTACTTAAGAAGGCTATCACTAAAATTTGTTCACACGGAACAATCAGTAGGTGTGTTCACACAGAACAATTAGCAGAAGGACACTTAATCCAATTTACACTAGGTCACTTAGACCAGATTAGTCACACAGACTCTAAGCAGATTGAGTAAATCTTGCTTGCTATCTTCAAGTAGAGTGCTCCTTAGTTGAGCAGATTGATAGCACTTGTTCAAATTTTATGATGTCTTCCTGAATTCTTTAATGTGTCAGAGTGGTTGTTCAGATATTTAAATTTTTGCTCAGTGTTATCATAAATGAAATTTTATGACTCCTATTTATACCACTCCAGAAAATCTGTCCATTGGGAATTTGAAATAGATCCGTTGGAGTGTACTGTTCTTGATGTGATCTTGTACCTTTACAGCAGTCCTTGCTTAGTTCAAAAAGTTAGCTGTTATTCTGTCTTCTAGTGCCTTTCTGAAGAGTCTCCTAGAAGTTGTCTAAACAGGGGTAAAGATAACTTTTTCTGACAACTCAACTTAGATCAAGCAAAAGATCTTGCTTACTTAAGTCTTTGCTTATTTCCATTCTAAGCAGGACTATACTTGAAAAATTCTTCATGTCTTCAGAATCCTTCTTGATCAATGAATTTATCATATCAGCAGACTTCGATGGATTCTTCATATCAGTAGACTTCGATGGTGATCAAACTCCTTTCTTAACTACATATTATATTCACCTAACAAGTTGGATATTTTTCTAAGTTCTTTTACAATACTTAAGCAAGGACTATATTACATCATCAATTCTTATATATTAAACAATAAATAAATGTTTAAGCAAAGATTATATAAGTAGGGGTACAACAACACTAACAATTCTAAGTTTATACATCATCATCAAATGTTATAATTCCTAACAAAGTTCAACGCAGAGCTTTTTGGTTGTTAAGTTATAGCAACATTGAGCAACATCCAACAGCTCCAGTCCTTCTGCACTGAAGCGGCTTAAGTAGCAGTCCGTTTATTCTCTCCGTCTGAGCTTCCCCATCTTTGTTTATATTGCATTCTATCTTATCGTATCACATCCTGTTCTGCGAATCCCCATAAAAATACCACTAGACCGAGCACCAATGACTCTCTTAGTTACACCCCGACCCGAGTCCCCACGCCCACTTTTCTCCGCCAGCAAACCAACAAAGCCAACAGGCCAAACCTTTCATTCTATGTTGACCCTTGTCCGGGCTGGCTTTTTGGGATGCCTAGCCTCCTTACCCTACCCCTTCTGTCTTCTATGAACTGATTTTGTAATAGGCCGAAACGCACCTATATGGAACTACAATATATTATACTTAAAATATATTATGTATTATGTACAATACTCCTGATGCATGTAGGATGTATAACCAAAAGTGCGTAAATTGTATTTTTAAGAGATATATATTGTGCTTCCTTCGATGAAATGGAATGAAATAAAAATAAAATGAATGATTATATATGAAAAAAAATAGAAGTGAAAGAGAATAATGAGAAAATCATGGAAATATGACAATAACGAAATTATGGATATTTTTTATTGTGATAGAATAAATAAATTCCGTGTAATAGAGTGGATTAAATTTATAATTTTATAAAAAAAAATGAATTTTATACATAAATAATTAAACAAATAATGTAAAAGAAAGTTTATTCCTATTTCATTTCATAGCTTCAAGTTCTCGTAGGCGGTGAAACTCGAGTCCTCCATAGGCTGTCACAGTTTGCACCAACGGAATTCGAATTATGCCTTAAAATATGGTGATATTATCTCTCCACAATGGGATGATTCAAAGTCTTTGCAAGACGGAGACTTTAATACGACCACCTTTCCCTTTTTATGTTGGTTATACATTGATATCGTTTTTAACGCTTTGATAATGACATGAACAACTTTAGTCTTAAAGACCATAATTAGAGTTTTCTTCTGACGTTATCTACTCCATTCTCTGTTTAGGAGAGATTGATGGAAAAGTGTTATCTTTTGTTGTCTGTCTGGGTGGTTGCGGGTTGGGGGGTGGGGGGGGAGTGGGGTGGGGGGGCGGTGGGGGGTGCCGAGTGGTGGTGAGGGTTCCAAATATATAACAGCCTGTCACTCTTACCTATTCACTGCCCGCCTCCACTTTATGTCCCTTTCTTTCACCTTAAGCCGCATGGTCCTTTTAACTTGGGTTGGTTTATGATATCTAATTAACTGGGTTGAGAAGAACCATATTAAATTAAAACAAAAAATAAAGGGACGGGATGTGAAGAATTCTCTCCTTGTTAATTCTACCGGGGCCATTCCTCTTCAATGGCATGCATTCCTCTATTTCTCTAATATCTTTAAGGTTGTGTCGCCCTTGTACGTACTGTTTAATAGGCCAGGGGTGCTAAAAAGTTCCATCCACCCCAAAAATGGCATTCACTCTAATCATTTGTGATCAGCAATCACAATATGAGTGCTACCTTGCAAGTGTTTAATTTTGTTTAGCAACCGTCTAAGACAGATCATGGGGAAAAAAAGGATCGTTTATTATTACTTGGGATGATGCATAAAAACTAGTTGCTTTGACGCTATATATGAAAACAACATAATATTTGTCCCATTAATCCAAAATGGAACATCTCATTGATATTACAAGGGTTTCGACATTCCGCTACTTTATTATTTTTATTTTTTTTAAGACCATTATTTAAATACTCACGCAAACGACATTAATAACTACCTATAAGTACTTTTATGAAACTTGCAAGATTTATAATCTAGTCGTATTCACTTTAAAAATTTGTAATTGATGACTATTTTCACCGATCAAGTCAAGTTTCCACTACGATTACCTAGGGAGAAAGCCTATTTTCTTGGGTTGGTTTGGTATCTAATGCTATCCCTACTTCGCTAATAGAGCAAACTTCTTTTCCCATTTCTTTTTTTTTTGTTGTTGTTGTTGATATTATATAAGATGTCATTGTTAGGAACATTTACCCAGCCATACACTATATTTTAAAGTTTTATTTTTATATAACTTGTAAGATTTGAAACTTAGAGTGCTTCTATCTAAAGAAGAAGTGGTAATCATCTTGACCAATAGCCAAGTCTAGTCAAAGAAAACTAAATTTGTTTTATTTTAATACTTAAATCTTTCTAATTTTTCTATTTGTATGAATAATGAAAGTCATAAAAATAGTTAAATCTTAATCGTTCTTATGATTAGGCTGTACACATAGTTTAAACAAACAATGGAATCGTTCTCTGGTCGAGCTTTGATAGAGTGTTGGTAATGATTGATGAAGATACAGAACAGATTGTCATTTACGGAATTTGATTGAGGACAAGAATAGAATCTTTTGCAGATAAAAATGTTACTTTCCTACCAATTTCACTCTTTACAGAAAGTGAATTTTAAATTTATACCATGAATATTCTTCTGCACATGTACATATATAGACACTAATACACATATTCATTTATAACATCAATATAACTATTTGTACTGAATAACTGATGGATTGAAGTTGCATAGACAGGGCCTACTTGTATTATTTCAGTCTCAGGTTTTAGTACAATTTGAATTGAGGAATTCCAGAGTAGGGAAAGGTATGTATCAAGGAAGACAATGTCACAAGCCAATTGTCTTGTGGTCTCTAAGAAATGATAAGATAGACTCCTTGAAAATCAAAGGATTCACAAGGCTGTCAAAGCAACTTCTTGTGGAATGACTGTTTTTGCCTTCCCTTACCACATACACAAAGATGCAATGGACATACCATTCTGATCCACCTACAGATTGCTAGGCCCCATCCTCTTGACACCCAAACCATAAAAGTAAATGATACCTCCCTTGTCTGGCAAAGACTGAATAAACAATGTGAGATTGATCATGAGAGTTTTATATTCATCAGACACCTAGCCAGTAATTGCTTTGAATTAGGAGATAATCTAAAAGAACTAGTTCCTGAATAACCATAAGAAGTTGAAGTTAAGAGTATATTAATTCTGTTTGTTTCAGCTTATTTTTTAAATATTTTAATAGTGACATCACTAAACTCTATGATCTATAAAATATAAATTAAAATAAACAAAGACATTCAAACTTTATGTGAATATCTTCCTCTTTGACATATAGCAGATGGGATAATATGGCATGACAATCAGTTTCTAAATCATCCGCCTATTCACACACACGAACCCACGCACGATACCATAGTCAATAATCAAGTCATCTCACCCTCAAATTTAGCACCTAAGCTATTGCAGCAATTACATACACCATAAGAAATATCTATGCCTCTGCTGGGCTCAAATATCTCTGTAGTCATTCTTTGTTGTTATAGCCCAAGCATTATTCCACGATTATTGTAGTAGAAGTATAAAGGTAAACGACGTCCTCTTGATTCCCAAAATGCTTCGGAAACAAAAACAAACTATTTTAAGAGACCACTGTTGAATGCTATTTTTTAATTTGGCATTCCTTCTGCCCGTACAATGGTAGTATAATTGTGTTCTTTGGTTGTTCAAGTAGAAAAAGCACTTGATTCAATTTGATTCTTATCATGGCAGAGACCATTTACAAACATTCTTACCATAATATCGTACTCAAATTTTAGAAGAGTTGATTAACTTTTAATTACAAATTTTAATCCTAAAATTATTTTATACAATTGAGAAAAATACGACATTGTTGTGTCTATTTCAACCCAAATGAGGTAACTGTCATATGCTGCCGGCTGCTTATCCTCCAATTGTAGACATATACACTAGTTTAACCATCAACATATTCATAAATTGTCTATATATTGCAACTATCATAACCAAAGAACCATGACGAGGGCTCTGCTAGTTTAGTCAACTCTTCTTCGGCATTGTATAATGGCTTGGATTCATCTCTCCGTCGCTTACCAGATGTAGTGTCCATTCGCCCTGCATCATAAACAGCCATGTCGTCGGAGTCATCATAAACATGTCCTGCTGCTTCTTTCAATAGGCAGGAGTGCGAAAGTAACTCATTCAAAGTACTAATTTCTTTTTCACGCTTCCTCTTCAAAATGTCAATCTGTTTGTAGACCGCCTCAGTTTCTTTCTCAGCTTCTGCAGCTCGGCTCTGAATAATTTTCAAATATTAGAATTCAAATGTTTAAAAGAGCATGTAAAGTTTTCAAAAAACACATAATAATTTGATACTCCATTGGTTCCCACAAAAAGAGCTAGATTTGTATAAGCTATATTTTTCCATTATAAATTTATAACTTAATAGTAATTTTCTTTTATTATAAGCTATGTTTCCTATAATTAGTCATTAAAATCTTCTTTATCATTAATCGGACATTTATAACAAATTCATGAAATAAACTTATTATTTAACATTTGTAATTCTCAATTAACATGCTATTTTTATATCCGTCAAAAACCCAAATGCAAGTTGTGTTTTTTTTTTTTGGAATGGAGTAATACCAATCATGATAACAATACATTTCCCATCTTTAGCTGGAGAAAAGAAACTAATGAAAAGTTGTTCCACTAACCAGCTTATACACGAGGCGAATAGGAATGTGACGAGTTTGACGCATCCAAAAGTGTATATGAAAAAGTAGTTGGTGTTTAGGAGTGAACGTGTCTAGTAGGGACATGCAAAAAGCTGAATGAAGCGGTGATGCCTCCTTCCCAACCAAAAACAAAAAATAAGTAAACCGAAATGACAAATTGCATATGCTAATTCTTCTTTTTTTTCTGGGTAGGAAGACGAGAGCCATGGATGCTTAGCGGGGATCGTCGTACATGGTGGAAACCAAATTCCAATTGAAAGGAAATCTTTAGAATAAATCAATGCAATTTAGGAGGAATCAATGAAAGGACATCAATTCAAATCCTTGATTTTCAAGGTAAATTAACGTTATATTATTGGAAGAGTAATGTTTCGTTGTTGAATTAAATAAGTATGCACTAGCAAAAAGGTGAAGATTTATAAAGCTCACATTATTCTATTTTCAACATCACTAAGTTCAATCTACTCTGTTTCTAAGGAACAAGGATTCGTCAAATAGGTGTTGACCTGCCAAAGCATAGTTTTTAAGGCCCAAAAGGGTGTGTGCCTAATCCCAACGCCTTTTGTGCCTCCCCTTGGTTGGGGCAACACAACTTCAAAGAGGCGTGTGCCTCATGAGCTTAGGCGTGAGGCACAAAGCTCATGAAACGCTCACCGTATTAATCATCGTGTAATCTGGGCCATTGAATTGAAAAAGAAAAAGCTTAAAAAAGAAAACGAAATTGTAAAAGGTATAGCGGCTTGATGCCCCCTTTAATCTAGCAGGTACACGAGTTGATGAAAACAAGAATGTGCGTTTCACAAATACCGAAGATTTTAACAATAATATCTTCTATGTATGTACGTATGTACGTGCGGCTCAGGAATTCATATATAACTTAAGTGACACAATAAAAGTTTTTTCTATTATTTTATTACCTGATTTATGTATCAGATTCAATTCGCCCCACGATTGGGAGCTGATGATTGGCCCTGCCTACAAGGATTTTACATCTAAAATGGAAAATGCTTAGCTTAAATTACTATTTATGTATTGTTATCATTCGATTTTGTTCTATTTCAATGAAAACACTCTTTCAATTTTTGGGAAAAAGAAAGCATACATTTATCTCATACACTATGGGGATGGTGAGAAGAGACATATCTTATATCCTAAAGGGGCTATAATTGAAATCCAATCCACGAAAGAATTTGATCTATGGACAACATCATTGTGGTAAAGGCCGTACATACATCATACGTACGTGTATGTATGTATGTATGGAAAGTTATAAAACATAAGTTACATGGACTCAGATGGAGTATCCGGTCACATATAGGTACTTCAAGAATCCGACATAGGTACACCTATATTTTATTTACACTAAAATGGAACATCCCATGCCCACGCCCTTTTCGAGGTTTCGAGTGTCAAATACGGATACTTAAAGGCAAATGAAAGAGTCCACATAACATAGGATAATACTCATTCCCCTATGAGAAACATGCTTGCTTATACTCCGTACTAATATAATAGGTTGTTCCTAAAAAATGCGTCAAACAGAAAATTATCAACTCTTGCAAACTTTTGTGGTGCGTTTAATTTGAAGTTGAAATGGAAATGGGAATAGGAATAGAGTGGATGGAAAATAAGAAAAAATGGTGGTGTAGAAGAGAAGAATTATTAATGAATGAAGCCATGAAGGAGTGGAATGAAAAATATGATGATTGTACGGTAGCTCATTCCTTGCCTCCTACATCGAATGGCTCTTTCTCGCGCATCTGAGTTTCTATTTTAAGCTCCCTCATCTCTCATCGTTCTCTTCCATACCAACATTTTTTCTTCCTTCTATCCAATTTATTGTCATTATAATTCCAACAGTGAACCTGCACGCAAGGTTAAACTATTGTCCAATACAAATAAGCTGGTACTGCAGAGGCACTATGATTTCCAAATTCAATATTTTAGATTGTTCTGATTTATTCAGCATAATGTGTCCTCGAAAAAGATGGACAAGATTTTACATGTCCACTCTTAGAGATGAACCAATTGTCAGAGACATTCTGACAAGTACTTAGCCAGGGTTCCATTGTTCAACGCAAGGAGATATTCCAACTCAGTACACTTTCCCAGATCAGTGTAAATAAATCTTCACCTTGTGTAACACAATAAATGCTTAAATCTTAGCAAGGAAAACCATTATTTTATTTTGCAGAAAAAAACAAGTCCAGGCATTAAAAATACAAGAGAGGGAGGATGGCAAGGAAAGGGAAAAAACTAATAACATAAGGTTAATATCATGTTTAATGGTTAATAATCAAGCTTAAGAATTACCATCCCACCCACGCCACAAACTAATATGATAAGATAAATGCAGCAATAACAATGGCAAATTAAGTTACAGTAATTTACCAACAACAATATCAGCAACATGATGCCGTTAAAGCCATTTGGAAGAATACGGAACAAAATTTAGACACAATTTTGCTATTACCATACCTAGAACAAGACATTGCACAAACATATAAATGACAAATACTGAGTTCATAAAGATAGAGAAATAAAAACTCAAGGAGTAACAATACCACAAGCAACCGATTAAAACTTACCTGGGCAGAAACAACAGCTGCTTCTACTTCTTGAAGACGAACAAGTAGTTCACTGGCAGCTTGTACAGCTTCAGCAGTATCCCTCAATTGAACCTGAAGAACTTTATTCTCATTTCTGAGATACCGCCTCTCTCTTTCTCTTTCCACTTTCAGTGCTGAAATTTCTGCTGCTAGGGTATCTATAAATTCAGATTCAGCACCCCTCACTCCAGCCTTGGCATCCACTTTTTTAACATCTTCAATACCATCCTGAATCTTTCTATGCCTATCAAGCAGTTGAATATGCTTCTCCTGGAGATCTGCATATTGTTCTATCATGTGGGCTTGACCCTCCATTGCCATTTGCATTGATACTTTTAGCTCTTCTGAGCATTTTTTCTCCAGATCTAGTTCCTCTTTCTGCTTTTCGGTAAGCCTACGGCTAGCTTCAAGCTCATCTCTGAGTTCTTCAGCTAAAGAAATCCACTTGCTCTCAGATTCAGTCCATAGAATACTCTCTTTTTCTAACTTTTGTTCAGCACTCCCTTCAGTTGACTCAGGAATGGGGCATAATGATGCCACTGTATTTGGCTCACATGGATAAGTTAATTGCAAGGAACTTCATTTTTTAGTAGACTTTGCTGAAGCATCTGTGCAATGTAGTAGTTGTCTTCTTAAATTCTGAACCTCCTCCACCAGTACATCCCACTCACCCATATCATAGAAACTATGGTAGCATTCCAGTTCATCTTGAATTCTTTTCAACTCAATTTTTGAGCTTAAAAGTTCTGGATGGTTTTCATATTTATCTTTCAAAATCTATAAGATTGTGATAAGATGGAATTTATACAACAGATGGAAACTGGAAAGAACCATTTCACACCAGAAAGTTTAAAAACCTAAACATACCTTATTCTCGTCTTTCAGTGATACCAATTCATCCTCCATAAAGTCCTCGGTTGATAAAACACCATCAATCAGGCTTTCAAGGAGAACAATTTTATCTTCACGCATTTTTCCAATAATGGCATTGCACTCCCTCTCATGTTTGTACTGTTGGACCTGACATTGGTAGCATATGTAGTGTTAAATGGATTGAAGAAAATGTCCAGACTTTTGTTTACCAAAGCAAACAAATTTACCAAACGATTAAGTTGCCTAATTTCCAAATTTTGCTTTGTGCAGTGCTCCCCTAATGCCATCTCTCTCCTAATCGCCCCTGCCAAGACCTTTTCTACTGCCTGCAAGATAACAAAAGGTTAAACATAATTAAAAAAGAAAAGGAAGAAAGCACTGAAACATTTTGTTAATACACTCAATATACTTTGGGAACTTTCTTCATTGACTTGTCTGCTGACTGCAACCCATCAACAGTAGCAACTAACTGCATATTTGAGAAGTCACTAGCATCTTTGTGTTCTTCAGAAATTTTACTCTTGCATTTACTGTACATATAAGTCATTGGATCTGCTTCTCCATACTTGCTATCTTGCAGACAAGTTTGGACGCCCACATCAACTTTATTTGATTGTAAAATTTGTTTGATGTCCCTAGGTTTGTAAGACAACCTGAATGAAGAACGCCTCAAACCTGAACTCTGACAATTACTATCAAGAATGTCAAGGCCACGCTGGAGACTAGCAGCCAGAAGTTCACTTGGTCGATTACAACTTTTACTTGTTTGAGTAGATTGAGAATTCAAACAAATGCTTTTTGCAGGTTTTGGAAAAGATAGATAGGTAGTATCTGGGGTCAAGATACTGTTTCTACAACCTTTCCGTGAAGTTGTCAAAGGTAAGGTTCCAGGACTTTTCCAGCTGCTGTTGCAAAGTTCTGGTGAAATGCTAGGCGTCGGAGACTTGAGAACTGGGGATACCTCGCATGTCACCATACTGAGTTTAGAAGCATCTAAGCACTCACTTGAGCAATTTGAAGAACATAATTTGACATCAATCACATCATCTGCAGAAACCAGGCTTGGTGCAGTATCTGGAATCTGGGTACTGTTTCTAAGATCTTTCTGTGAAGCTGTTAGAGTTGATGAAGTTCGAAGAGTTCTCCTGCAGCTGTTGCAAATTTTTGGTAAAATGCAAGGAGTCGGAGACTTGAGAACTGGGGATACCTCGCATGTCAGCATACTGAAGTTAGAAGCATCTGCAAACTCAGTGGGGCAATTTGAAGTACATAATTTGACATCAACCACATAATCTGCAGAAACTTGGTTTGGCGCATTACTGGGTATATTTACTGTTGATGTTCCTAAAATTTCTTCACTCGGCATATTAATGGAGGATGGAAGACGATCATGGGTGAACTGCCCAGAAATGTTTTTCTCAGAACTTGTAAGTGAAATAGTCAGATTTTTATCAGATTTCCCCTCGGTGCAATACTGCACTCCAGTCCTTACCAAGCTTGTAGTAGGCATCACAACTGATTCTCCACACTGAAAAGTTACAATTTCATGCTTCTCGACCTCCTCTTCAGAAATTCTTGCATCCTTATTAATATCAGTATCCTCATAACCCCGCTGTTCAATACAATCATTTCCAGATGTCAACTGCTGAGGCTCCCCAGTTTCACTTTTGAATACAATTTTCCTTTTTTCGTCACCTCCTGTTATTGGAACATCAACATGCTCTTCACTTGACAACTTTTTAGATGTGTTCTGGAGTTCTTCGGTAAGGGCTAATGTCCTTTCAAGTGTTTTCCTCTCCACAGTGTTGTTTTCTTCAATACCTGCTAACAGGGGACCAATTTGTTCAGCTTGCTCAACGATTTCCATCTCTTCATCACCGTCATCATCAACGTGAGGTAATGTTAGAGGCCGATTGAAGCTAAATTTCAGAAGATTCAGGCTTCTACGAGCACTCCACCCTGTTGTAAAGCCTCCACTTGATTCAGTTCGCTTTCCCAATTCTTTCATTCGAAATAATTCATCCTGTCATAAATATCCAGTCAGAGATTTTCCTGAAGTCACAACTTATAGCAGAATGATTATAAGTTCTGGTGGAGTGTATAATTTAAAGAGGAGAGATAGGGAAGGAAAGGAAGAGGAGGACAAATATATTAAGGAGAACAAACCTTAAGCTGCCTTATAACTTCTTGCAAGACATTAACATCATCCTGCATTGCTTCATTAACAGCTGCCTTATTCTTGATTGCTTTTGCACGTTGGGCCAATCTGAGTGTACTGAAAGTCTCATTCTTACAGCTGCATTGTAAAAATTACATCTATTTTCATTTAAGGGAAAACATAAAAGGATAGAACCAACAACATTATACAGAAAAATACAATTTTATGTCTCACCTTTCTGCCGGAGAAATGGAGCAAACCATTGCAAGTTTTGCATTTCCACCCAGAGATTCCTGCAGTAAGAAGGTCAACTTGGAGTCCCTGTAAGGGATATGCCTTTTCTTTCCTGTTTGGGAGACTTCTGCAAGAATTTTTATCAGGTTCCTGTATAGAACATGGATAACAGCAATGTTATCATAACCGGACCGGACATCGAATCGGTGAAGATGCTAGTTCATAATTCAACTGTTTGTTCAACCGAACTGTTGTTTTTTTGGGAAAAATATTATATAAATCATAAATATTCTTATAAATTCATCAAATATAAGTCTTAATTTTTTAATAATCACAATAACTTCATCAAATATTCTAAAAGTTCATTAAACCAGTTCACAAAAAGACAAAACACACAGTTTTAAGGAATAAAAAGAGAAGACCCACTTAGAAAAAAAAAATGGGGGAAAAAACTCAGTTCTAACCAGTTCGACCGGTTTTTTCCTAGTTTTATCCTGAACCGCTAATTTTAATCAAATTGACCGGACCCATAGCCAATTCGCAGTTAAACCGATCGAACCAGCCAGTCCGGTCCGATTTTGATAACGTTGGATAACAGCAATTAGAGTCCTATTGCTATATTGAAAGTATGAAGGCAATGAAAAGGTTAGTTGTTTCTCATTGTCACAGGTATGTGCTGGTCTTATTGTGTATTACTGTATTTACTAACTAGATTAAAAACATGTATACTTCACTTGCCTTCTACTTTCATTCAGCCACTCAGTTTACCAATCAACTTGCTTCACTTTCACATTTCTTTCATCTTGTATTTACTTAATTCGTTCTCATAGTGGACACTTAAATAAATATAACAATGAACTAGATCTTATTCCCATCAAAGGATTGATGCTATACCAGGAGGATACATGGTTGTGAAAGGCAAAAAGCGCATTGAGGCACAAAGGTCTCTTTGGGGCTTAGGCACAAGGCAGGGCACGCGCCTTTCAAGGTTAGGCACACACCTTAAATCATACGAAAATTTTATATAAAAGCATCATTTATCCAATAACATAAGATATATTTTTTTATGAAATATAAACACATAAGGCAGCATTAACAGATCCATGTTTCTTAATTATTAACTACTTCACATTCATACGGGAAAAAAATTGAAGTGACAAAATCTGTGTATGGAAATATGGAATTATAGTTACAGCTAAGTTGATATAAGTACATAGACATTGTAATATTAGTAATAGCATATTCATTACCAGACAGACCACAAAAAACGGAGTAGACAAATTAAGGCTCGAAGAACCATAGCAGAAACAAAGGAGAGCATGAGCATACAAGTAAAAATGGAAGAAAAGAGATCAAATCAAACACTTAGCCGTCGATCAACTAGTTAAAAGGGCTGAAGCCACTATACTTACTATTGTTTATTGTTAGAATCTTTTAGAATAATATTAGAATTTGTTAGTAAATACAATTATTTGGGGAATCATTTACTCCTTAATCATAGGGATTGTATAGTTGTAAACAGATTGTAGTAGTGATGACTGTACATAGAGTGATTCTAGGCATTATTTGAGACCCATGATTGCATACTAGTATAAATTGAATGGAAAAGAGAGAAAGAATTACGCTCTCTCATTACACAATTACATCTCTATTATTTTCTCACTTGAAAACATAGTATCAGAGATCATCCTTGTTGGGCGACCTATATTAAATTTTTCTCTTTTCATGATAAAATATGCTGTCAGGCTTGGAGTTTTCTTTGAGAACTCATTTATCCAAGTCTGTATATTGGCGTATTATTTATCGTTGGACTTATACTCACCAACCAACCACCATAGTTGACGCTGTCATTGTCCACTATAAACCACATACCTCCATGCACTCCTGCAGCCCGACCATCTCTAAATTCACGCACCGGACTTCTTCCAGTAGGCCCGATTTTATTTGGGTAAATCAGTCTGAGTATTTGTTTGATACTTGTTTGAGGTTGGTTCTATTGTTGGACACCTGATAAGTATTTATTCCATGTCTCTGTTGATTTTATTCTTCAGATATTCTCTTTATTGCATCTAATCTTCTCATGAAAGATTATGGTATAATCACTAATAGTGCTTCCAAATCTTTTACTTCTGAGGAAATCTCATTTTTTTGGAATTCTTTATCCAAGGCGTATGCTTTGTCAGGTATTAGCTCACATGATAAAAATACACATTCTCTGCGTTCCACTTGAATTATTGATTCAAATGCTTCAGAAAACATCACTAGTAATTCTAAATTTTTTCCCACATACACATATTGTTCAGGTGAAGATAAAGTTTTAGTTGCTGATGGATCGCTCTCAACTATCTATGGGAGAGGTTCTGTTATTTGTACTCCCAAGATCACTTTATTTTTCATTCTTCGTGTTCCTTCTTTCACTGCTGATTGTAATCTGTTCAACATCTTACTGCATCCTTAAATTGCACTCTCTTTTTTCCCTTCTCATTGTATTTTTTAGGATAAAGTGACTGGGCAAAAAATTGGCAATGGTAGTGCAGTTAATGGCCTCTGTTATCTAGATATTCCAAAATCTAGCTTGCCTCGAGTTCAAGGAACTTTCAATCAGGCTTTTTAGTCTACTCCCAACTCTAATATGAACTCTCTCCATCAATGGCATGGTCGTCTAGGTCATCCCATTTGTTGGTATTAGATTCTTTTCCCTTCTTTAGTTCAAAAATGTGATATAAATCGATTTTTGTGTGAACCATGTGAGTTAGGTAAACACATACGAACCACTTATTCTGTTATTAACGAGAGACATTTGGAGTAATTTTCTGTAATTTACTCTGATGTAATGGGTCCCTCCAGAGTTGTTTCCCGATCAGGCCACAAGTGGTTTGTAAGTTTTATAGATTCATATTCTCATATAACTTAGATTCATCTCCTGCATTTTAAAAGTGAAGACATAAATTGTTATTAAAAATTTCATACGATGATTCAAACTCAATTTAATGCAAAAGTCAAAATCCTCCACAGTGATAATGGTCATGAATATAAGAAAAATAATTCTTTTGTGAACTATCTCTCTCTAAATGGCATTATCTTGCAAACCTCGTCTGTTGACACACCTGAACAAAATGGGGTGGCAGAGCGGAAAAATCGCCATTTGATAAAGATAGCCTGCACACTGTTGTTCACGATAAATACTCCTAAATCATTGTGGGGCAATGTTTTAACCGCAATATTTCTTATTAATAGAATTCCTTTGAGAATTCCTAGACATCAATAATTAAGGGCCCCGCTTCACGGTGATTGCCTCATAAGTTTGTGCCTCATGCCTAAACCCATAAGGAGCGCGCCTCTTTGAAGTTGCCTTGCCTCAAGTAAGGCGAGGCACAAAAGGTGGGCCTAAGCCTCGGGCCTAGGAACTCACCTTTATGTGCCTTTAACAACTATGGGAGGATAGACTTCTCTAATAGTCTAATCATCTTCACAAACACTAGATGTTGTCCCAGATAGATAGCCTAGAACTTGTAGAAGAAGAGTTGAATACAAGTTCTTTGAACTTTTTCGAGTTCTTGTTCTTGAAAATAATTAAACTTGCAAAATATAAAGAACAAATTAAATCTGTAAACAATTGATTTTATTGATCAACAATTGATTACAAACACTAACAATCACAAGTAGATTGTCAACTTCAATATTTGTACTAAATGAATAAAATCAATGAGTCATACAACTTCTTTTCTCTGTAATCTCTCTCGTATATTCTATATCAAGGTTACGACTTCAAATTCTATTAGACAATATTTCTAAGATTTACAATTTGAATAATAATACTAATCCAATAGAAACACCTCTGCTTTTTAACCTCTTACCAACATCGTCTTCAACACCACTTCTTTGTTTGTGCTAAATCCAACTTCTATTTGACTTGGAACTTTTCACTGTATCAGAGAATAACTTCACCTTAGTCTTTTATAGTTTCAACAATAGTCTCCGACAACACAATGTTTAGTTTCCAATAAGCTAATCCTTAGTCTCTGATAGACTAATTCTTAAGTCTCCGATAGGCTTGACTAACTTCAACTCATCTTCAATCTCTGGCAGTTAATCTCAAATAAACTAAACATAATCTCTGACATTGTTGAACTCTCCAATACATTCCTGGTAGTGTCTTACAATACATTTTAACTTACTCTCTTACAATATAATTTACAACAATCAGAGAGTAAACTACCAACTACAAAAACTTAACTGCTATACACCAGCAGTCACTGTACATTTAAAAATCTAAATATTTTAAGTATATCCATCATCATCAAATGTTATAAATCTAACACTAGCAACTGTTCGTGGCCAAAGGACAACATGAGGCAAAATGTAGGGGTTTTTCCAATACAAGTCGAGGTTGATTAGCTGTAGGATAACGTGACTAATCCATTATATATCTTAAACCTATGCATTCATATTATCGCCCATACTGAGATCATTGTTGAATCTATTGATCCACTAGCTCTATCATGTATAGGAGATCAAAAATATACCGCAATATCAATCATCATTAGCCATGACTAATTGGTCATAACAAAACTATGCAAAGCCCTACCCAAGCTGAGAAAGTGACCGATTAATGTTTCCAGCTTCTTTCAAGCGTTCTCCAGCTGCTCCTGTTAGCTTTTGCCTTTCTGACCCAGCAAGATCAACTAGATTTATTCTACTTGATTTGAAGCAGCTCAACCCATCTTCCATACTCTAAAGTTGAAACTTAAATTAGACAACATAAGCATAAAAGTAATAGAGGAAACCTAAAGTATGATAAAGGGGCTAAATCATCAAATTAATGTGCACTATCTGATCCACTTATATCTTGAATTAGACAACATAAGCATAAAAGTAATAGAGGAAACCTAAAGTATGATAAAGGGGCTAAATCATCAAATTAATGTGCACTATCTGATCCACTTATATCTTGAAGAAACATTCATAATACAAACCAAAGTTTATTGGATAAGGGGGCATAAATCATCCAATATCAACAATGAATCAACTAAAAAGGCATTTCAAATCCAGATATCTAACCTTGCACCTTGATTCAACTACACAAGTGAACACACTATGTGAACGAGAACTCTCAACATTTATGCTTGTGGTACCAGTTCTTCTGTTTGACAAGCCCTGAACATTTTACACAAATAAAGATTCAATTTCAAAAGTTTAATTCCAATCATATATCATATGCAGAAAATAAAATATCAACCATGTACAAAGGAAAAAGGAAATAACAAGTAAAACTAATTCCAACAGAGAAATTCCAATATCCATCCAAGATTTATTAGAAACTTCATTCCGCATGAAGAACTTTAAACATATTCACTTCAGTGGCCAAGGACCATACAAGCACAGGGAAGAGTTAAATACTTAATATAAATTTGAAACAGTACAAGGTATATAAAAAGAATATTGACATCACCATCATACCTCACTGTAATTAACAGATATGTCTTCGAAACATGAACTGACACTTTGCAATGTCGGGCCTCAATTACTATCAATAACAAAAAATTCCATTCAACAATCCTAATAATAATAATAATAATCCTAATGATAATAATAATCCTAATAATAATAATAATAAAAACTTCAGAAGTGAAAACAAGAATTCATTATAACAACTGATAATGGAAGGGCGATGTCACCATGGAGAACTAAGGCTAGATAACTACAAAAGAACATCCGATTAGCCCTTGACGCAGGCCCAGGATTCTGGTATTTAATATTAATCTTAAGTTTTAATGAGGAATGTTGTGCTTGTTAACCAACAAGTAGTCCCCCTGAAAATTTCAAGCTTACGATGCCATTAGTGGAAATAGACGCAACATCCTCAATTCCAGAATTAACACTTCTAAATAAATAGTATCTTTTCTCTTTTCTCTTTTCTCTCAGGTTTGTTTCCGTTCTGGACAAACAAGTTTTCTTTAGTTCCTAATGAACCATGATTTTGTGACTTCATGTATTGTAACTTATTAGTGTATGACAAAATGCAAACTATGAAGACAAGTTAAAAAGAAACTTCACATTGAAAAGGCACTAGTAAGGCATAACCTTTGCATATATCATGGAATTACTAGACCCAGAATATGTCAAACAACCACATAAACGTGTAATCAAAAGTCATCAACTTAGGCCATGACATTAGCCATTATTTAGGAAGAAAATGAGTTTGAATAAGGATTATTTGTCAAAGCTTTTGTCCAAGAGATGACTTTTTTCTCTCTGTTTCACTATTCCTTTCTCCTAAATTATGTTGGAAAATGTTTTGAACTATTTATTTTATTTTAGGCTAACATATGAAATCATTCATAGTTCTAAGTTTATGGAACTAATGCTACTGTGGCTAAACATGTCTTGCTGCTTCTTTCCTGATCCTTGTCAGCACAAAACTTAATAGATCAACTCTTGTGCTTGTGTCTACTAGTAAATGTTCCTCTATGTCTGTGTAATATTATAATCTGCAGTGTAGCTCAGTGAATAACAAGAAAGTTCCTTACAGAGTGTTTCGACTAAAGTACCAAAAAGTCCAAAACAAATACTACAGCACAATAATACAACTTATTTTAACCTTCATCAGAAGCTGTGTCACATCCTTCATTGTGCTTACACATTCCTCCATTAGATTTTCAACATACACACCAGTTTTAACGTCTTCTCTTATCTGTAAGGAAACACCCAGTTCAAAATAGTAAAAAAAAATGTAAGAATGGCATATTGGCTATGATATACCTCTAAAAAAATGCAATAACACTTCACCTGAAGGTTCCTTTGACTTGGGTCCAACAAATCAGTGATTTGTTCATTATAAATCTGTACACAAAAGCTCAGAAGAATTAATAGGAAGTCCTTGTAAATCTGCCGATACAAATGTTAAAGATTTCAGAAAGTCAAGAATTTGCTTAAGCATGTTGATTATACATTTAACGACTAGATTTAATAAACTAACCTCAAGAAAAGAACAGCGACACTGATATCGTAGTTGTTTGCCGGTATGTTTATTTTGCTCCTAAATTCCATAAAAACCGAGCACATGAAATGTCATTGTAGAAAGTTACAGCAGCCAAATGCTTGACATATAGCTAACAGAATATCACCTCATCTATGCGTTTAAAAAGTCTCCCAAAAACACGGGGTGTCAACCCTTGTTGATCATTGGAAAGATCTTCCAACAATGCATTGGCTGGTCCCCATATTGTGTAAGTCTTTCCACTCCCCGTCTAATCAATTAAATACGACAATACCAACCATACTCAATTTTACAATTGCCTTGAACATTTTTAAGTATATTTTACAGAGGAAGAAACGTCGCCAGATAAGAGGATACCTGTCCGTATGCAAATACAGAACTGTTAAAACCAGAAAGACAATTTTCAACAAGAGGAGCTCCCACAAGTTGGAATATATCCAGCTGCAAATGAAATATTAACATTTCAAGGTCTCCTCATATGAACCTGAGCATGTTCTATAACCAACAAACAACTACCAAGAAAATCAATCTTACCTGTGTTGATTTAGAATCCACCACAGAATCAAATGTAAATGTCTGACCAGATATGGACAAAGAATTACTAGAGCATTTCTGAATTATCATCTCTCCTTTCTCCTCGTCCTTATTAGGGGGCCGCATTCGCACTATAACCTAATTCCAGTAAATAATTATATATATATATATATATATATATATATATATATATATATATATAT
>CM025780.1:9839010-9854246 GCA_014636745.2 Centella asiatica | reverse complement strand
CCCCCCCCCCCCCCCCCCCCCCCCCCCCCCCCCCAAAATCCTTGAACCATCTGGGAAGACAATAAGACTTAGAAAAAAGGAATCAGTCCAACTTATACCTGGTTATTTGATATACACTTACATATAATTCAAAAAACCTTGATTTTGCCACTGTTTTGTTGTATACGAGGTCTTAAACAATATAAGCTAAAGTGTTTATAAGGAGGGGGGGGGGGGGGGTTGAATACAAACACCATAACTTTTTTTGCTCTTAAAAAACTTAGCAAGCACAAACTGGAATATCTACAATATCCAAAAAAATAATAAAGATATTTAATATGAATACACAAAGATTCAAGTTAAAATAGTTGTATTATAACTTTGTTTTTTCTGGAAATCTGTATAATCACAAAGTGACTAAACAGCTACAAATCTGTAAGTGTTTACAGCTTCTTGTTTCACACACTAGCTATGTTTTTCTCTCTGAATATTTCTTAAGAACTATTATAGAGCTTTTCTTCTAGTGTATATGAATGTTGACAGAGATATTTCTAAGCTTTTTAATATCTTGTGTTTTTCTCTCTCAACATGTTGATATAGGAGAACAAATGTGTTACAACTTCTCCAAATATAGGAGAACAAATGTAAAACCCATGTGCAAGCCATGCTTCTTTTTCAATGTAGCCGTAGTATGTCATGTCATTGTCATTTCGGAGATACACGTGTCACACTGCTATTGACTATTGTTGCTTCTGATTTTCTACTTGTTCTCCATGCCTTTCTGGTGTAAAAGTTGTTATTGGACCACCATACTTCAAGGAATATCTTCCCAGTTATACCCCTTGCTTCTTAGCCAAGTATCAGTGATTTGCATGTAAGTCCTAATGATGAGTAGGCTAGGTCATAACCATCCCCTGATAACAAGCCCTGATGTTTACTTCATCAGTGCTTCTGGATCCCCTGATAACAAGTCCTGATGGAGACTTGATCAGTGCTTCACTATCCACTGATGTTAATCCTTGATGTAGAATTAGATGAGTGCTTCTTGTTCCCCTAATGTTAAGACCTACTTGTATCCACTGATGACATCTACTAATGCAGTGTTTAGTATATCCCCTGATGGTTCCCCTTATGGGTTTATTCTCCTATGTTATCCCTTAATGTAGTATTTGGACTTCCCTTGATGGTTCCCCTGACAGGTTGGTCCTTCAATGTCATTCCCTAATGCCGAGTTTAGGCTTTCCCTGATGGTTCCCCTGAAGGGTTGGTCTTTCAATGTCATCCTCTAATGTAGTATTTTTATGCTTCCACTGATGCCTTTTCAAATACTAACACCTATAACCACTGATGCTTTGTTGGCTTTTACTGGAACACCTGATGTGTGGAGTACTTTAATGTTAGTACAACAGACATTCCTTGACACTATCAAGTCCTTTTTAGTTATCCACTGATGACTTGCTTAGTGCAATTAAAGCCATCCCCTGACGAATTGAGTTGTCTATCAGTGAATGCTTATTTATGCAAATATGTTAAGGCTTATAGAATACCTTGAGTATTTACAAATTCACGGTTATTAACTAACATCTAAATCATCATCAACCTCATTTATACCTAACAATCTCTCCCAATTTATGACTATCAATTTGATAACCATAAATCTAATTGATACATTGATGATGATGTCAAAACCCAAATTGTTAACAATAAAGAATAAGAATAATTTATCTGTGTATAGTTTGTACAGGTATAAGGAACAACTAAATACAACTTAGTACATGAATGATACAAGTGATTGCCACTCAAACTTCAGGATCCTCCTTTTGTTGAGCTATAACAAATGGCAATGAATGACTTGATTCAATTGGTTGAGAGTCACTTCCAAGGCCTTGTCTTCCTTATCCAAGATTTTGGTTTGGAATCCTGAGTCTTTTTTCTTCACCACCAGTCTTCAATGTCTCCAGCTCTTTCTGCAATAAACTCCTAAAGTTGGCAATGTTGACATTCTTGTTGTGTTCTAAAGCTTCAATGACAGACCCAATCTCTTATATGTTGGCTGCAACAAGTTGTGACCAGTAAAAGGTGATAATATCCCCTTTGGAATTCTTGAACTCTACACTCATGGGGTTTGTGATCATATTTGAATATTATTTGAATCCTTTTACTAGGGGTATAACCCTTACAACTGCTAAGGTCTTATCATCAACTTTGGTTTCTTCAATCTCTTTCAGCACCTTTTTGACAAACACGACTTTGAACTTAATGACTTGTTCACTCCTGTGATAAGCAATTTGGCTTAGAACATGCATTGCCTCCTCAAGGTCAAACTCATCAACATCATCGATCCTTATATGTTTTTCTTGCCCATCAACAGCTCTATAGAATAATTTCAAGGGTTTCTCCATAGTTGTGGGCAAGTTCTTGTTATCGTTGATGACTTTCCTCAGCTTGTCAATCACCCCCCCTAAAGTTTCTATTTAGCATTGTTGTATCTGGCACTGTTTTCTTGATAAGTGCAAGTTACTCAGCATCCATTCTCCTGAACCAATCAAGAATGACTGTGAATTTAGACTCATTCTTCATTTGGATGACAATGATCTTTTCCTTGTTGCTCTTTGCCTTGACATTTATGTTTTTTATTGAGTGCATCTATATTAGGCTCTTGTGTATATCATCCATTAGAGATTCAGCCAATGTGGGTGGTCCATATGTTGCAGGAGTAGGTGCTTGAGCTTTTGATCTAGATGACTCGGGTTTGGTAACATTAGGGGATGTTTGATTTTCATTACTTTTATCCCCTGATGAACCTTTTGGGGGCTAAGATTGCTTGGGCTGAGTTTTCCTTGAGGCCCTTGGCTTGGCACCTTTTTTTATATCTTCTTTCTTTTTCTCCGTTGTCAATTCCTCCTTTTGTTAAAGTTGTGCATATAGTGCATTAGCTTCCACCAATTTCTTGTCCTGAGGAAAGACCAGCTCCACTTTCCCATCAATCAATACTTCAATAAGTGTTGAAAAATGAGTTACCTTCATGGCATCTCCAAGTAGTTTAGGTTGTCCTAATTGAATGATGTTTTTTTTAGGATCTTCAATCAGGATACCCTTGCCCTTGTCCTTGGCTTTTGGAACTTAATGTGAAGAAAGAGCAGTCATATCCCTTGATTGTTTATGTTGAGGATTCTCAGCAATAACCCCAATGTAGTGTTTGAATATTTCTCCCCCTTTTTGGAAGCATCATCAGTGAAAATTGATAGTCGGGTAATGACTTAAAGAACTTGTTGTAGGTTGTTAGAATGGAGAGTTGAAAATTTTCCATCCTTGATAGTCTGGCATTGAATGAAAATAGTTGTTGGTCAACACTGTCATGGAGCTTCTTGAACTTGAGCAAAGAATAGCTGGTGGCAAAAGAATCTTCAACATTTTGTACATTGGTAATCTTCTATGTGAACAGGGTTTATAGTTTGTGAGATTCAAAGTCCATAAATTGACCTAACATGATCTGTGATTTGAGAATGTTGACTAGGACATGGTCTGTGGCATGTGAGAGCTCCTGTTTAAGAAGTTTTATTGTATCAGGCAAATGATTCTTCTAATAGTAAAAATCAACTCCCATGGGTTATAAAAAATCACCCATAGGAGTGTCATCTTTATCACTACTTGAAGAACTAAGAGTATGTACAGTATCCACATTTTCTCTATTTTCTTTATTTACAAGGATCTCATCTTTATCTTCTTCTTGCTCTCCTTTTTCTGTGTCTTCTATGGCATCACTCTTTATTTCTCCTTTTTCATTGCCTTCTAAGGTAGTACTTTATGTCTCTCCTTTTGCCAAGGTCCCCTCATGGGGTTGACCTTGCCTCTCTTCACTAGATATTCTCTCAGCCTCACTCAAAATTGTCCTAATTAGACTCCTACTGGCTGTGGTCTCATCAACTGTGGACAAGGTTAATAAAGAATTTACAAAAAAGTGTATCCATAGTTGAGAAAAGGAAGGAGATTTACTTATGTGTACAATTGGGAATGTATAAGTATCTATAGAGGAAGTATTTACATTGGTTCCTATATCCCTTGATTGATCTTCAGTGATTTGGTCATTAAGAAAAGAATCAATAATTAAAAGATCATGACTCTCAATCACTGAATCATTTTAAATTGGCTCCTCTAAGAAATGATAGGTTGGAGAATCTGATGTCATAACACTCAGAGTTTGTGTCATAATAATTGAAGAAAGTTAAGGTAAAGAGAAAGAAGGGAGAGGTGTAGAGGGGAGTATTGACTGGATCACAGAGTGAGGAGGTGATCCATCAATAGAAGTTGTGTGTGCACTCACTATGTCTAATATCTACAAGTGGCTCTCAGAGACCCTGACGAGAGTTTCATCAAGGCCTGTGGCCAATGTGTGTGCCTCACTCAACTCTATCCCTGGTTGGGGACTTTGTTCAATAACTGAGTCCTTTTGAGATGAAACAACTAGTGATGTGTTTGATTCCTTATTAAGGTCAGTATCCTGTTGGGAAGATACTGCCTGGTTTGGTTTAGGGTCATCTCTCTTAGCTTTCTTTTTTTTCTTCGACTTCTCCACGCCAATCAATCTCTCTCCTTGCTCCCCCTCAGTTGATATGGTTACTTTTGAGGATTTTATTTTAGTTCCCCTTAATCTCCAAAAGATTAAGGGTTGGTGTAGTGAGAGTAGTTGTTTAGAGAATGGTAATACTACTTGGGTAGGCTGAGAAGTGGTAGTGATCTTAGTCATTGTAGTTGAACTAAAAGAAATAGGAGGTTGAGAAAGAGGAGGGGGTGCAATGATTACCTGTTCCATATGGGATAGAAGTATAAAGGGCTATGTCGTATAAGCTTTCTTTATTATCTCTAAGAATAATTTCTTTGTTTGTTTATAACTTTGTATAGTTATGTCATTCTCAAAAGAAAGATTAGGTAATTGATCTTTGATGATCATGGCTAAAAACTTGACGTAATACACCTCTAATTTCCTAGAAGTATAACTACCCATTTTATTAACTAGTACAACAAAAAATTAATTTTCCTATATCTATTTTTATATTTTTGATAATGGCATAAGCAATTTTCAGAGTCAAAGATGTTATAACCTCAAAGTTAGAGGACTTACCTGAGAACACCTTTGTGATTGTATCAAAGAGATAAGAGATCTCCCTTTTCACATTGGCCTTCTTGAGATCCTTGAACTTTAACGTTGCATTGTTTGGAGAGTTATAACCTAATTCTCTCAAGAAGTCCAGTAGTTCAGCATTAGTTGACACTTCCACAAAATCTTAGGAAGGCAACCCCAGAGCAAAATTAATTCTGGAGGTGTTATTTTACCCTTTGCTGAAGAAACTTTGAACGAGATTCTCTTGACAACATCTGGACTTGTCGAGGAATGCATAAACTTGGCACTCGACCAGAGTTGTGATATTGCTTCACCTGACATCTTGTCATTGGTGAAGATGGCTTTGCTATACTTTGAGTTGAGTAGATACCCCATCAAAGGCTTAAAGCAAACATCTACCTCGTCGATGTTAGAGAAGCCCACAAAATTTGTTTGTGGAACCACTAGATTCCTTGGAAGTTGTTGAGCAATGTTTGGTGCCATTGAAACTATTGGAGATTGAAAACTAGGGTTTCTATGAAATAGAGAGAGAGAGATAGAGAAAGCTCGAACAGTTGTTAGAGAGACAGTTTAAACGTTTGGTATCTTTCACAAGACACTGATGCCACGTCATCACGGGTTAGTTATTATCTCCGATGCTGTGTAATCAAAGGAAAATGATTGTCCCTTGATGTAGTGTCATCAGGGAATGATGAATATCCCCTGATGAGCCCAACTACAAACACAACCCCTGACCCAATTTTTTTTTATACACAGAACATATAAACATACAAATATTTCAATATCAATGAATGACATGACGAATTAGGGATACCAGCAAATTATCACATGATCATTTGTATCATTTCACCATATTGTATGTCATACTTTTTACTTTGAGTAATTTATTATTCCCAACTCTCCCACCAAGTTGTTGAAGGTGACTTCATTAAGAGCCTTGATAAAGATGTCTGCCAGTTGCTTGAGTGCTGGTAAAAAGTGTAGCTCTATAGTCCCATTCATGACATGTTCCCTGATAAAGTGATATATGATTTTTATATGTTTGGTTCTAGAATGTTGCACAGGGTTTTCAACAATGGCTATGGCACTTGTATTGTCACATAAAATTGGAATCTTGTTGTATGTCAGGCCATAGTCCAATAACTGATTTTTCATCCATAGGATTTGTGCACAACTTTGAGCTGCAACATATTCAGCCTCAACAGTAGATGTTGATATTGAATGTTGCTTTTTGATGAATCAAGATACAAGTCTTCCATATAGAAATTGTCAACTCCATGTGGTACTTCTTCTGTCAATTTTGCATCCTCCGAAGTCAGCATCAGAATATCCAACCAATTCAAAACTAGACTCCTTTGGATACCAAAGTTCCAACTCAGTTGCGCCCTTGATGTACCTTAAGATTCTCTTCACAACAATTAGATGGGACTTCCTTAGGTCAGCTTGATACCTTGCACATAGAAATGTTACAAACATAATATCAAGCCTACTAGTTGTCAAATACAACAGAGAACTAATTATTCCCCTATAAATCTTTAAATCAACTTTCTTTCCAATTTTATCAAGGTCAATCTTGTTTGTTGTGGCCATTGGTGTATTCGCTACTTTTGAGTCCTCCATTTCAAATTTCTTGAGAAGTTTTTGGCATACTTTAACTAATGAATGTAAATCCCATCAGTGACCTGTTTAACTTGCAGTCCCAAGAAATAAGACAGTTCACCCATCAAACTCATTTTGTATTTGCTTTGAATGAGCTTGGAGAACTTCTCGCACAACTTAGTATCAGTGGATCCAAAAATGATATCATCAACATAGATTTCTCTCAAATTGATTTATTTTTTCTTTCATAAATCTATCATTGGTACTAAATGGATTTTCAGAAACAAGTTGGATGAAGCTGGTATAGTGACAAGGAATTAGGTCAGACTTGTTGCAAAAGGTTATTCACAAGAAGAAGGGATTTACTATGATGAAACCTTTGCAACAATAGCAAGATTGGAAGAAATCAGGATATTCCTTGCCTATGATGTTCATGCAAACTTCAAAGTGTACCAGATGGATGTAAAAAGTGTCTTTCTGAAAGGGAAACTACAAGAAGAGGTGTATGTCAACCTCCTAGCTTTGAAGATTAGAAATTTTTCAATCATGTCTACAGGTTAGACAAAATACTTTATGGACTTAAACAAGCACAAAGAGCATGGTATGATACTTTATCTCATTTTTTTAATTGAGAATAAATTCACTAGAGGTATCATAGATAAAACTTTATTTTATAGAAAACATGCTTGTCTTATAATATTTTTTCAAGTCTATGTTCATGATATTATATTTGGTTATACTAATGAAAGCTTTCTTCTAAGTTTGCTAAGCTAATACAAAGTAGATATGAGATGAGCATGATGGGAGAATTAACTTTTTTTTTAGGTTTATAGATTAAAAAAACCTCTGATGGAATTTTCATTAGTCAAACAAAATATGTAGAAGACCTTTTAAAGAAATTTAATTTACAAGATGTTGCAACTTCTAAAACTCTCATGGCAACAACCACTAAACTTGACAAAGACTCAGCTAGTAAAAAGATTGATGTTTCAAGTTATGGAGGCATGATAGACTCACTCTTATATATTACTGCAAGTAGACCTGATATAATTTTTTCAACTTGTTTATGTGCTAGGTTTAAAGGAGATACTAGAGAATCTCATTTGATTGCTGTTAAAAGTGTTGGGGTTTCAAGCACATAAATGCAGCGAAAACGATAAATTACAACAATTTATTGAAACCCCAACCAGGATGCTTGCAAAACATGAAATACAGATTTGATAGAATAGTACCTGTTCAAGCTGTAGATTCTGAATTTTGGTGGAGATAGTGATGAACCACAAGCTCAATCTAACTGAACCAAGCCTCTACAGGTATCCACACGAGTGTAGAACTTAACCAAGGAGATAAATGACTTCCCATATATGGTACTAGCCAAAAGGATATCAAATAATAACTTTTATCTATCTCTCTTTGTTTGGGCTATTTCCTTTTTCTCTACTCTTTGCTATATATAGCATAAGAAAGAATTGAATGTTGTGTATATCTAGTATATATTTCTATCTATGTATATATCTAACATATATCATAAAGGAGATAAGAGGAAGATGAGTATTTATAGGCAACTAACCTCCTCTTTCACCACCATTTTTAACCAATAGATCATCATATATATCATCTATATATATTTAGATTTAATGAACCTAGGTAGATGTGGCTAACCTCCTCTTCCACCACCCCTTTCAACCAATAGATCTTCATACACATCATATATATATTTAGATTCAATGAACCTGGATAGAGGTGGCTAGATACACTAGATACAATGAACTTGGACAAAGGTGGCTAATCACCTCTTGCAAGCATCTATTAACATTTAATACTTTGCGGTGGCTGTTACAATTGACTAAGTAAATTACTAGTATTAATTCTCAACTACAACGTTAAATAAGCTAATCATATTCACTTATGTTAGTGCAATATAAGCACAAGTGTTTGTAGAGGGGGGGGGGGGGGGGGGGGGGATGAATACAAACACCTGAAACTTTTTGCTCTTTTAAACTTAAAAGTGCTTACTGAAAACAGTTGTAACAAACAGAAAAACTATAAGAAATGAACACACAGATTCAAGTTAAAATAGATATATTAAAACTTGGGTTTTTCTGGAAATCTGTATAATCACAAATGTGATTTACAGCTACAATTTCTGCAAATAAAATTCACAGCTTCTCACACTCACTAGCTACGAAAACTTTCTCTGAAAAAATAAATCTCTCAAGAAATATATTTCTGAGCTTCCTAGTGTTGTGTGCTTCTTTGTTTGTTTGATCTGTTGGATAGATTCAATCACTGTTTTTGTAACGAGAACTCCTTTGCTTATATGTTGATCAGTTGATGAAATCACGTGCTAGAGACGTGCTGCTTTTCTTAACTTAGCCGCAAGTATGTCACATCGTAGCCCTATGTGTCAGACTGCTGCATGCTTTGTTGCTTCTTTTTCTTCCCCTGATCTGTGTGCATTTAATGCGAGAGAGTTCTCATTGGATCAAAAACAAACTTCAAGAAATATCTTTCCAGTTGATATTTCTTGCTTCTGTAACACGTTACGTTGATTTCCGTGTAAGTACTGATGACGGGTGCATGCTGTTATAACGATCCACTGACTATCAGCCCTGATGGACTTTGATCGGTGCTTCTGGATCCCCTGATGCTTATTGACTGGATCAGGACTTCAACCTTCACTTGAGTTTCACTCAGTGCTTCTTGATCCTGATGGTTATGACTGACGGCATACACTGATGACTTCCACCGATGCCATGTTGGTCATTCCCCCTGACGGGTTACCCTGATGGCTTGGCCTGACACTGACATGTCCTGAAGTGTTTCCCTGACGGGTTGGTCTGCCTTCATCATACCCTGATGGGTTCCCCTGATGGAACTTAATCAACATAACTTTGATTAGAATTTCTGATGTGCGGAATACTTTGACTGTTTACAAGTAGCATCATACATTCTTCTTCACTCAGTCAAGTCCTTTGAATGTTTCTGTTTTCTGACTTGTCTTGTGAAGAGATCGACCATCCACTGATTAATAAGGTTATTATCAGTGGATGCAAAACTTGTGCTAATCTTAAGGTTTATAAAATACCTCAAGTATTTACAGTTGCACAATTTATTACATAATCATCATCATCATCATTTATCTCTAACAACTTATTTAAAATCTAATATACGAATTAATTTTCCTTTTAGTTACGCTATTAGTTTGAGACCATATAGGTTATTATTACGTTGACAATAATTTTATAATCATATTATAAATTTATAAACAGTGAGCGATATCTAGTAATACATCACTGTTACCTAAGTAATAATAATGTTGGTGATTCAACATAACCTTTTCTCGTGACCAATGTTTTAATGTAATATAATTCCTTTTGCCATTAATATCCAAGATTAAACTCAAGGTATGAAGTGTGTCATCCTTTATATAATTTAATTTTTGTTTTCTTGATTGATGAGTAAACTATAAGAGACAAATCACTATTTGAGTCTGTCCATGCATTTCATAGTTCTACTCAATATAGAAGCCCAAGGATATCACTCTAATATACATAGGAGGGGCAAATCCCATCTACATCATTCACATTCCTCACACAACTCATAATATAGCCAACAATCACCTTTATGGTCCATCCGATTAAAGATGACTTTTGGTGATATCAAACCATATGAATCCTCGTGTAGAAATGTAATGACTTCAAGTCGAAGGACCATTACATCACTGCCACTATGAGAATATCTTATGACACTTCACTTACATGTAGAATTCTCATGGTGGGTCAATCCAATACACTGTTCTCCAACATGTACCTATGTATTGACTTGATATCTCACATATTTATGACCAATGAGATTTGGTCATCACTCAACCCATATACTAGTCTCAATGTATCATTGTTGTTAATTAACAATAATACTTGACTAGGGATGTTTAAGAATATTGATACATTTTAGAACTATATGATTTCATGTTCCAAGACACATACTTGAACCAATATAGTCTATATTCATTATTCTAGGGACATTTATTATCTTAACAATTATATCACATAGTAAATTGAAACATAATAAACTAAACATTATTTATTAAATCAAAACATAAGTACAAGTGTGTCATGACAATTATCAAATAATTGGCTCTTAGGGCATACACTCCAACAAAAAAGGTATTCAAATATCTCAAAGGTACTCCAAATCTCAGTATTTGGTATCCTAAAGAACCTGGATTCAAACTAATAGGCTATTCAGATGCAGATTATGAAACTTGCAAACTAGATAGGAAAAGCACAACAGGAAACTATCAATTTCTTGGAGGCAAACTAGTGCCATGATTTAGCAAGAAACAACATTTTGTGTCAACCTCAATTGCTGAAACTGAATACATTGTGTAGATACCTCATTTTTTGACTTTATTTTATTTATGTAATAAAATAAAATAATTAAATATGGAGTGAGGCTTGATGGATTAAATCTTGTTGTTAAGTGCAGGATTGGCAGGTTCCTTTTTGAGGAGTGCATGAAATTGATAACTGCAGCATTGAAGATTGGTGAATAAAATTTAAAAGATTACCCAACGCCAAAGTCTAGGCATCAGCGGATAAATTAGACAGCGTCAAAGTCGTTGGGGTAATCCACACTAGCACAAAAGTATGGGCATCAGCGGATAAATTACTCAGCACCAAAGTCATCGGGTAATCCACATTAGAGCCAAAATTTGGGCATCAGCGGATAAATTACTCAGCGCGAAAGTCATCGGGTAATCCGCACTAGCGCCAAAGTCTGGGCATGAGCAGATAAATTATTCAACACCAAAATCGTTGGGTAATCCACACTAGTACCAAAGTCTGTGCATCAGCGGATAAATTACGCAGTGCCAATGTCGTCAGGTAATCGACATTAGCGTCAAAGTCTGGGCATCAGTAGATAAATTACTCAGCGACAAAGTCATTGGGTAATCTACACTAGTGCCAAAGTCTGGGCAACAACGAATAAAAATGACTAGCGCCAAAGTCATTTTTGGCCATCGCCAAAGTCTTCGGGAAATCCATCCTAGCGCCAAAATCATGCATCGGGGGATGTTTCTCGGCATCAAGGGATAATTACACTATCGGAGACTAATGCGTTAGGGGAGAATTACATTGTCGGAGACTAATGCGTCAGGGGATAAATTACACTGTCGAAGACTAATTTTAACCCATTAGAGACTGTTGGAACAAAATAAGCTCAAGTGTTTGTAGACGGGGGGGGGGGGGGGGGGGGGGGCTGTTGAATACAAACACTACAAAATTTTTGCTCTTTTTAAAACTTGTTAGCCCTGATTGGAATAGCTACAATCACCAGAAAAACTTAGCAGAAATTAAAATGAACACACAAGCATTCAAGTTAAAATAGTTGTATTAAAACTTAGTGTTTTTCTGGAAATCTGTTTAATCACAAACGTGATTAATCAGCTACAAATTCTATAACGAGTTACAGCTTCTCTGTAATAAAATTACAACTTCTTTTTCCACACTCACTAGCTACAAAATTTTCTTTGAATATATATCTCTAGATCTATTACAAAGCTCCCTTCTAGTGTTTGTTGTGTGGCTTCTTAGTTCTTCGCTTAGATTGCTATTGGCTTTTGTTGCTTCTTTTTCATCCCCTGATCTGCATGTAATTAATGCTTGAGAGTTCTTATAGGTTAACCAAACTTCAAGGAATATCTTTCCGGTTATACCCCTTGCTTACGTGCCAAGTATCAATGATTTGCATGTAAGTCCTGATGACGTGTGAATTAGGTCATAATGATCTGCCGATGCCAAGCCCTTATGTCGAGTTGATCAGTTCTTCTGGATCCGTTGATGACAACTTACTGAAGGTAACTTGATCAATGCTTCTTTGTCCACCGATGTCAAGCCCTGACGGAGACTTGATTAGTGCTTCTGGATACGCTGCTTTTTTGTCCATTGATGTCAAGCCCTGATGGAGACTTGATCAGTGTTTCATTTATCCATTGATTTCAAGCCATGATGGAGGCTTGATCAATGCTTCCTTTATCCACTGACGTCAAGCCCTGATGGAGACTTGATCAGTGCTTCCTGTTGGGTTTCGTAGGATAAAACGCAGTGGAAAAATACGATTAAAAAAAAACAAATCGAAACCCAAACCCAAGGATCTATGCGAAACAATTTAATACAGATTGTTTAAGATTTTACCGATTAAAAGTGTGAATCTGAAGTTTTTGTGAAGGTGTTGATCGTCTCCAAATCTTTAACGCAATCCAACTGGACAGCGTCTCTACAATATCCACACGAACACCCACGAACCGTCTTACGATTCGAACAAGGAGAGTTACAGTACTAACTGTATAATCTGTATCTCTCTTAACGCTAGTCTCTCTCTTATGAGCGGCTAGGGTTCTTAGAATATGTGAAGCTTAGTTAGAGAGAATAGCTGATATATCATATATATAGCCTTTTATAGAGTAATTCCAAAACCTAATCTAATTAGGAGAATTAAAATCCGAGTTTTATATTTATTAGATATATATTTAATCAAGTCTCACTTAATTAATATATATATGTACAAATAAATATATATTTGTATTTCCTTCCAAAGAACTCTACTTCATACAGATTACATATATATATATATATATATATATATATATATATATATATAATTTAAAGCCATGATTAAATCAATCTTATTGATATATTAAAATCATTGACATTTATGAGTAAACTATATGAAACAAATCTCTATTTGAGCATGGCCATGCATTTCATAGTCTCACTCAATCAAGAGGCCTATAGATATCACCCCTAATTTATAGGAGGGTTAAATTCCATCTACATCATTCCCATTTCTCACAAAACTCATTATGCATCCAACAATCACCTTTATCGTCCACCCGGTTAAAGGTGACTTTTGATAATGTCAAAACGCATAACTCCTTATGTAGAAATGTCATGACTACAGGTCTAAGGACCATTACATCATTGTCACCAACGCTCCATGTAGAATTCTCATGGTGGGTCTGTCTAGTACAATGTTTTCTAACATGTACCTATGTATCAACTTAATATATTTCGTATATATTTATGACCAATGAGATATGGCCATCAGTTAATCCACATACTAGTCTCAATGTATTATTGTTGTCCCACTGTCAATGATACTCGACTAGGAACATTTAAGAATAATGATACATTACATACTTATATTGTGACGACCCCATAATCCCATACCGGACTAGGGCATCATCATAAGAAGGTAAAGATAACCATTCATCCATTCATAAATAAATACTGAATAAAGCAGCATTTAAGAGTAATTACAACCCAAGAATTAAGTAATTACAGCGGAAGCTATTACATCATTTCTTAATAACAAAACGAATTTCATTAACTCTTCAAACGTCTTCCTTCTTTCCTTCCTTCATTCCTTTCTTTCCTTCATCAGTTCTATCAAAAGGGTAAACACTTAGTAGCTTATCATCTTTGCTTTCCCCTTGTCAGAGGGTTCAGCTTTAGCTTTCTGTCCTGCAAATCATTAACATTCAACATGGGTGAGCGTTTTACGCCCAACAAGTATACACATTGAGGAAAAATATGAATAATTCAATGAATTTCATCTGGAATCAAAGGAGAGAAATTCAAATTCTGTTTGTGAGGCTTGGTGAAGTAATACCAAGACCTCGGAAACCTTCAAAAATCTTTGAGGATTCACTGATGATATACAACTTGTGATCCTCCCTTGAAGAAAGTCAGGTATACGCCTGATCATAACTTTTCAAATATCCAACGGGGGCTACACCCGTGGATCTGCTAACCATACAGTACACAGCTGGCCAGGCTGGACCGCATGATCCCTTTGAGTGACTACGTAGTCAAATAACATTTCCTCTTGGTCAGGTGAAGAACACATCAGCACCTTTCCTTTCCTCTTGCCAGCCATGTGGCATAACCCCCATAAGGGGCATCATTCACATTCTCGTTGCATAGACATAAGATTGAAAACATAGCTGAAATTCAAAGCTCATTTATATCCATGCATCATCATTCATATCATGCTAGCAGAATCAAAAGCATAGCATGCTCATGCATCAGAACAATGAAAGTATAAATCCAACCTTCTACGCATATCGGAACAAATGATAATGCGTTAAACTAAAATAAGCATGAGATTGTGAATATACTTGCCTCAGTCCTTTGCTTACGACCAAATTTAATTTACTCGTGAGTGGAAAGTTCTGTAAGAATATACATATCACAAAATGAATTTATTATCTGGGTTAAAATATGAGGGAAAAATGCACATGTGATGTCCTTAACTTTTAACGTCTCAATCTGATATAAAACTATTGAGGTTAAGAAATCAATTCAAACATCTTAAAATAATTTAAGAAAATAGCATTTTATAGTTTTAAAACAAACTGCGCATCATGGAATTACTACGCTTTAATTCATCGGAGATTAGCAACCCATCGGGGATTAATAACTCATCGGGGATTATCAACCCATCGGGGATTATCAACCCATCGGGGATT
>CM025780.1:9810857-9833718 GCA_014636745.2 Centella asiatica | reverse complement strand
CTGCACTCTAGAATATTGAGAATAAGATGGATCTGGAAATTGAAAAACTAAGAAGTTGGTATGAAGGACACCTTCCTAGGAGGATGATTAATTCAATTGATACACGGCTAAAGGAGCAATCCACAACTGAGAGGAGGCTTTAAGCACTGGAATCAAATGTCCAATCCATCATGCAGAAGCAATAAAAATTTGATCTTGCCCTTCAACATCTCACTCAACTTCTACAACAGGCTATTCCAACACTGGCTACTGCTTCTCCTACACCTTTAGATTCTGATGTCAAAAAGGAGGAGAGTAGTCAGTCAAAAAAAGTTGTTTCTGAGAAAATAAGCTATGCTAGTTTGATGGTTAAACTGAAAAGAATTCAAGATGCCAAGAGAGGCCTTGATGCAGCCATCAAGTCTAGCATTACAACAATAACAACAACAACAACAACAACAACAACAACAATAACAACAGCAGTTACTCCTTCCACTGCAATAATCCCAAGCACACAACAAGACAAAGGCAAGGGCATTCTAGTTGAGGATCCAAAGAAGACAAAGTCTACTCAACCAGGACAGCCTAAGCTGTTAGGGGATGCCATGAAGACATCTCACTTTCCCACTCTAGTTGAGTTAATAGTGGATGGGAAAGTAGAGTTAGTTTTTCCTTAGGAGCATAGATTAATTGAAGCTGATGCAATGCTTGCTCAGAAACTATAAGAGGAAGAGGAAATGGCTACAGCTAGGGAGGAGAAGGAAGCTAAGAAAAAGGCATTGACAATAAAGAAAACAAAAGCTCAAAAGTCTGTAGAGACTAGAAGGAGAAATAAGGAGACTGAGCAGGCTGAGAGAAGGGCTAGGAGGAAGCCATTGGTGAGTGAACCTCCAGAGAAATCTGAAATTGCTCTAGTGACTTTATTTAAACCTCGACAATCTACATCAGTCCCGAGTAGTAAAATCTCCAGGGTTGGGGTGGCTAACACTTCTGAGTTAAAGGAAGCATTCAAGAAGAGTGTTGAGTCCATTAATCTGGAAAAGGATGGAAATAACAAGGAGTATCTCAAAGTCATTCAAAAAGATGGAGAGACTCTGTGTTTAGATAAGCCAAGCTTGGAGATGAGGTCATTCAAAGACATGAAGTGGCTGTTGTCTGTTGTTCCTAAAAATTTTGTGCTCAATTTGGAATTTAAGAGGTAGATTCAGAAGTAACTTGAAGAGATGAAGAGATTGATTACATTGCGATGACTAGATGTTCCTCCACGTCCTTATGGTTTGTGGTATGAGAATTTCATGGAGATGTGATTTTCTTTGACTATGAAAAACAAATTGGAACAACTAGCAAAAGTGAACTTGAAGGATTCATTACTTTACTTAAAGATTCAACTGGTGAAGATGAGATCAAGTTCAGGAAACTGCTAGAAGAAAGAGTTAAAGAGATCAACAAAAAGAGAAGTTGAAGTTGTTGGTATGTTAATATATTTTTTTTCTCCCAGACTTATAGGATTTAAACTTGAGTCTTGGTGAGGCTGAATTTAGGATCGAAGATCTTAATTCAGGTACATTTGTAGTTAGCATATTCTTTAAATTTTTGATTCTAAGTTATTCTTGTAATTTTTGAGTTTTGACATCATTATTAACCTTGATTTATGTTTATCACTTTGATAATCATAAATAGGGGGAGATTGTTAGGTTTTATAACATTTAATGATGATTGTACTTAGAATACTTAGATATACAAATGTACATTTAGTGCTAGTTTATAGCGTTTGAATTTTTGTAGCTGGTAGTTTACTCTCTAATTCATGTAATTTGTTTTTATATGAGAGTAAGTTAATTTGTATTATAAGAGACTACCAGAACTGCATTAGAGATTTCAACAAGTCAGAGATTGTGTTTGGTCTATCGGAGACTAAGGCAAAAGTTTATCGGAGACTATAGCTTAAAGTATCGAAGACTAATCTTAAATCGGAGACTAAGCTTAAGCTGTCAGAGACTAAACGGTTGATCAAAGACTAAGGTTGAAGAAGTCAGAGACTAAAGTAAAATTACTCTCTAATGTGGTACAGAGTTCTATTTGAATTAGAAGTTATCTTCGACATGGATATTGAAGAGTCATTGAAGATAAAACTGGTGTTAGGTTTTAGAACATTTGATGATGATTGTCTTTAGATTACTTAGAGTACAAATGTATAGAAAGTGTTAATTAGTAACACTGAAGTTTTGTAGCTAGCAGTTATCTCTTTGTTTGTAATTCATTCATTCTTTGTAAAGAGATATAAATATTTCTTATTTGTAAGTAACTGCTGGAATGGTGTATCGAAGCTTCAGAAAGTCAAAGTGTGTATTTGATCCGTTGGGTTCACAAAAAGGCTTGTCGGAGACTAGGAAAACTGGTCAGAGACTAAAGATTTTTTATCTATCAGAGACTAGTTTTGCCTATCGAAGACTAAGGCTTACGTCATCAGAGACTAAGTCTAAAAGAGTCGGAGACTAAAGCTTACGTCATCGGAGACTAAAGTTAAAAGCATCAGAGACTAAGCTGACATCATCGGAGACTAAGCCTTAAAGCATCGGAGACTAAATAACTCTATCAGAGACTACACAATCTAACATCATCAGGGACTAAAAGCACCAGATACTAGTGATGACGTCACCAGAGACTAAAGATGAAGCATCAGGGACTAATCGTGATTTATTTCCTGAAAGATATAGAGTTCGAATTAAAAAGGAATGTCTTCCACGTAAAGCAAGATATTATTGAAGACGTAGCTAGTAAGGAAACTAACCAAAAATCTGTTTCTATCAAAAAGGAAAGATTGTATTTGATTCGAATAAGGAAGCTGAATTTTATTCAGAATAGGAACAGAGATTAGCTATAGTACCCGTTTTATTTTAAAACCTACTGCGGGGAGACAGTAGCATTTAATGTGCATCACCTCCATCTGTACCATAGAGTGGGCTATGATAATCGACCGATGGGTACTAGCAGCCGTTGCAACCAACCTTTTTCTCATCAGGTGTTAGATTAAATAAATCCGACGACCCTTGTTGCTAATCAGGTGTTATATATATATCACGTTGATACCACCCTTGCCCTACTTTCATAAACTTCCATATTGTGTGCCACCAATCCCAACTTATTCTCTAAACAATTGTCCTTTTTGGAAGAACAACTAGAGCTTTTAACTCTTCTTGCCATCAAAGAGGTATGAGCATTTCATTAAAGTCATGCTCTATTTCTTATACTTTTGTTCGGTCATACGTACCACATTTAATACCTTGTTCATTTATTTCCAAACGTATGACTTAATGCATATTTTAACGCCCGGAGTTAATGTCATTTATTTCAAAAGTTGTTTAAGATGGGTGTAATATTGTTGACAATCACCTGGTAGACAAACCTTTAACTACCAAACATTCTTTTGTCAGTAGTTGCAACCCCATGCTTGAGTATTCTTCAACCTGATTTTGAACCCTAAACCGTGTCTAGGATGGCATGCAGACCATAGGAAATGTTACGTATCACTGAGAGAATGATGAGTTTTGACCTAAGTGTGGTTATGGTTGAGAGCACCACCCATGGAGGAGTGAGGAAGACGACCCTATATCTGAGACAGGCCTTAACCTAGTCTCTGACGGGTTTGAATTAGTCTCTGACCTTGTAAAATAGTCTCTGAGAGACTCTAAATTAGTCCCTGATGAGAAGTTAGTCTCCGATGACGTCAGCTTTAGTCCCCGATAGGCTAAAGTTTAGTCCCTGATGACGTCATTAGTCCCTGATGAGAAGTTAGTCTCCGATGACGTCAGCTTTAGTCCTCGATAAGCTAAAGTTTAGTCCCTGATGACGTCATTAGTCCCTGATGAGAAGTTAGTCTTCGATGACGTCAGCTTTAGTCCTCGATAGGCTAAAGTTTAGTCCCTGCTGACGTCATTAGTCCCTGATGAGAAGTTAGTCTCCGATGACGTCACTCTTAGTCTCCGACTGAATTAAGATGATATCATCAGTCCCTGATGAGTTGCTAGTCCCTGATGACGACATTTCTTAGTCTCTGATGGAGGAGATTTCTTAGTCTCCGATAGAGGAAATTCCTAGTCTCTGGTGGACAGATATGTTAGTCTCTGATGACGTCAGCCTTAGTCTCCGATAGGCTAAGTTTAGTCTCTGATGACGTCATCCGTAGTCTCCGATGAGTTAAAGTGTAGTAATTCCCTGATGCACAGTTTGTTTTTAAAACGATAAAATATTATTTTCTTCAATTATTTTAAGATGTTTTAATTGATTTCTTAACCTCAACAGCTTTTATATCAGATTGAGACGTTAAAAGTTAAGGACATCACATGTGCATTTTCTCTCATACTTTCACCAAGATATTAAATTCATCTTGTAATATGTATATTCTTACAGAATTTTTCACTCACGAGGAAATTAAATTTGATTAAGTGCAAAGGACCGAGGCAAGTATATTCACAATCTTATGTGTAATTGCAAGTTGATGCAAACATATACATTAAATCTGATGTTTATTTCAGTTAACGCATTATCATTCGATTCGATATGCGTGCAAGGCTTGAATTATGTTTCAATTTTTTTTCTTTTATGAAAAAGCATGCTATGCTTTAAATTTCGCTAGAATGATATGAATGATGATGCATGGATATAAATGAGCTTTGAATATTAGCTATGTTACAATCTTATATCTGTGCAAATGAATGAGAATGATGTCCCTTAAATGGGTTATGCCACATGGCTGGCAAGAGGAAAGGAAAGGTGCTGATGTGTTCTTCACCGGACCTAGAGGAATGCTAAGTGACTACGTAGTCCACACAAGAGGGATCATGCAGTCTAGTTTGGCCAGCTGCGTACTGTATGGTTAGCAGATCCACGGGTTTGGCCCCCGATGGATATTTTGAGGAAGTTATGCTCGGGTGTATACCTGTCTTTCTTCAAGGAGGGTCACATGTAGTGTATCATCAGTGAATCCTCAATGATCTTTGAAGGTTTTCGAGCCCTTGACATTGTTTCACCAAGCCTCATAAATAGACTTGAACTTTTTTCGACATTCCAGATACATTCTTTTAAATTGCTTATATACTTCTTCAATGTGTATATACTTGCTGGGCGTAAATCGCTCACCCATGTTGAATTTTAATGTCTTGCAGGACAGCACGCTAAGGCTGAACCCTCTGATAAGGGGAAAGCAAAGATGATAAACTATTAAGTTATGTATTCTTTTGATAAGACTGAGGAAGGAAGGAAAGAAGATGTGAAGGGAGGAAGGAAGATGTTAGAAGTAGGGTTGATTTTGGTTTGTAATTAAGGATGATGTATTAGCTTCCGCTGTAATTGTATTATTCTCGGGTTGTAATAACTTTCTAATATTGTCCTTATCCAGTATTTATGCTATGAATGGATGTATGGTTATCTTTTCCTTCTTTTGACGAAGCCCTGATCCATTAAGGGATTTTGGGGTCGTCACATAAGCTGTATAGGTTTTTCATAGTTTTGTATCTTTTCCTATACAGAAAAGAAAAGAAGCTGATGATCATATTTATTATGATTGCTAGAATTTGTAATCAGTTGTGAAATCAATATAGCAATTGTTTATAAATTGATTTGAGTTTTTGTTCTTTATATTTCGCAAGAAAGTTTAATTTCTTAAAGAACAAGAAATTCGAAAAGTATTCAAAGAACTTGTATTCAACCTCCCTTCTACAAGTTCTCGGCATCTCACTGGGAAAACAGCTGGTATTACTATTCGAATTAAAGAGAGTTTTTTTTTTGAATAGTATTAGAAGTTGAATTTTGATTTAGATTTAGAAGCTGTAATTAATTTTACAGAGTTGTGTTAGAAGTTGTATGATTATATATATATATATATATATATATATATATATATATATATAGTACAGAAACTGAAGATGACAATCAATTTGTGATTGTTAGAATTTGTAATCAGTTGTTAATCAATAAAAACAATTGTTTATAAATTTATTGTTGTTCTTGTTCTTTAATTTCCGCAAGTAATACTACTTTGAAGGACAGGAATTTGAAAAGATTTCAAGAACTTGTATTCAACCTTCTACAAGTTCTAGGCTATTTCACTGGGATAACACCCATTGAGAAAAACACTTTTCACATCAACTTGATAAACCTTGAAGTTTGAATGCGTTGCATAGACTAAGAAAATTCTGATAGCCTCAAGTCTGGTCACTGGTGCAAAGGTTTCATCAAAGTCAATGCCTTCCTCTTCTAGATATCCCTTTGCCACTAGCCTTTCCTTGTTCCTTATGATAGTGCCAGCTTCATCCATCTTATTCCTCAATACCCACTTGGTGCCAATAACAGTTCTGTTCTTTGGCCTAGACACCAGCTTTCATACTTGATTTTCTCTCAAATTGGTTTAATTCCTCCTGCATTTCCATAATCCAATTAGCATCTTGCAAGGCTTCTTCAATTTTCTTTGGTTCAGTTTGAGAGAGAAAATAAACATATAAGCATTCATTTGATGTAACTCTTCTGGTTTCCACTCTTTGATTTGGATCACCAATAAATAATTCTAATAGATGGTTCCTTGACTATTTATTTTGAGGAGGAAGTCTAGATGAGTTTGTATGATCTTCATTTCCTCCCCCTAAGTATACTAGCTTTTGAGAAAACTCTTACTGAATTTGTGCTCAAATCAGGGTTTAAGTTATTCCTTGATGGTGCATTCCCTGATGGACTATCCCCTGATAGAGTATTCCTTGATCTATTGTCCAAGATATTTACTCTATCCGTTGAAGGGGGCTTCCTCATTACTTGGATCGACATCAAGGATTTCTAGATTCTCCATTAATTTCTAGAAGCTGTATAGGTTTTTCGTAGTTTGTATCTTTTCCTATACAGAATAGAAAAGAAGCTGATGATCATATTTATTATGATTGTTAGAATTTGTAATCAGTTGTGAAATCAATATAGCAATTGTTTATAAATTGATTTGAGTTTTTGTTTTTTATATTCCCCAAGAAAGTTTAATTTCTTAAAGAACAAGAAATTCAAAAAGGATTAAAAGAACTTGTATTCAACCCCCCTTCTACAAGTTCTCGGCATCTCACTGGGAAAACAATTGGTATCAGAGCCTGTAATTGAATTTATTCAATTAATACGTTCCAAGAGATGGCCAATGATGAAGCAAGCAGCTCTAGCATAATGGCGTATGGGGGAAGTCATGATGGTGGTACTAGAATCCCTATTCTTAAACGAGAAGAATATCCAATGTGGAAGCAAAAGATGTACATGCACTTGAGAGCAACAGATCCAGACTATATTGATAGGATTGAGAAGGGTCCTTATCTACCCAGGAAATTTATTCCTACTAAAACTGTCGATGGATCTATTGTTGCAGAACACTTTGAACTTGCTCTAGAATGTGATTATACAAACGAAGACAAGTTACAAGTGTTAAAGGATGCTAAGGTGATGAACATACTTTATAATGGAATTGATAAAAATATGTTCACAAGCATCATAAATTGGACTACATCAAAGCAAATCTGGGACACCATCAAAGTCCTGTGTGAAGGGACTGACCAAGTCCGAAAGAACAAAAGATCATTGTTGACACAACAATATGAGTTCTTTCAAGCAAAGCCTGGTGAACCAATAACATTAGTATATGATAGGTTCAACACTTTGCTCAATGATTTGAAGATACTTGGAAAGTCATATGACAATGAGGATGTCAATACCAAGTTTATGAGATCTGTTCCTCCAAGTTGGGATCCAAAAACAACAGCCATAAGAGAGGCTCATGACTTGGACATACTCACACTGGATAGGGTCTATGGGAATTTAAAGACATATGAACTTGAAGTAGAGCAACGACAACGCATGCATGGCAGAGATAAAGGAGCTGCATTGATGGTTGAGACAAGCAAGTCTCAAGAGAAGCTTGATGAGGAATCTTCCGATGTTAGCTCGACTGATCAGGAAGATGAACTGGACTCTGATGATGACATGGAGGAATTTATGGCATTCATGGTCAAACAGTTCAAGAAATTTAGGGCCAGCAGGAAAGGAAGAAAATCATCAAGGAAGCCTAACCCTAAACGTGAAGGTCAAAAAGTCACCTTCGACTTAAAAAAGATAAGATGCTACAACTGTGATGGGTTAGGGCACTTTGCCAATGAGTGCAGGAAGCCTAGATCTAGTGATAGATCTAAGGATGAAAAATCAAGGAAAGACTTTGTTGACAAGAAAGCTAAATCCAAGAGCAAAGCCTTGATAACTGAGGGAAAAGATTGGATTGACAGCGACTCTGATGAAGAAGTTGTCAACTTTGCCCTAATGGCTCATAGTGACGAGTCAAGTGATTTTACAAAAGTATGTGATGCAAATTAGAATTTTAACGTGCTTAATTTACTTGATACATCTAGCATTGAAAGCATGCAAAAAGATATGTCTGATTTGCATGTCAGTTTTAAATCATTAACTATTGAACATACCAATGTAAAAGAATCACGTGACAATCTCTTGAAAAGAAACAAGTTTCTTGAAGAGAGATTGGCACAATTTGACACTATCAAGTTTGATTTAAACAAAGCTCATCACATGATTGATGCTTTGAAAAAGAGGGAATATTACTTAGTAGAGCAACTTGAAATTGCTCAAGCTAGGATTAAACAATGGAACACTTCCTCTAAAAAATTAACTGACTTGGTAGAGTGTCAAACAATAGGTCAAAAATCTGGACTAGGTTATGATGAAAATCTAGACAAAAGTTCAGATTTAAATGATCTATTCGAAGCTGCGAACTCCTCAATTAGTAAGCCAAATTTTAAAAGAATTAATTTTGTCTCTCATGTTATTCAACCTAAATTCATTAACACTCAAGATCAACAAATCACTGCAAAAACAGAAATTGATCAAAAGACAGTGAATGTTGTTGATAAGAGTGAAACGAAAAGATTAAATATTGGGTTAATGACAAAGACACAATTAAATAAAAGACTGGAAACTCTTCCAGACAAAAAGGCTGAAAAATTTGTGGAGTTAAGCAGAAAGAAGAAAAATAGGAATGAAAAGTTAGGCATTAATAAACATACAAACTATGCTAAAATGTCTGATGCTCCTAGAATGACATGTCACGTATGTGGTAACCCCAACCACATAGCTGTAAACTGTAGGAGCAAAAATAAAATTCCTATAATTGAGACTGCATCTTTAAAGAGAATAAAAGATAAATCACCAATAAAAAGGTTAGAACATCTTTGCATTAAAACTGAAAATTCTAATCTTGGTAGTCTCTCACAAACAAGTAGCAAGACTAATGATTGTCCTATTAAAGTTAAAACTGTTAAAAGACAATCAACTCAATCTGAGTCAAGTCTTGAGTCTACAACTAGTGAGAAAGGACCCAAGAAAATCTGGGTCCCAAAAATCTCAAACTAGTTACTCTCTACTGTGCAGGGCAAAAAGAAGAAATCATGGTACTTGGACAGTGGCTGTTCAAGGCACATGATTGGAGATAAGACCTTGCTAAAATAGTTTGAAGAGAAAAGTGGCCCAAAAGTCACTTTTAGAGATGACAACAAAGGCCATACAAGGGGATATGACAATGTTGAACATGGAGATGTCATCTTCATAGAAGTAGCACTGGTTGACGGCTTAAGGCACAGTTTACTTAGTGTGAGTCAACTATGTGATAAAGGATTCCATGTCACCTTTAAAGAAGATCTATGCTTGGTGTGTGACAAAGGATCTGAGAATGTGATTTTGACAGGGAAAAGAAAAGGAAATTTGTATGTTGCAAATCTTATTTCTTTTACTGATCAAATCACATGTCTATATAGCAAAGCTTCAACTGATGAAAGTTGACTTTGGCATAAGAAGCTTTCCCACTTGAATTTCAAGAACATCAACAAGCTTGTGAGGAAAGGATTGGTAGTTGGCATTCCACAATTAGAATTTTCACAAGAAGGATTATGTGATGCATGCCAGAAAGGGAAACAAAAGAGTGTATCATTCAAGAGTAAACCAACAACATCAATCACTGACCCGCTACAACTGTTACACATGGATTTGTTTGGTCAAGTGAATGTGATGTCTATCTTAAGAATTAGATATGCACTGGTTATTGTGGATGATCACACGAGGTATACTTGGGTAAAATACCTCTTTATAAAAGATGAAGCTGCTCAGTTGATAATTGATCATATCAAGAAGATAGAAACTAAGTCAAGAAAAACAGTAAGGGTTATAAGGAGCGATAGAAGAACAGAATTCATGAATTCCCAAGTACTTGAATTCTGCACTTAAAAAGGAATAACACATCAATTCTCAGCTCCAAGAACCCCTCAAGAAAATGGAGTTGTTGAGAGGAAAAATAAAACCCTTATTGAAGCAGCAAGGACTATGTTACAAGAAGCTAAGCTTCCCACATATTTTTGGGAGGAAGCTATAAGCACTGCTTGCTTTACACAAAATAGATCCTTGATAAACAAAGCATACAACAAAACACCTTACGAGTTAATGACTGGGAGAAAACCAACTCTCAAGTTCTTACATGTGTTTGGTTGTAAATGCTTTGTACTGAGAGATTCATCAGAGTCAAGAGGAAAGTTTGACAATAAATTTGATGAAGCAATCTTCTTAGGTTATTCTCTGTCAAGTAAAGCATACAAAGTATATAATCTAAAAACAAAAGTCATTGTGGAATCAATACAAGTCATGTTTGATGATAAAAAGATTCTAGGAATGATTGGACAAGGATTGCATGGACCTCTCAGTTTTGAGAATGAATTGGATGCATGGGAATATCCATCAGAGACTACTGAACAACCCCAAGATAGTAATAATCCCTACTTAATTGAGGGGGAGCTAACGGTTGTGCATGAAGTGCCAAGATCTAATAATTTATTAGAGAATAGATTATTAGATGAAACTCAAGAGACTGGTGACATTAGTAATCCATCGGAGACTAATGTTTCACCAGAGACTAGAGACACTGATGCACAATCTGAAACTACATTGACACCAGAGACAATAGAAATAAACAGCTCAGGGGGAGCTGATAATGCAAGAGTCAATGGTTTTGGGGGAGCAGTCTTTGATCAGGAAGTTAGAATGGATAACACCAATCTAGAAAATGAAGCCTCAACTTCAAGGTCAAATCTGCCACGTGCAATTCCATGGTTGAGAAACCACACGCCAGATTTGATAATTGGAAGTTTAGAGGATGGAGTCAAGACTAGAAGTGCAACTCAAAATGAATGTTTATATCTCAGTTTTCTTTCAAAGATTGAGCCAAAGAAAATTGAGGAAGCACTTCAAGATCCTGACTGGATAATTGCCATGCAAGAAGAATTAAACTAATTCACTCGAAACAAAGTCTAGAGACTGGTACCAAAACCAAGGAATAGATCAATAATTGGTACCAAGTGGGTCTTCAGAAATAAATTGGATGAAGCTGGTACAATTACAAGGAACAAAGCAAGACTGGTTGCAAAAGGATATTCTCAAGAAGAAAGAATATACTATGATGAGACTTTTACACCAGTAGCAAGACTTGAAGCGATAAGAATCTTCTTGGCATATGCAGCCTACAAGAACTTCAAGGTATATCAGATGGATGTCAAAAGTGCTTTCTTGAATGGAAAATTGGAAGAGGAAGTCTATGTTTGCCAACCCCCAGGTTTTGTGGACTCCAAATTTCCAAATCATGTCTACAAGTTAGACAAAGCACTTTATGGCTTAAAACAAGCACCAAGAGCCTGGTATGATACTCTATCTCAATTTTTGCTTGAAAATAAATTTGTTAGAGGTATCATAGATAAAACCTTATTTTATAGAAAGTAAGGCTCTAACATAATATTGGTGCAAATATATGTAGATGATATTATATTTGGATCTACAAATGAAAAACTTTGTGAAAAATTTTCAAAACTTATGCAGTCTAGATATGAAATGAGTATGATGGGGGAATTAACATTTTTCTTAGGTTTGCAAATAAAACAATCAACTGATGGAATATTTATCAGTCAGTCCAAGTATATCAAAGACTTACTGAGAAAATATGATTTGGTTGATTGTACATCTGCAAAAACACCCATGCCTACTGCCACTAAGCTAAATAAAGATTTAAAAGGAAAGAAAGTTGATATTACTAGCTATAGAGGTATGATAGGCTCTCTTTTATATCTAACTGCAAGTAGACCAGATATAATGTTTGCTACATGTTTATGTGCTAGATTTCAAGCTGACCCTAAAGAGTCACATTTGATTGCTGTAAAAAGAATACTCAGATATCTAAAGGGTACCCCAAATCCTGGTTTATGGTATCCCAAAGAATCTGACTTTAAACTAATTGGTTATTCAGATGCTGATTATACAGGATGTAAGCTTGACAGGAAAAACACAAGTGGAAGCTGCCAACTTCTTGGAGGCAGACTTATTTCTTGGTTCAGCAAGAAACAAAATTCAGTTTCTACTTCAACAGCAGAAGCTGAATACATCGCAGCTGGGAGTTGTTGTGCTCAAATCCTATGGATCAAGAATCAACTCCTAGACTATGGTATGTCATTATCCAAAATTCCTATTTATTGTGATAATACTAGTGCCATAGCAATAACAGAAAATCCAGTGTAACATTCAAGAACAAAACACATAGAAATTAGATATCACTTCATAAGAGAACATGTAAGTGAAGATAATATCAAATTACACTGGGTAACAACTGATAAACAAGTTGCAGACATATTCACAAAACCTTTAGATGAATCTACCTTTTCTAGATTAGTTTCTGAATTAGGAATGTTGAATTATGCCTCTAAAAATTGATTAATTTTTGAAAACAAGTTGTTTAGTTGTATGCAGCTAGAATTAATTTTCTGGATTGAAGCTGTTCTTTATGAACAGAATTTTAGGAGCTAGAATTTTAATTCTGGAAAAATTTGATGAAATGAATAATCAAATGGTTGATTATTGAATAATATGAGCTAGAATGAGTAAGAGACTATTTTAGTCCCTGATAGTTGTTTTTAATAAGTCCCCGACTAAATTAAAAAATTGAACTATCGGAGACTAACTAGTCCCTGATAGTTAATACTATCAGAGACTACCTTAGTCCCCAATAGTTAATACTATTAGAGACTACCTTAGTCCCCGATAGTCAACACTATCCGAGACTAACTAGTCCCCGATAGTTAATACTATCAGAGACTACCTTAGTCCCCGATAGTTAATACTATCAGAGACTAACTAGTCCCCGATAGTTAATACTATCAGAGACTACCTTAGTCCCCGATAGTCAACACTATCAGAGACTACCTTAGTCCCCGATAGTCAACACTATCATAGACTATCTTAGTCCTCGATAGTCAACACTATCCGAGACTAATCTTCTTCTAGTCTCTTAGAAGTGAACTTACCAGAGCTTAGGACAATCTCCGATTGAGGGTAATATGGTAGTTATCCCTACCACGATCAAAAATGGTTCACTACCTTTAGAATTGCAAACGTTTCTCATACTTTGCTAAAAGTAAAATCAAACATTTTTGCAATCACAATCTCTCAAAGCTCTGAAATTATTTTCTCTCTGCAAATACTCTGCAATTTAACCCTTTTTTGAGTTTTCTTCAAAAGTTCACAGATCTCTGAAAATGGCCGCTAAAACTGTAATGTTCAAGTTTGGAGACTTTGATATCATCAAGACAAACCATGCAGGGGTGGCTGATAAGCATGTCTTTGAAGCCCAGTACCACCCCTTTGTGGATTTCCTTCAACACTCCAATCTTTTGTATGCCATTTACGAAGCCCCCATCCAAGCCGCTGAGGTTATCACGACTGTCTGGTCCACTGCTACCATCTAGGGTGAGAAAACTGACTCCCCTGTGGTAAGTTTCAGGTATGCTAATAATGTCTATACCATAGATCATACTGTAGTAAATAATGCTTTACATTTACCTGTTCATGAAAACTATGACATTCTTGCTTCTGATGAAGAAATTGTTTCTATGTTTAAAAATTTACATTATTCTACTAAAATTAGTTCTGTTGGGTCTATAACACGACCCCATCTTAGGCAAGACTGGTCACTCTTTTTTGACATAATAACAAAAGCATTTTCTACGAAGTGCAGTGGCTATGATGCTATCATTACATTCACACAACAAATCACTTTTAGTGTGTTGTATGATAGGCATATTAACATTGGGCTTTTAATTCTGCAAAATCTTTTGATAAAACTTAAAACCAGTAAAAATAAAATTTATTATTCTAGGTTTTTGATGATGATTGTTAAATATCTAATTCCTAACCTTGATATTACTGGAATGCAAGTTTTACCAACTGTTTTGCAGAGTAAAAGAATATTTACAGATGGGAAGCATAAATCTGCAAAGGTAATAGTTCCTTTATTTTTCCTCCTGTCATGAGATCTATTTTCATTGACAGGCTTCCAAATCTTTATTCTTTGCAATTTTTTGAGGATATTGAAAGCCAAAACCCCATTAATCCTCCAACCACTTCACATTAACTGTCTATAGCCCCCTCCACAGTCTCTCAACAGATTGTGGTTGTAAAACCAAAGACAATCACAAAACTCCCAATTAAAAGAAAAATAATTGAGGGAGGAAGTGAGGATGAGGGAGAACAAGAAGCTGAAGTTCCACTTCAGAGAAAGAAGAGAGTTATAACCAAAAGCCCACATCAATCCAGTGCTTCTCAAACGGCAGTGGAGGTTATAAGGAAAAACAGTGAACTGTCACCATCCTCCCAAAAGGATGTTGACATTGAAGAAAGTTCCCAACCAGGAACACACTGTACAGAGTCTGCACAACCTCTTGTTCACCAACAAAAGGAAACCCAAAGAGAGAAAATAAAAGAAAAGAGTGACACAAGGAGTGCACACATAGAGTCATCTTTTGATGTTCCTCAATTTTCAATGTCTGAGGAACAACCAACACTCCAAACTGTACATTCTTTTCCTTTTTCTCCCACTCTTGATTCTTTTGATATACATATGATTGATTCTCTTGATTTTTCCCAAGAGGAGCCAATAATCGAGACAAGTTCTCACATAGATTCCATGGATACATCCCTAGCCCAAGATAAACAAAGGGAACCCCCTTTTTCCATGCTGTCACAAGCACTTCTAACACCCCCACTTCTGTAGGATAGAGTGACACCATCCAAATGAGTGAGGATGTGAAAATAAATAGTGAGAGTCAGGCTCCTGACCTAGAAAAAGAAGAGAATATACACATACAAGAGAGTCAAGCTTTAGATAGCTTGGAAAAAGGAGAGAAAGAGAAGCTGGGTGCCCAACCCCAGCCAAAAGGAGAGGGTGTGAGCAAGGATGAGATCCTTGAGCAAAATAAAAGAGAGAAATTCTCAGCAGGTATATTTTTACAACCTATTGATACAAGCTCACAAGAAGCTCATGTTTCTTCTGCTCCCTCCACAAATATCCAAACAGAAGAACCTGAGAACATTTTAAGCACAGGGGATGCAACATTAAATGTGATATCTGAGATGTCTAATGCCGACTTTGAAGTTTTATATGGTCTGCAACAAAGACAAGACCACCTTTCTGCATTGAAGACAAGGCTTGTAGATGAACCTGTGCATGAAGAAGCTCCAGAAACAAATGTTGATGAATGGTTGGATGCAACCTATTCCAACACACTGGAGGATGCAGCCGCCCAATTGAGGCAGGATTATGCGACCAACATAGGGTCAACTGCCTCTGCACCTTCAGTCAAAGATATTCTTGAAGAAGTAACCAAGGTGGATAAAAAACACACAAAGTTTCACCACCACTTGGTTACAGGAATACAAGGTGCAGTAAAAAGAATGGAGGAAAGGATGGAGTTAGAGACAGAAAAATCAGAAGGTGCTATGAAGGACACTTGCCAAGGAGGACTATTTCTGCCATTGATACACTTATCAAAGACAAGTCCAAGACTGACAGTCGACTTCAAGCCCTAGAAGCCAATATCCAACTCCTGATCCAAAAACAAGACAGAATGGAGCAACTTTTGATGCAGGCAATTCCAAATCTGGCCACCTCCTCTCACCCTAAAGATGCTGATGTCAAAAAGGGGGAGAGTGGTCAATTCAAACAACATGTTCCTGTACAAAAACCAAAATCTGGTCCTGTCCTTGATGCAGAATTGCAAGCAATGATGGACAGGATCTTAAAGAAACATTCTGATCTTCAAGCAGCAACAACAAAGCTAACAACAACAACAACACAACTTCCAACTTCCAACAACAACAACAACAACAGCAACAACAGCATCTCCTTCTTCCACTGCACAAGCCCCAACAATAAAAGACAAAGGCAAGGGTGTTTTGGTTGAGGAGCCAAAGAAATCAAAATCCACTCAACCAGGACAGCCTAAGCTAATGGGGGATGCTATGAAGATTGCTCACTTTCCCACTCCAGTTGAACTAATAGTGGATGGGAAAGTGGAGTTAGTTTATCCTCAAGAACAAAAGTTGATAGAATCTGATGCACTATTAGCTCAAAAACTTCAAGAGGAGGAGGATATGGCAACAACAAGGGAGGAGGATGAGGCAAAGAAGAAGAGACTTTTATCAAGAAGGTCAAGTGCACAGAAAGCAGCCATACCCAAAAAGAAGAATAAAGAGATGGAAGAGGCTGAAAAAAAATCAAGGAGGAAACCCTTGGTCCAGGAATCTGCAAAGAAACCTGTAACCAGGGCAACTATCAAGAAGCCTACTTCTCAAGATCCTCCAAGGTCAACTGAGACTGCTTTGGTGGCTGTGAGTGGACCAACAAAACCACAAACAGTTTCATCAAAGAAGTCTTACAAAGTTGAAATGGCAAGTGCTGATGAAATAATAAAAGCCCTGAAGAAAAGTACTAAGAAGATAGGTCTGATCAAGGGTAAAAATAACAGAGAACTTCTTCATGTCTTTTTGAAGGATGGAGAGTCTTTAAAGTTCGAGAAGCCAGCCTTGGAGGGACAGACTAAGGAAAATCTGGAATGGTTGCTGACTGTTGTATTTGAAACTTCTGATCTCAACATGGATCTTCGAAGCCAGATTCAAAAGGTAATGAAGGTGAAGCATAAGGTGGATACAGTGCCGGAAGTTAATCCTAAACCTCTAGGATTTTGGTATGAGACTTTTCATGGAGAGAAAGTCTTCTTCAATTATAATAGAGATATCAACAGTGTAAATGAGAGACATATTGAAGGATTTATTAGTCTACTCAAAGATGCTGAAGATGAGATGGAGATTATTCTGAGAAAGTGTTGATAGAAAGGCTGGATGTGCTGAAGAAAAATAAAAGATGAAGTTGTTGAAGTTGGAGGTATGTTGGTTGTTAAATAAGCTGTAATTTTTTTTTTTTAATTTTTGAAGCCAGACTTATAGGATTTAAACCTGAGTCTTGGTGGAAGCTGAATAACAGATCAAAGATCTTAGTTCAGAATACATTTGTAGTTAGCAATTCTTTATTTTTTTTCTAAGTAATTGTAATGTTGAGTTTTGACATCATCATCAACCTTGAAATTATGTTTATCATTCTGATATTCATAATTAGGGAGAGATTGTTAGGTTTTAGAACATTTGATGATGATTGTCTTTAGATTACTTAGAGTACAAATGTATAGAAAGTGTTAATTAGTAACAGTGAAGTTTTGTAGCTAGCAGTTATCTCTTTGTTTATAATTCATTCATTCTTTGTAAAGAGATATAAATATTTCTTATTTGTAAGTAACTGCCGGAATGATGTATCGAAGCTTCAGAAAGTCAAGATGTGTATTTGATCTGTTAGAGTTTGCAAAAAGCCTTATCAGAGACTAGGAGAATTGGTCAGGGACTAAAAAGATTTTATCTGTCGGAGACTAATTTTGCCTATCGGAGACTAAGACTTAAGTCATCAGAGATTAAGTCTAAAGGAGTCGGAGACTAAAGCTTACGTCATCGGAGACTAATGTTAAAAGCATCAGAGACTAAGCTGATGTTATCAGATTCTAAGCCTTAACGCGTCAGAGACTAAATAATTCTATCGGAGACTACACAAGCTGACGTCATCAGGGACTAAATGCACCGGAGACTAGTAATGACGTCACCAGAGACTAAAGATGAAGCATCAGGGACTAATCGAGATTTAATTCCTGAGAAATGCGAAGTTCGAATTAAAAAGGAATGTCTTCCATGTAAAGCAAGATATTATTGAAGACGTAGCTGGTAAGGAAACTAACTAGAAATCTCTTCCTAATCAAAAAGGAAAGATTGTATTTGATTCGAATAAGGAAGCTGAATTTAATTCAGAATAGGAACTGAGTTAATTATGATTCAGTTGTGAGAGAAGCTGTAATTAGGTTTTACAGAGAATTGTAATTTGAAGCTGTATAGGTTTTTCGTAGTTTGTATCTTTTCCTATACATAATAGAAAAGAAGCTGATGATCATATTTATTATGATTGTTAGAATTTGTAATCAGTTGTGAAATCAATATAGCAATTGTTTATAAATTGGTTTGAGTTTTTGTTCTTTATATTCCGCAAGAAAGATTAATTTCTTAAAGAACAAGAAATTCGAAAAGGATTAAAAGAACTTGTATTCACCCCCTTTCTACAAGTTCTCGGCATCTCACTGGGAAAACAAAAAGTTACATTGATTGACTCCATTACAACTTGGAACCTTTTGTTGAAAACTATATAGGCCTTAGATGTTAGGGAATAATCTAGGAAAATATCTTTATTAACCTTTGAGTCAAATTTTCCTATGTTTTTACCAAAGTTTCTTAATACAAAGCATTTGTATCCAAAAACATGTAAAAACTTGATATTTGGCTTCCTCCCTATCGTGAGCTCATACGGTGTTATGTTGTGAGTCTTATTGATCAATGACGTATTTTGAGTGAAACAAGTAGTGAATATTGTTTCAGCCCAAAAATAGGTAGGCAATTTGGCCTCTACCAACATTGTTCTAACAGCTTCTATCAGGGTCCCATTTTTCCTTTCCACTACATCATTATGTTGAGGAATCCTTGGAGCTGAGAATGTATGATACCTTTCTCCACACAAAACTTATCAACAACTTCATTTTTGAATTCAGTTCCATTATCAGTCCTCAAAATTCTAACAATTGACCCAAATTTAGTTTTAACTTTCTTTACATGGTCAATGACTTGTTGAGGCACCTCTGATTTAGTATGTTGGAACTTGACCCAAGTGTATTTGGTGTAGTCATCCACAATAACCAATGCATATCTTTTCTTTGACACAAATATGATATTTACAAGGCCAAATAAATTCATATGTAGCATTTGAATTAGATCTTTGTTGATTGTGGCTTCTTTACTAACAAAAGATATTCTCCTTTGCTTGCCTTGTTGGTAGGCTGAGCATAAACCCTCTTGAGTGAACTCCATTTGAGGTAGGACATTCTCTCATCTCCAAATCATTGATAGTTTTGAAGTTCAAGTGAGAGAGCTTCTTGTGCCACATCCAATTCTCATCAAGGGATGCCCTATTGTAAAAGCATGAGGCTTCGTTTACTAAGTCAAAGTCAACAGCATAAAGATTCCCCTTTCTAACCCTTGATAAGACTAGCTTCCCATCACTTTCATTGGAGATTAAGGACCTATCACCTTTGAAGGAAATGTTGAACCCTTTGTCACATAGTTGTCTTATTCTCAATAAGTTGTGCTAGCCCATTAACTAGTGCTACATTTTCAAATGAGACATTCACATTTGCTACCTTGCCATAACCCATAGCTGATCCTTTACTGTTATCACCAAAAGATATGACTGGACCATCCTTCTCAAAGAACTCTGTGAGCAGGGCTTTGTTTCCTATCATGTGCTTTGAGCAACCATTGTCTAGAAACCAGATTTGCTTGCTTTTGCCCTTGCCCTATACAGAAAGAATATTTAATTTATTTTTGGTACTTGTTGTCCCAGTTAGATAGATTAAAAATGATCCCTGATAGATTAAAAAATCAACCCGACAAGCTTGACTAACTTCAATAAATCTTCAGTCTTTGACAGTTAGTCCCTCATAGATTAAAAATGATCCTTGACTTTGTTGAATTCTCCAATGTAGTTTTCGTAGTCTCTTACAATACAAATTAACTTACTCTCTTACAAAAATATATTACAATAATCAGAGAGTAAACTACCAACTACAAAAACTCAACTGCTATTGTGACGACTTGGAAAAATTTGCTTATCTATAAATAAATTATTTACTCGTATTTGTTTTCTTATTAACGTATATAGTTAATACATGATGTTTTAAAATGTTTATATATTTGTGGACCCATTAAAGGGTTATAATTTTTTGGAGGTTGATTATGAGGACAAACAAATTATGTTTATGTTGCTTGAAGGAGTCAAGCGTCCAGATCAGTAAACTTTTGCTAAACAGAATGGCATACGTAAGAATGACTACATCATGTGTACATATAATAGTATTAGTAAGCTGCTTGTGTGTCATTAGTGGATTAAGCGTATGTGCATGAACGACAGTAGCTGCTAATTACATGTATTAGCTGTTAAAGAATCATGATGAGTAGCCATCCAGATTAACCAATAATTTTATCTCAAAGCTTAATCTCAGCTTGCTATAAATACCTCATTCGAAGGTAAAATTTTAATCTCGTTTCTAAAGATTTTCTCGCATAAAGTTCTTCTTTAAACCTACCATCTTCATATAATTTCAAGTTCTTTCTTTTGGACGATTACTTTCCAACAGGCTTTGATTTCTTTCGTCAAACCAAGAGGTAAGAATCTTATATTCTCCTCTGCTTTTCGTTATTACGTCCGAAAGTATTCATTGTATGTGCTAAGCCTTTAGGAAAGAATAAAGTGGTTAAAGAGCATGGTGTTTTGAGTTATGAAAAGATGATTATGTACCTTAGATTGAGTTGTTTTTCGCTAGATAACGTTCTTGATCATGAAAGACTTCCTTTTATCAGAGACAAGTTCTATGATCAGTCTCTGATGAGATAATGTTAGTCTCTGACGAGATAATATTAGTCTCTAACGAGATAATGTTAGTCTCTAACGAGATAATATTAGTCTCTGATGAGTTAACGTTAGTCTCCGATGACGTCAGCCTTAGTCCCCGATGGGTTAAGATGACGTCATCAGTCTCTGGTAAGTTAACGTTAGTCTCTGATGATGTCACCTTTAGTCTCTGATGGGTTAAGATGACGTCATCAGTCTCTGATGAGTTAATGTTAATCTCCGATGATGTCACCCATAGTCTCCGATGGGTAAAATTTAGTCTCTGATGACTAATGATGTTAGTCTCTGACGAGCATCTATTTTTTGTCTCTGACTGGTTTGGCGCTGAACATTTATGCACCGAGGAGTTTGGCGCTGGACAAATCATCCACTGATGAGTTCAGCGTTGAACAAGTTATCACTCGACGAGTTTGGCGATGAACAAGATTATCCCCTGACAGGCAGGCATCCCCTGATGAGTAATGTATTCCCTGACGGGTAGATTATCCCCTGACAGGCATGCATCCCTTGATGGGTAATGTATTCCCTGACGGGTGAACCATCCCTTGATGAGTAAAGTTTCCCTAATGGGCAACTTCGTGCCCTGAAAACCATTCTCTATTCTAAATAGTCATCTTTCAAAGTATGGATTTCTCATGTTATACCAATAATGATGTTTTACAGAATCCTTTTACAACCAGTATATTGAATTTTAGCTAAGGACTAAGGCAAGTATATACTCATTCCACTTTCTTTCTTATTGATTATGTAGAATCATTATTTCAATTTACGTAAATGATTGATGTTAATGCCTATGCAAGATGATGATCTCTTTGATGATTAAGTAACGTACAATCATTGATTCGATGTACGTGAAAAGATGTTGATTATTGAGCTATGTGTTGTTGGCTGTTTGCCAGTTATTTAAAGTCTCTGGCACACCAAAAGATGATGAAAATTATGTAAGGGTGTTGCAAGTCATGAACTTGTATGCACACCCGAGTAACTCCTGTATGGATATATAGTTACGCTATTGGCCGTCACTGCTTTTATTTGTTGAGCACGCCAATATTGTTGGCAGTCGCTGCTTTTAATTGTTAGCATGCCAAAGCTATTCAAAATGAGAAAATGTTTTCAAGAAGATATATCCATATGGGAAGTTAAGGGGCTGTTGAATGCTTTCGCCTGATTTTCTGGCCAATGATGATAGGGAATGAGAGACCGAGACATCGGTAATCAGACCCACACAGATTAATTAGTTTCTGCAAGTGACTACGTATGTCAAAGGATGGAATCAAACGACCAGGCTGACCAGCTAGGATGAAATTTGATTGTTAAAGGAAGTCAGATAATGATCAGTCTGGTCAGGTGATGCATTATCTGATGAAGAGAGGGCGAATCAAGATTTATTTTTAGAAAGGGTTACCCCCTTGATATCACTCGGGAACCCTGTGTTAGGTCCCAAAGGGTAAAAATACTAGAAGGGGGGGTTGAATAGTGTTTTTCAAAAATTAAGTCTTGCTTAGAAAACTTTACTGAATTAAAACACTTATAGATTATAAAAGAGTTTCTTATGTTTTCAAAGAATTTTGCAGCGGAATTTGTTTAAGCAAAGTACCCCTTAGTTTTTGTAGCAAAGGTTAATGGCTATAAGTAGCAAAGATAGTAAGTCTTTGTTGAAAGAGTTCAGCAGGACTAAAGCAAAGCACATCAAAGCAAGTAAGCAATATAAAAGATAAGCAGGAGTAAAGATAGAATTTTTATAGTGGTTCGGAATAATCCTACTCCACTCTTCTTCTCTTTTACTTGAGAAGGCTATCACTAGAACTTGTTCACACAGAACAATCAGCAGGAGGACACTTAGTCCAATTTACAATAGGTCACTTAGACCAACTTAGCAGGAGGACA
>CM025780.1:9764234-9800857 GCA_014636745.2 Centella asiatica | reverse complement strand
TAGTCCAATTTACAATAGGTCACTTAGACCAACTTAGCAGGAGGACACTTAGTCCAATTTAGTCACACAGACTCTGGGAAGATTTGAGAAAATCTTGCTTGCTATCTTCAAGTAGATTGCTCCTTAGTTGAGCAGATAGATAGCACTTGTTCAAGCTTAGTGATGTCTTGCTGTAGTCTTTAAGATGTCAGAGAGTTTTGTTCAGTTGGAGGTAGTTGGTTCATTGATTAGTCATAAATGAAATTTATGACTTCTATTTATACTTCTCCAAAAGAACTATCCGTTGGAGATTTGAAATAGATCCGTTGGAGTGTACTGTCCTTGATGCGACTTGTACCTTTACAGCAGTCCTTGCTTAGTTCAAAAAGGTTAGCCATTATTTTGTCTTCTAGTGCCCTTTAGAAGAGTTTCCCAGAAGTTGACTAAGCAAGGGTTAAGATAACTTTTCTGACAATCTTCACTTTGATAAGCAAAGGATCTTGCTTACTAAAGTCCTTGCTTATTTCCATTCTAAGCAGGACTATACTTGGAATATTCTAAGTGCATAAAGGTCCTTGCTTATTTCCATTCTAAGCAAGACTATACTTAGAATATTTCTTGCATCTTCAGCAACCTTCTTCAGCAGACCTCAATGGTGATCAAAACTCCTTACTTAACTAAGTAGTATATCCACCTAACAAGTTGGATATTTTTCTAAGTCCTTTTACAACATTTAAGCAAGGACTATATTACATCATCAATTCTTATATACTACATAAAGAATAATCATTTAAGCAAAGATTATATAAGCAGGTAAATGTTTATTGATTTATCAGGAGGTGTTGGCATTGCTCCGCCCAACCTCAATGAATATTAAAGCTTTTGAATTATCAGTTCTTCTTGCTTATGATTATATGCTTGCTGAGCGTAAACGCTCATGTGGAATGCTATCAAATGTTTTTCAGGTTATGTTATGAAGGCTGAGTCACCTAATAAAGGAAAAGAAAAAATGACACAGTGAGAGCTTCTTGATTTCTCTCCTATGGATGGCTTTTAGAGGAAGAATCTAACGGAAAGCCATCATAGAAGTGTTTAGGCTGTAAGGCCAGATGGGCCATCTAAAGTTAGTTTCTGCTGCAGCTTGTTTACTTTCAAGCTATGAGGTTTTGTAAGAAGATGTGAACCTTAAGATGTTATTATGATGATTTTGGGAATATATTCTCATATGATTATTTAAATGCTTGGCTATGATGTATCTGTCGCTTTTGAGTTATTGTTGTGTTGTTTTTCCTGGCGGAGCCCGGGGTTCCAGCTTGGGGACCTTGTGGGTCTGTCACCCTTATTGCTGACAGTGCCCGAGGCCCAGCTTTTGGGGGGGGGGGGGGGGGGATTTCTAGGGCCGCCATAGCTATAAACTATCACTAACTGTACATTTGAGTTTCTAATTATTTTAAATATAATCATCATTATAAAATGTTAAAAACCTAACAATCTCCCCATATTTATGATTATAAATTTGATAAACATAAATCAAGGTTGATGATGATGTCAAAACTCTAAATTACAAGAACAACTTAGAAATATAAAAATTAAATAATATATTTTTACAAATGTACCCCAATTAAGATCTTTGATCTTAAGATTTAGCTTCACCTCGACTCAGGCTTAAATCCTTTAAGTCTGGCTTTGGGTTTGGTCAACACACACTCTTTTTCCTGTTTAGGAGCTTCACACAATGCTTTAGATTTAGCAATCATTTTCTTTTCTTTAAGCTTATGGGTGCATGCATGATCATAAATTGATTTAAAAAAATCATCAACATATAAATTTGTACAAGTTAAAACTTGTGGTGTTTCTTTGTATTAAAAAGATAGATGATTTACATTACCATAGTTCCAACACACTTTTTTAGGGGCATCAGAGTTAGGAACATATTTATTGGCTTATCCTAATTTTCCATTTCTATTCTTCTTCTTATCCCCTGATTGGCCTTTATCGATCCCCTAAAGGGCTACTAAGGCCTTATGCACTCACATTGCCTGATGATTGTGTATCCACTGATGCACCATCACTTTTCATTTTGTTGGGTGTACTCAGTCCCCTTGGAGTTAGCTTCCTCATCTCTACTTTCTTCTTCACTTTCCTCAGCATCTCCTAGTTGCTGCTTCATTAAGACACTTTGTCCTATTTACTTTTTGTTTTTTCTGCTAGTCATCAGGGCTATAAATTTAAGCTTTCTAATATCCCCTAACAGTTTAGCTCTTTGTTGAACTTCAGTTCATATGTGTTTAGGGTACCATAAAATTTATCAAAGTCTAGGAGATTCTATATCCTTGGATTCCTTGATGGCTATGGTTTTTGGATCCTATGATATGGGAAGTGCCCTCATGAATTTTCTATTCACGTCATTGTTGGCATATGTCTTCCCGTACATTTTCAGGTCATTAAATAACTTGTTAAATCTGTCAAACATTTCAGTTAGTAATTCACCATATTTTATTGTGAACCACTCATACTATTGTGTTAATAGCTATAGCTTGTTTTCTCTAACATCCTCCGTACCATCACATAAGATCTGGATGGTATCTTATATTGACTTAGCTGTGGTAAGATTCATGATGCCTATCACTTTTAGATCATTTTTCACCTTTTCTCTTTCCTCATGAGTCATTTCATTAATAGTCTTTGGGACTAGATATCGAAGAACAATGACTCCATTTACCACTTCTTGAGGAATGAGCTTCTTTGGTAAGTGAGGACCTTCTTCTAGCACTGTTAAATATTAATCATCAATGGATCTGAGATGAACAATTATTCTTTGTCTCTAGAAGAAGTACTTCATTCTTTCCAACATGGAAACCTTACTATATCCAGTTTTGTTAGCCATTTGCAAAGATCTTCTAGCAAGTGTAATCAGCTAGTTGGCTTTTATACCAATTGTTAGAACTAAATAAGCTCAAGTGTTTGTATAAGGGGGGTTGAATACAAAAACTACAAACGTTTTGCTCTTTTAAAACTCAATAAACAAAAAACTAGAATAGCTACAAAGTTATCCCCTGACGAAGATGAATGCATAAAAACTTTACTGAAACTAAAATGAACACACAAGCATTCAAGTTAAAATAGTTATATTATAACTTGGGGTTTTTCTGGGAATCTGTATAATCACAAAGTGATTAAACAACTACAAATCTATAAGTAAATACAGCTTCTCTTTGTTCATACTTCTAGCACAATCTCTCTATAATTTTCTCTAAAAAACAATTACAAAGCTTCTCTCTAGAGTGTAAAGACGATATTGATATGTTTGTGTTTTTCGTCTATGTTCACATTGTGTAACAACCATTACATTTATAGAAAAATTGAGATAGAACCCATATGCTATGCTTGGTATGCTTCTTTTTCAACGTAGCCACAGTATATCATGTCATTGTCTTCTCAGGGAGACAAGTGTCAAACTACTATTGGCCACAGTTACTTCTTTTCAGTCCATGTTCTCCATGCAATTCTGGTACAAAAGGTTGTTAGTGGACCACCATATCCCAAGGAATATCTTCCGAGATATACTCCTTACTTCTATTCCAAGTATCAATACATAGCTTGTAATCCCTGATGATGAGTAGACTAGGACTTAACTATCCCCTGATGACAAGCCCTGATGTAGACTTGATCACTGTTTCATTATTTACTAATACTAATCCCTAATGTAGAATTAAATCAGTATTTCTTGATCCCCTGATGTTAAGCCCTGATGCTATCCACTGATACAATAGTCAGGCTATCCCCTGATGGCTTTATCCACTTATGTCATCCACTGATGTAGTAGTCAGGATATCCCCTAATGGTATCCCCTGATGATTTTATCCTCTAATGTCATCCACTGATGTAGTATCCAGGCTATCCCCTAATGTGTATATTCACTGATGCCTTTCTGAATATTAACATCTTTAACCACTGATTTTTTGTTGGCCTTTCCATGAATGCCTGATGTGCAGAATACTTGAACATTAAGTACAACCAGACATTCCCTAACACTAACAACTCCTATGAGATATTAACTAATGACTTGCCTAGTGCAGTATTGACTATTCCCTGAAAGACTAAGTTGTCAATCAGTGAATGCTTATTTGTACAATTATGCTAAGTTTTATATAACACCTTGAGTATTTACAAGTACACATTTATTAAAAGAGCAAAAGAATAATCGTATCATCATCATCAACATAATACCTAAAAATACTTGTCTTTGTCCTTAACTAAGCTAAACTAATTCACTTGCGGGGTGAAAGAACTCTGTAACATGAGAAATCATTGGCATAACATGAGAAATCATACCTTAAATACAAATGTGAGAATGCACAAATGCGATGTCAGTATATTTCTTATATCATTGTTGTTCCAATTTAGTCATCATTTGTTATATTGGAATTGCATTTTTAACCCCAATCAAGTCCAAGAGATTTTTTGGACTACTATTAAGTCATTTGTAGGCTCCACATAATTCATTTGAGTTATTGGAGGCCGTAGATTAATTGTTCTTAAATTAAATGATTTATAAATTATTTACTATTAATTGAGAATTATCAATTAATTATTATTATCTTAAATGATTCTTTAATCATCTATGAAAATTTTGGATTTGTTCTTTACATATTGTTTCATTTCTTTAAATTCAGTTTCAGCATATTGATTAGTTCTTATTAACACAACTTGTATATATGTGAAGATAACATAAGAGTAGGTAAGGTAAACCAATTATATTCTGATGGTATTAGTGTTGGAAGATAAGACTGCACATCAAGGGATAGACTGTGCATCAGCAGGTACGGAGCATCAACAGATAATGTGTGCATCAATAGTTATTCTGTGTAGTAGCATATAATGGGTGCAACAACAAATAATGGGTGCATAAGCAAATATGTTGTGCATCAATAGATAAAGTGTATCAACAAATAATGTGCTTCAGCAGTTACTGTGCATCAAAGGATAAAGTATGCATCAACAGATAACTGTGTATAGGGGGATAAAATATGCATTAGTAGTTACTATGCATTAGAGGATAAACTTGGCCATTGGCAGAAAACTGCGTATTAGAGGAAAAAATTTACCACAAGCAGATATACTGCATCGAAATATAAAATTAGTCATCGACATATATGGTCATTGGAGGATAATTTTGGTCATTAGCAGATATGGTTATCGGGGGATAAATTTTGGTCATTAGATATATGGTCGTCAAGGGATAATTTTGGTTAACAACAAATATGGTCATCATGAGATAATTTTTTTGTTCATCAGCATATAATCTTGCTGAGAACCATCAACAGATAATCTTGCTGTGAACCATCAGCAGGTAACTTGTTCATCAACAGATAATCCTGCTGAAAACCATCAACAGATAATTTTTTCATAAGAGGATAATCCTACTGAGAATCATTAGAGGATAAAATGTTCCTTAATGGCTTCATTAGTAGATAGTTGTTCCTCGGAGTATAAACCTGTTGAGACATCATCAGAGGTTAAAGTATTCCTCAGTAAGTTCATCAGTAGATATTGTTTTTCAGAGGATAACATGGGGTATAAGCCTTGAGTGGATATTTTCTTTTCTGCAAAGGTAACTTACCAATAGATAAATCTTATTGAGGACACATCCTCATCATCTTTTATATAGACGTTGTTGTTGTTTCACAACAAACGTACACACACACACAGGTGTGGAGACACTGTTGCAGTCTTATTGCAGCTTCAGTGTATCCTGTTCTAACCTACTGCAATCTTGGTATCCTGTTCTAACCTAAGAGGGACGTGGAGGGAAACTCAATTCCTCTTTCTTATTTCCTATCTTTGCAGATGACAACTATAACTCATGGAAACTCTGCTTGTCCAGGACACAAACATGATGTCTTTATCCAGTTTTAACAACTGATATATAAAAACAGTTGGAAGTTAACAATTTCAGTTTGTATTTTAGGTGTTCTTTAGTATTTCTCATTTTCTTTTTGGATCAGCTTTTAGAATACATAACTAATAACTTCTGATGTTATGTGTACGTTTTAATTGTGCATCTAAAAGTGAGTAAACAAAGTATTTTACAACATGACATTAATGAAAAGAACAAAATAAAGTAGCATTTTAATATAGTGCTCTTACCTCTTTGAGTTTTAATGGAGAAATTAGATACTTGATCTCCAACATTTGCTCTCGAAAAGGATAAGTGCTCTTGAAAGTGAAATCTAAAATTTATGTGGGTGGTCGACTGAAGAGAAATTATGGGAGTGAGGTTAGGATTGTACATTAGATGATATATTTATATCACTTGCCAATCAAATAAAGCAGTTGAAACATTTTAGTGAGTAGTTATCAGCCGTTGTCTGTATTGGCCAGTGATATGCTTTAGTGTGAAGTGATTGGGTAGATCTACCGGTGTTGAGGTTGCCAAATTATCAGTCAATAATCTATAATGACGGACTTTCGCTTGGATAGTAAGCTTCCCATGTGCCGGTGACAAACTATTAGCCAATCATCCTCAATAGCAGCCTTCTCTTGGGCGATGCCCTTGGGCAACAAGTTTTCTCACAAGCCGTTGGATCAAATACTTCCTTGTTAATCCTTGGCTGGTAAATCACTTGATATAATTATACCTTAGAGTGATATATTTATATTACTTGATATAATTCCCTTGTTATTTCCTTTAGTTAAGATTGTTATTTAAAGGTTGAAGTTAAAATTTATTTACTTTGGTTTAATGATTATGTAAAGATTTATTTTTGTCCTAATTAAGCTTATTATCACATGGACAGAAAATTGTAATAATAATTTTTTTTTGGATATCGCATTGACATAGTAAATTTCATACATAATATGAATTAAGCATTCAAATATTTTTTTTCCTGGTTCTCAAAATACACCCTTTTGAGTATGGTTGTAGTAATTTTTTTGAATGAATAACTGTTATAGATGTTTAATTAACGATAAGATAATAAGTTTGTAATGAAAAATATTATAAAATATTCCATCCGTTTCAAAATTAGATATACGTTATGAAAATAATGGTTTTTAAAGACAATTTTTATGTTCCAAATACATCCCTATTGAGTTATGATAAAGATCACAAAGTACTGAATGTAATAGAGTTAATTGAAGTAGTGGAATTATGAAATGATATTTAAAGAACTCTATATTTTTTTTATAGATAAAAAATAAAAATATATTTCTAATTTTAGAACAACTAAAAAATGAACATATATTTCTAATTTTAGAAGAGAGAGTATAGTTTTATAATAAAAAAATTATGCGAATATAATTATTTTTACGAAACAAATCACATTTTCGAATTTAACTTTTTATGTGAGATGGAGGCCAGGGAAGTATGTATACTAGTGTACCAATATATTTGTGCTTTAATACTCGTTGTTTCATAGTTTAAGCTATTTGCACATTTATTCTGTCCATTTTAAATTAAAAATATATTTCTCTTTTAATATTATTATATTTTTAGATTTTTAAATTTTATTTGCAATATGAAATATGTAAAAATGTGAGAATAAAAGTTTTTATTAAAAGTAATTTTTATAAATTTCATAATATTTTATTTCACTAAATAGTTTAAATTTTACATACCAATTTATATATCTCTAATTTTGAAATTAGGAGACTATTAATCAGTGCATTGGCTTTTACGCGTAGCATTAATCCAATTGTTCTTTTCCTTAATATTATGGATATAGTTCTCTAGATCGAGGGACAAAAGCAATTTGCATGCTCAATAGGCAACTCCTCTCTTTGTGAATATAAATTTCACGTCAAGTAATGAATATAAGTATCATATCTATCTGGTGGAGATAGGCTACGATCTTTCTGAATTCTCTCTCTGTTTAAGGCATTATATATCAAAATTCAGATTCTTACAAATAGTTGTTACTCCCTTGGTTCGGAAAAAAAAAAAGAAAAAAGAAAAAATAATAATATTTAGAGTTTTGATAAATATTATCAATTGTATGTATAGATAATAAGTTTTTTTCATTAAATTTTTTATGAATGTTCAATTAAAAATAAAATTAAGATATTGTAATGACAAATTTTAAAACATATTATAGCATTAAAATAAGAAAATTATTCCGATGTTACTCTTTTTTCGGAACGGAGGGAGTACTTCTTTTTGTTTTAAATTTCACAAACAACACATTTGAAGTGAAATTATTTAAATTCCTCCTTTTTCATTATTTTCTTTACATGTTAATTCTCATAGGAAATAGTCTTCTATAATCCATCTAGTGGAGATAGGTTGCAATAAATTCCCCCCTGTCAGCGAATATATTAAGGTTCAGATTCTCACAAATAGTTGTACTATATGCATCACGAATAAGAACATTTTCATGCTATAAGTATATCAAATATGTCTTAAGTGGTGATGAAGCTAACCAAGTATCTGTCCGGGAAGCTTGGAGAAATCATTAAGAATTAGTATTTCCTACAATTATTCCTTAAAATCCCAATGTTCTTGGGACTTTGTAGAATAATTATGTGTAAAACACTTGCGAAATTGCCCTGCTCAGACTCAAGTTGTTTGCAATGTCGAATTCAGGTCGGCTGTGATGCTTGTTTAGAGGAGAACAAGAAATGTAATTGCTGCCATGATGGGGTCGAAATGGAGCTTAAGAGCGTGGTTAGTGAGAAAGATGTGCACCATAAAGCAAATAGCTCTTTTCTCCATGCAGTAATCAACATGATAGGAATGCTCATAGGTGATTTCCCTTCACTCTCTCATAATGTTCGTTGAAGGCATTCCCCCCCCCCCCCCCCCCCCCCTCCTTATTATCTTCATTTCAAAAGATATGGCAATCGAAATAATGTGAAACTTCACTCATTTCAATCTAGATTGACTACAAGAAATTCTAGACATTTGTCGTCAAATTATTTTAAGAATTGTTAGATGCTTTTAGAGTAGTAGACTCTTGTCAATTATAAAATAAATGGGACAGCAAATAGGAAAACAAAGTCTAGAATTGTATTTAGGTTCTTTATTGGTCCTGTCAAAATTTTCAAATTTGATTTTGGAGGAACAAAAAATCGGGTGCAACAGAAAGATGGATATGTGAAACATAAATTTGAACATGTGCTACATACACCCTGCTTTAGGCTGCTAATGTGCGTAAAGCAGAATAAGCCCATCTAGCAGCTCGCATTAACAACTATTTGAATTAACAGGTCTCGGGCAGTTATCGACACCATATGCCTTAGAGAAAGGTGGTTGGACATCTGCATTCCTACTAATAGGACTTGGTATAATATGTGCATATAGTTCTCATCTACTCGGAAAATGCCTGGAAAATCATCCCAAGTCCAGAAACTATACCGATATCGGACATGAAGCCTTCGGACGCAAAGGAAAAATTATAGCAGCAACTTTCATTTACATGGAAATATTCATGGCCCTTGTTTCTTACACAATTTCACTTCATGATAACTTGAACACTGTGTTCATAGGAACACAACTCAAGTTGTCATGGCCTAATTTATCAACGTCTCAGCTCTTGACAGTGATGGCTGTTTTGGTGGCACTTCCTAGTTTGTGGCTGAGGGATCTTTCTTCGATATCATTTCTTTCGACCGGAGGTATCCTCATGTCTGTCCTCATTGTCCTCACCGTGGCTTGGACTGCCATTTTCGGAGGGATTAAAGCTAATCATGACATACCGGCTATTCAGCTTCGGAATATTCCTACTATATCTGGCCTTTATATGTTCAGTTTTGCCGGCCATATAGTTTTCCCTAATATCCAAGCTGGGATGAAAGATCCTTCCAAGTTTACAAAGGTTAGTTGCTCTTTTTATTTCTTAGTGCATGTATTTCTTTACCTCTACTCAAAAATATAAAAGTTAATTGTTAGGAGCAACTAGGCAGTATGTACATAAATTATAAGCCTATCTTGACCTAAAAGCTTAAACTCTAGCTCGATGGATTGCATCAATTATTTTTTATTTTGTCCCCATCCTTTTAGGTATCTATTGTGAGCTTCACATTAGTCACAATGCTGTACACATCTTTAGCTTTCATGGGAGCCAAACTGTTCGGACCAGAAGTAAATCCTCAGATCACCCTCAGCATGCCAACAAATTCAATCGCTACAAAGATCGCGCTCTGGGCAACCGTGCTAACACCAATGACAAAATATGCCCTTGAGTTTGCCCCATTCGCGATGCAGCTCGAGCACTCTCTTCCTCGGACCATGAAATCAAGAACAAAAATGATCATAAGAGGTGGAGTTGGTTCATTTCTACTCCTAACCATACTAGCCCTGGCTCTCTCGGTTCCGTATTTCGAGTATGTTCTTAGCCTCACTGGCTCGCTTGTTAGTGTTGGGATTTGTGTTATTTTTCCTTCAGCTTTCTACATCAAGATTTTCTGGACTCGGATATCAACTCCTGCTTTGATTCTTAACGTCATTCTCATCGCGATTGGCATTGTTTTTTCTGTTTCTGGAACGCTATCTTCGTTAAAGTTCCTCATACGAAGTGTACAGAGAAGTCATTAGGATTGAATGATTGATCAATTGTCACGTTTTACATCATCCTATATATAGCATCATGCATGTGGGAAAGATATATATGTAACCTCTCCATGCCCGAGGATTTAAATGTAATAAAGTTTTACATGGATACATGAAAGAAATTATTCCTCGTTGCTTCTCTCTTAATTGTGTTCATTTTCAGTTTACAATTAGCTAGGGAATACCATCATAGCCGCATATTCTCATGGGGCGTTTGGTTGGGGTGAAAGAGAATGGGAATGGATTCTTATCCATTCATTTCTCTTGTTTGGTTGGTTAATAAGGGTTGAAACCAATTCCGACCGAATTGTCCATTCTTTTATGTATTGAAAATGAACAAAACAAACTCCCCTTAGTAATTGAGAATTACGATGAATATTGAAATCAGTAAATATATAAAGACATGTATAACCTTATTATTATTATTATTATTATTATTATTGTTATTGTTAGTCTATTATTATTATTATTATATTATTTATATTACTGTTATTATTATATTATTTATATTACTATTATTATTATATTATTTATATTACTATTATCATTATTATTATATATATATATTCCTTCTTGGAACTACTATATATATTAGATCCTAGCAGGGCATTCTAATAAATTTTTATGATATCATTAAATTTCAAAATATTTTTGAAATAGCATATTAAACGTATCAATGAAAATATCAATTCCAATTCAATTCCATTCCCATTCTGATTCTCATTCCATCATAAATGATTCCATTAAACCAATGGTCCATTTATAGTTATATATTTTCACTAATCATATCAATTTTTAACATTTTCTATTTCTGATGTCCCATTCATTTACAATATCACTCTTTATAAAAAATTTGATCATCAAATTTATCTAAATTATTCTTTCAACACTTTATGTCACATCACATTATTTTCAACTCTTTTACCTTGTCACAACTTTTTCATAATTCAAGTTAATCCACTCCAACATGTAATTTAGAGAACAATATAGACATTTTGATCAAAACACCATGAATTCCGAGAAAATGTAATGCTAGGGACAATGAAAATGCTCAAGTAAAGTATGATGAATTGTATTTATCTTATGGGTTGGTACAACTGGGGGTCATATGGTATTACAAATTTCCTTGTAGGTCAAGTTCGTATGTAAGGTATGTAATGGGTGAGGTGAGAATTTCACGAAGGCTATGGGACTTGACTTAAGTGATAGACAAGGGGGAAGATCATAGGGAACTCCTTGGAGATGATAATGACAGAGTCTAGCCTTGAGGGCTAAGGGAGTGTGAAAGGGTGTATGATGGTGTAAGGTGTGGATGAGGACTTATCACCAAATGGGGGGCTAAAACTTTAGGAACCCTTCTTGGCTTCTCTTGGTAGGAATGCTAAGAGCAATTGTTAGAATAAAATAGCATCAAGTGTTTGTAATTGGGGAGGGGGTTGGGGGGGGGGGGGGATTCAAACACTCAAAACTTTTTCTTCTTTTTCAACCTTTTTGAACAACAGAAAATAGCTACAATACTTAGAAAAACAAAAACAAATAATGAGATGAACACACGTATTCAAGTTAAAATAGATATATTAAAACTTGAGGTTTTTCTGGAAATCTGGTAAATAACAACTGTGATTAATCAGCTACAAATTCTGTAGTGAATTACAGCTTTTTATTCACACTCACTAGCTTCTAACTTTCTTTGAAATATTTCTCTCAAGATATATTACAAAGCTGCTCTAGTGATTTGTATGCTTCAGTGTTTGTTGATCTGTTGGATAATCTTTTGTAATGAAAAACTCTTTTGCATATGTAGAAGATCAGTGGTTGAAACCATGTGCGCAAACGTGCTACTCTTTTCAACTTTGCCGCATATATGTCACATCGTTGTCCTTTTGAAACTATATGTCAGACTGCTGCTACTTTAGTTGCTTTTTTTTCATCCCCTGATCTACGTGCATTTAATGTTCGAGAGTTGTCATTGGACCAACAAACTTCAAGAGATATCTTTCCAGTTAATATCTCTTGCTTCTTCAACAAGCTTCATTGATTTTCGTGATAGACCTGATGACGGGTGTATGCAGTCACAACCATCCACTAACGGCAAGCCCTGATGAGAACTTGATCAGTGCTTCTGGATCCCCTAATGACAAGTCTTGTTAAAGACTGGATCAGTGCTTCAAACTTCACTTGAGTTTACTAAATGCTTCTTGATCCCCTGATGTTATGACTTATGACATACACTGATGGCTTCCACTGATGCAGTGTTGAGCATTCCCACTGACGGGTTTCCTTGATGGGTTAGCCTGATACTGTCATACCCTGATGTCTTCCCCTGACAGGTTGACATGACTTGCTCATGCCCTGACGTGTTTCCCCTGATGAGTTTGGCCAGCCACTGCCATACCCTGACGCGTTCCCCTGACGGGTTGGTCTGCCTTTGTCATCCCCTGATGGGTTCCCCTGACGGATTCTAATCATTGAAGCTTTGTTGAGTTTGTTTGGAATGTGTGATGTGCGGAATACTTTGACTATCTTTGAGTAACAACAGACATTCCTCTTCACATATCAAGCCCTTAGACGTTTCCTTGATGACTTGACTTAGTGAAGACTATTTTCTCCCCTGATGATCAGATCGATCATCAGTGGATGCAAAACTTGTGCGAATACTTAGGTTTATTGAATACCATAAGTATTTACAGATGCACAATTTATTCTATAAACATCATCATCATTATTTAACTCCAACAAACATGCTATGGCACCACCAAGGCAAAGCCTCACAATGTGAATGATCTCCTAAAGAGAGAATTTTCTAGAGAGAGAAAGTTCTAGAGAGAAGTCAGAGTTCTCTTGGATGTGAAGTTTGTCAACCCCTTCAAATGAAGAGGTGAGGGGTATTTATAGACCTCCAAGAGACCATGTGTCGTGCATGTGATTTATCTACCACTTATATTTTTATGGCTACAATAACTATTTTCTACATGTTTTGCCATTTTTTCAAAGTCCATTTCGTGCTATGTCTTTAGCCACCAGTCCAACACCCTCATCAAATCCGATAATCAGATGGCCTTTCTAACCTTTGTTGGTAGTGGGAAAGACAGTCCGACCTTCAGATGGGCCGCCTACATGTTGGTGACATCATTGTCAGTTGTGGTGATGTTATCACAAGGTGCATATTGTGTTGAAGTCATCATATGGTGTATGTTGCCCTCATGTTGTAGGTGTGCTTTTTCATGTTGAGGTTGTCTTTCTCTAAGTTCAGATGGGTACACATGTTGGTGCATGTTGGGACATGTTTTCTTAGACTAGGCCATGTGTTGGTGCAGGGTTTCGACATCATGCACAACAAAACATACAACAAAATATATATTTTTGAAACCTTGATTCAGATGCATGTGAAACAATATAATTTAGATTTATCATAATATTACCGATTATAATGACGATTCTGAATCTTTGATGAAGACGAGTTGTGATAGCAACTAATGAAACATGAGCGCAATTCGACAGAACTGCACTTCTACGGTATCCACAAGAGCGTATGTGAAAGTCTCACGATCATGGTGGTACTAGCCACAAATTTGAGCTCTTCCTCTTTCCCTCTTTCTCTCGAGTTCGCCTCTCTTTTGTTACGTTAACTTCTCTTTAGAGGCGTGAGAGTTATATCTCATATATATAGGAGAATTAGGTTGAACCCTAATTCAGAATTAATTTTAATAATATTAAATAATATTCAATCAAATTGATTTATTTAATATCTCATTAAAATTAAGTTTCCTTTTAAATACATTTTATGTGCGATCCTATAGGTTATTATTACATTGGAAATAATTTTAATAAAATTATAAATAGTGAGCGACATTTAGTAATATATCATTGTCATCCAAGTAATAATAAAGTCGGTCATTTGACGCAACTTTTTCGTGAAATGTTTCAATGTAATTTAATCCTTTTGTCCTTAATATCCTAGATTAAACTCGAGGCATGTAGTGTGTCATCCTCTTCATAATTTAATCTTTAATTTTTCTTGATAAATGAGTAGACTATTTAAAAAAATCATTATTTTAGCACAACCATGCATTTAATAGTCATACTCAATCAAGAGGCCATGAATATCACTCGTATTTATAGGAGGGTCAACTTTCATCTAGATCACTCATATTCCTCACATGATTTATGATATACCCAACATCCATTTTTCTCATGTAGAATTCTCATGATGGGTCTGTCCAGTGCACTATTCTCTAATAAGCACTTATTTATTGATTCGATGTCACATATTGTTGGAGTGTATGCCTTAGGAGACAATTATATGATAATTGTCACAGCACAGTTGTACTTATGTTTTGATTTAATAAATAATATTTAGTTTATTATGCTTCAATTTACCGTGTGATATAATTGTTAAGATAATAAACATTCCTAGAATAATGAATATGGACTATATTGGTTCAAGTATGTGACTTGAGATCATATAGTTGTAAAATGTATCAGTATTCTTAAACATTCCTAGTCAAGTATTATTGTTAATGGGACAACAATGATACATTGAGACTACTATGTGGGTTGACTAATGACCAAATCTCATTGGTCATAGATATGTGAGATATCAAGTCAATATATAGGTACATGTTGGAGAACACTGTACTAGATTGACCCACCATGATAATTCTACATGTAAGTGAAGTGTCATAAGATATTCTCATAGTGACAATGATGTAATGGTCTTTCGACTTGAAGTCATTACATTTCTACACGAGGATTCATATGGTTTGATATCACCAAAAGTCATCTTTAACTGGATGGACCATAAAGGTGACTGTTGGCTATATTATGAGTCATGTGAGGAATGTGAATTATCTAGATGAGATTTGTCCCTCCTGTGTATATTAGGAATGATATCCTTAGGGGCTTATTGATTGAGTAGAACTATGAAATGCATGACCATGCTCAAATATTGATTTGTCTCTTATTGTTTACTCATCAATCAAGAAAACAAAGATTAAGTTATAAAGAGGATGACACACTTCGTGCCTTGTGTTTAATCTTGGACATCAAGGGCAAAAGGAATTATATTACATTGAAACATTGGTCACAAGAAAAGGTTATGTTGAATCACCAATATTATTATTACTTGGGTAACAGTGATGTATTACTAGATGCTGCTCACTGTTTATAATTTTATAATATGATTATAAAATTATTGCCAACGTAATAATAACCTATAGGGTCTTACACTAAGAGCGTAATTAAAAAGAGAATTAATTCAGATATTATATTTTAAATAAGTGAATATGATTGGCTTATTTAAAATTGTAGTTTAGAATTAATACTAGTAATTGACTTAGTCAATTGTACCAACCACAGTAGAGTATTAAATGTTAATAGCTGCTTGCAAGAGGTGGTTAGCCACCTTTGTCTAGGTTCTGTGTATCTAGATGCACCTCTGTCCAGGTTCATTGTATTTAGACACATCTCTATCCAGGTTCATTGTATCTAGCCACCTTTATCCAGTCATTGAATCTAAATATATATATGATATATATGAAGATCTATTGGTTGAAAGGGGTGGCGGAAGAGGAGATTAGCCACATCTGTCTAGGTTTATTGAATCTAAATATATATATGATATATATGATGATCTATTGGTTGAAAAGGGTGGTGGAAGAGGAGGTTAGTTGCCTATAAATACTCCTCTTCCTCTTATTTCCTTTATGAGATATGTTATAAATATACATAGATAGATAGAGATTGAGATAAAATTATTTTTTGATTTCCTTTTGGCTAGTACCATATAAGGGAGTCATTCATCTCCTTGGATGAGTTATACACTTGTGTGGATACCTGTAGAGGCTTGGTTCAGTTGGATAAAGCTTGTGGTTCATCACTATCTCCACCAAAGTTCAGAATCTGCAGCTTGAACATGTACTCTTCTATCAAATCTGTATTTCCTGTTTTGCATGGATCCTGGTTGGGGTTTTAATAAATTGTTTCAATTTATTGATTTCGCTGCATTTATGTGCTTGAAACCCCAACACATATATCTATGACAAATTAGATTTGGCCATCAATAAATTCACATACTAGACTCACATATACATGACTAAGGATGATTAGGATAATGATACATCTTACGACTATATGATCTCATGTTCAAGTCATATACTGAAATCCATATAGTTTTAATCACTATTCTACGGATGTTTATTATTTATATCACACAGTAAATAATGCATAATAAACTAAATTCATTTATTCAATTAAAACATAATATATTATTTCAATCATCCAATAATTGGCTCTTAGAGCATACACTCTAACAGTCTCGTACTTGCACTAGAGCCAATCACTCAAGTATCTAATACCAATAGACCTGGTGTGTCTATCATGCTTCTGCTATGACAAAGCCTTGGTTAGTGGATCTGTAACATTATCATCTTCTCCTTAGTGAATAGTCTTGCTTTGATGTTCTCTAGTTGATCATATCTTTGGATGAAGGTTTAGAGGACCTTGAGAATGAATGTAGTTGTGCACGGGCCTTGAATGGCCAAAATTTGGCTAAGGCATGGGTCCTAAAGGCTGCTCCTTATAGGAGACCTCTTCCCCATGCCCTTTGCTTCATTTCTTGACTTGTTTCCCTTTCATTAGTTGTCCCTTGAATGCCTTCACACTTGGATTTGAGATTTGGAGATCTTGGGAAACATATGGTGAGAGCAGGGGCCTAAATTAACCAAAATTTGGCTAAAATTGGGACCCCAGAGGTCGCTCCTTGTGGCTATACCCTTTGGGGTTCCCCTCCTTCCTTATTTCTCTACTCAATGTCATCCTTGTAGGTGCCTTTGAAGACTTCATGAATGGCCTTACACTTGGGGAACCTTGGAAGTGACTTGTAAGGCACAACATGTAGTAAGAGAGCTTAACTTAGCCAAAATTTGGGTAAAAATGGGGTGTAGAGGCCACTCCCATAGGGTGCCTCTACCCCTTCACCTTCCTTTATCCTTTTTTGTTCTTTTGGCCTCCTTTTGACATCCCTTTAAGTAGCACATGCTTGGATTTTTGACATGGAACACCTTGGAGGAACTTTGTGAGAGATGACTTCTTAAGGAGCCAAAATTTGGCTATGTATGGGGGCCTAGAGGCCGCCCCTATAGGGAGGTACCCTTTAGGCTCCCACTTACATATTCCCTTCATGTTTGTTGTCTTTCTTTAGGAGGCCTTTGAACACCTCTAACTTATTGTAAGACTTTTAGAACCTTGAGGCCACCTTTGTTGGGGGCCAAGTGTAATAGGAGAGGGCTTAAATAGAAAAAAAATGGTTTACTATAGAGGGCTAGAGGCCACCCCTAATAGGAAGGCCTTGTCCCTCTCCTATTTTTCTTGCTTTCATGCACATTGTCTCTCATTTAGGTCCCTTTGAGTGCCCCTTGCTTGGTGTGAGATTTGGAGAACCTTGAAATTTCACCATAGGAGTGCATGAGGCTTAAAAGCCAAAATATTGGTTAGGAAGGGGAGCCAGAGGCCGACCCTATGGAGGGCTACCTCTGGCCTCCCTTACTCCTTCATTGCTATATTATTGTTTCCATTTTAGTTGGTCCTTGATGTAGTGGAGCACTTGGACATCATTTGAACACCTTAATCATGGGGTATTGGTGAGATTCTTGGTTTCCCTTACTGAATTTCTTGTGAGGAAAGTGCACTAAGGGGCTCCCAACTCTTCCTTATTACTCCTCTTGGGGTGTTGGCCCTTGATTTTCCTTCTTGGTACCATAAGGTCCATGTTTGTATGGATTGGGGATCATATGCCTCATGGCATCCTTGTATAGTACTATGCTCAGGTTGGCTTGCCGGTCACATTCCTATACTTGGCCAATTTCAGGTTAAGTTTGGGGATCTCTATACATGGCTACCAAAATGTGTTGTGCCAAGTTTTCTCATATCATCTTGTATATGTAAGGAGAGGTTGTAGGAGCAATATGGGGCTTGGTAGTGTTTTATCTCCAAAGGCCTACTATGGAACACCCTTCCTGGCTTCCAGACTTAGAATTAACTTGGCCTTGTAAGGCCTTTGTCAATACTTAACCAATTCTCTTCTTGTTGGGCATGGTTTCCTTCAAGGTTGATCACGGGCCTACTTAGGCATCCTTGGAACCTCATGAGATTTTCTTGAGATAATCAAATGATATTGACATGTTCGTGAGGTGTTGATGATGTGGCACCCCAATGGGGTCCCAAAATCACTAATTATGACTAAATAGGTTTAGTTGGCATTAGCTAGGGTCATCAATTTCACCCCAGATACATTTTCCCCTTGCGCGTAAGTTTGGACTGTCAGTGCAAAGTTGTGTGCACTTTTTCTTCCAGGTTGTCTTGGAAAATACTGCATATGGAAATTTTATGTGTTTTTTGTGTCATTTTTGTAGGAGGGTACTTAAATATGCTAAAATTTGACTTCTGATAAGGAATCCTTGTCTTGAAGTGGACTGTTTGGGCTCCTTCTTGAAGCGTTTTGTAGTGAAAATCATGGTAATTATTTTGGTGGCAAGAGAGGCTTTTGCAAGTGCTTCTTTCATCGTCATTTGGTGTATTCTTCATCTCTTGAAGTAAGCTTCTTCTTTAAGATACATACTTATAGTGTGCTCATTTATGCTCACAATCATTTGATCCATAAATGTTGATATGTAGCAATAAGTAGTGTTTGTGGGGTCACACCATAGGTAGTTGGATGTCCAATATGTATGTAACAATGCTTGGCTTAGGAGAACCCACTAATGCTTATGGCCTACAGGAAATACCCTTGAAAAGCTTGGCTAAGGCATGAGGGCTCTACTAAGGGGTTGTTGCCCTTAATGGCCGCCCCTTGTGGGTATGTCTCCTTGAGGTTTAGTGTGGCATCCCCCAAAATCCTATCCTAGACTTCGGGCATCGCCAGAAATTGACAACAGAAAAACATCATTAACCAAGCATATTTCATAATAATCCACATGAGTTATTTATGCTTAACAAGTATATATTCATAAGCTGGGTAAGTCCAAAAAAAAAAAGAACAGAAAAAAGGCTTTAGTGTTTAATGAGGTTGGGTGAAACAATACCGACACCTCCTGATGATTTAATAATCATGTAACTTTCAGGGTTCTAAAGTGATAACGAGGGGTTGACCCTTTACTTGAAAGAAATTTTGAATCATTAATTTGCGCATTCTCTTCATCAAGTAACCAAGCATATTTCATAATAATCCACATGAGCTATTTACGCTCAACAAGTATATATTCGTAAGTTGGGTAAGTCCAAAAAAAAAAAAGAACAGAAAAAAGGCTTTAGTGTTTAATAAGGTTGGATGAAACAATACCGACACCTCCTAGTGATTTAATAATCATGTAACTTTCAGGGTTCTAAAGTGATAACGAGGGGTTGACCCTTTACTTGAAAGAAATTTTGAATCATTCATTTGCGCCTTCTCTTCATCAAATAGTGCATCATCTGGCTAACCTGACCACTATTTAACTTCATCATCTCACATATCAGCTGGCCAGCCTGATCGTTTGACTTCATCATAATGACATACGTAGTTAACGCAGAAAGCATAGGTCTGTGAGGGTTTGATTACCGATGCCTCGGTTTTTCATTCCCTATCATCATAGGCCAGGGTGCTAGGCGATCGCAACCCACTAGCCTTTAGTTACCCATATGGTTATACTTTGCAAGCATCGAATAAGAAATAAAGCTTCTATATCCATATAGGATTTTCCTTTGGGATGGTAGCGAATTAAAATAGCTAACAACCGCCCAGAAATTCTTGGTTCAATATACAACATCTTTTCAAGTACATCAATTCAATGAATCGTACATTACTTATCCATGAAAAACATTGACTATTTACGTAAATTGAATCAATGATCTTATGTGTTTAATGAAAAAGGAATAAAGTGAGTATATACTTGCCTTGGTTCTTAGCTAATTTTAAATTCAAAATACTGGTGCGTGAAAGGTTCTGTAAAACATAATTGTTGATTTAACATGAGAAATCTATGCCTTGAAAAATAAATATGAGAGTACACATAATCAGGGGGTGGTTATCTCGTTAGGGGATAATCCTTCGTTAGGGGATAGTCATCAGGAAATGACTTACCCATCAGTGGATAATTTGTTCTACGCCAAACTCATTAAGTCAACGCCAAACTCATCGGAGACTAATATTATTTACTCGTTGGAGATTAACATTGTTACTCATCAGAGACTAACATTATTACTCATTAGAGACTAACATTATTACTCATCGGAGACTAACATTATTACTCATCGGAGACTAACATTGTTACCCATTAGAGACTAACATTATTACTCATCAGAGACTAACATTTTTAGTCATCGGAGACTAACATTTTTAGTCATCGGAGACTAACATTGTTAGTCATCAGAGACTAACATTTTTAGTCATTGGAGACTAACATTATTACTCATCAGAGACTAACATTATTACTCATCAGAGACTAACATTATTACTCATCAGAGACTAACATTATTACTCAATAGAGACTAACATTTTTAGTCATCGGAGACTAACATTATTACTCATCGGAGACTAAGTTAGAGCTTGTCTCTGCTACACTAAATGACCTTTTATATGATCATGGATGAAGCCTAACTAAGAATAGACCCAATTTAGGGTGCATCATTATCCTATCTGCTATGTGTATTATTTCTTTACATAATACACACACACACATGCAAAAGAATATTACTGCAGCTTTTGAAGCTTTATTCTTTCTTGGATACTTAGCATGCACGACTAATACTCTCAAATGTTTATGCATGAGAGACTAAAACAGAGCAGAACAGAGAATATGATTAGTATAAAGCTTTTACCTCTTCTTCTTTACAGAAGAAATTAAAACTTCCGCACTAGGGAAGGTCTGATGCTTTAAAGGTGAACTTAAAATTTATGTGGATAGCTGGTTAAAGAGAAGTCTTAGAAAAGATTAGAATTTTATCTCAGATGAGGTATTTATAGTATTCGTGAATCGATTAGAGTAGTAGGCTAAAATTATGTTTTGAGAAAAGTGATTGGCTAGCTTGGCCGGTAAAATAGCTGCTCATCATATCATCTTAATAGCTGGTATATTACCAAGCAGCTGTTGTCATACATGCAACTTAATCTTAATCAGCTGATTACACCTAAGCAGCTTACTAATCAAATAATAACAAACGTAATCAACTGGTAACTCTCTCCTTAAACATGTAATCTTTTTATACATACAGATTTATTTGATCTCATATGAGACTCCCACAATCATATTCCTTTAATGGTCCCACAAAAGAATTGTCATCACTAAATTTCAGACATCTCATTAACATAAAAAATATTCTATTTCAAGATATAAATTAATTATTCACACATATCGGGAATTAATCCTTTACACAAAATGTGAATGAATAAACCATCCATTTATCGTAATCCTATTTTTTATTTTCGGGTTCTTACATCCTCCCCCCCTTAAAATAAGTTTCGTACTCGAAACTTAACTAATGAAAAAGATGGGGGTACTTTTGCATCATCATTTCCTCTAGTTCCCAGGTTTCTTCTTCAACGTTATGATTTCTCCATAAAACTTTTACGGAGGCAATCTCTTTATTTCTTAGAATCTTCACTTGACAGTCTAGAATTTGCATTGGAATCTCTTCATAATGCAAATTTGGTTAAAACTCAATGGGTTGGTAATCGATGATGCCAATATGGTCCCATTTATAGGGTCGTAGCATTGATTTATGGAAAACATCATGAACATGTCTTAAAGTTGAGGGCAATGCTAGTTGGTAAGCTACTTCGCCAATACGACGGAGTACTTCGAATGGTCTGATAAAGCGGGGGCTTAGTTTTCCCTTTTTCCCAAAGTGCATAATGTCTTTCCATGGTGAGATCTTAAGCAATGCATAACCTCCTATTTTGAATGTTTTATCCTTTCAATGTTGATTTGCATATGCTTTTGTAGATCCTAGGCTGCTCTCATTCTAGCTCGGATGATTTAGATTGCATTCTCAGTTTGTTGAACCATTTCTGGTCCTTCTAGTTTCCTTTTTCCAACTTCATTCCAATATAATGGTGTTCTACACTTCCTACCATATAAAGCTTCAAATGGGGTCATTCCCATGCTTGTATGAAAACTGTTGTTATAAGCGAACTCGATGAATGGTAGGTGTTCATCCCAATGTCCACCAAAATCCAAAGAACATGCTCTCAGCATATCTTCCAAGGTTGGGATTGTTCTTTCAGATTGTTCGTCAGTTTGCGGGTGAAATGCAGTACTCATGTCCAGTCTTGTTCCCATATAATCTTTAAAGTTACGCCAGAATCTAGATGTGAAGCGTGGATCACGATCTGACACGATTGAGACTGGTACACCATGACGACTGAGGATTTCTTTCATATACAATCTGACCAATTGGTCCATTTTATGGGTATCCTTGGTAGGTAGAAAATGTGCAGATTTAATCAATCTATCCATTATTACCCAAATTGCATTTATTCCCTTTTGAGTTACCGGTAATCCAACCATGAAATCCATTGTGATGTATTTCCATTTCCATTTTGGGATATCTAAAGATTGTAGTAGTCCACTTGGCTTCTGGTTTTTTGCTTTCACTTGCTGACAAGTGAGACATGTGCTAACCCGTTCAGCTATTTTCATGTTAGGCCACCAAAAATTTTGTCTCAAATCTTGATACATTTTTGTTCTTCCTGGATGTATGGAAAATTTGGAATTATGGGCCTCTTGTAATATATATATTTTTTTAATTCTAACTTTGTCTGAATCCAGACTCTATCTTGGAACCTCATCAATCCATCGTCGTGTATTCGACAATTTCCATTTTCCCCCTTTGACAGCCTCTCCCTATCTTTTGCAAATTCTTCTTGAGCTTTTTTGATGATATCCAATAAACATGGTTTAGCACTAACTTTACGTTCTATTTCTCTTCTTTGTTGAGTTGTGATAACATTCAATTGTAGTCATTCCAAATCCTTCCTTACTTCTTCTTGAATTGCTTTCTCGTTTAATTTTTCACATCTACTTAGTTCATCAGCTACTACATTCATCTTACCAGGGTGATAATTGATTGAACAATCATTGTCTTTGATTAACTCCAACCACCGTCTTTGCCTCATGTTCAACTCCTTTTGTGTGAAGATATATTTTAAACTCTTATGGTCAGTATAAATCTCACATTTCTCTCTGTACAAATAATGCCTCCAAATTTTTAATGTGAATACGATAGCAGTTAACTCTAAGTCGTGCACTGGATATTGTTTTTCGCAATCCTTGAGTTGTCGAGATGCATAGGTAATGACTTTGCCATGTTGGATCAGAACAACTCCTAGTCCATTCATCGAGGCATCACTGTAGATCACAAAATCTCCTTTCTTATCTGGTAAGCTTAGTACTGGAGCAGTGGTTAGTCTTTTCTTCAATTCTTGGAAACTGGAAACTTTTCTCACATTCTGGAGTCCAATTGTACTTTACTATTTTTTTTGTTAGATTCGTCACTGGAACTGCTAATTTGGAAAAATCTTGGACGAATCAGCGACAGTATCCTGCTAATCCTAAGAAACTTCGCACTTCTGTAGGTGTTTTCGGTTATGGCCAATTGGTGATGGCTTCAAACTTCGTTGGATCTACTGATATACCATGCTTATTGATCACATGCCCTAAAAATTTCACTTCTCTTAGCCAGAATTCGTACTTTTAAAATTTGGCATAGAGTTTTTCTTGTCTTAGTGTTTTGAACGCCAATCTTAAATGTTCGACGTGTTCCCTTTCCATTTTGGAGTAAATGAGAATGTCGTCGATGAATACAATGATGAACTTATCTAATTGTGGCTTGAAAACTCGATTCATCAAATCTATAAAAGCAGCTGGAGCATTAGTGAGTCCGAATGGCATTACTACAAATTCATAATGACCATATCAGGTTCTAAAAGCCGACTTAGAGATATCTTCAGTCTTAATCTTTAATTGGTGATATCCTGACCTTAAGTCAATCTTTGAAAAGTACTTTGCATCCTTAAGTTGATCTGTAATCGATACACAATCTCATTGATCCAGCTTTCTTCTTTACGAATAATACAGGTGCTCCCCACGGTGAGACACTTGGTCTAATGAATCCTTGATCCAATAATCCTTGTAGCTGAACCATAGCTCTTTTAATTCCGAAGGGGCCATCCAATACGGAGCCTTGGAAATTGGAGCAGTCCCTTGTACTAGCTCAATTCCAAATTCTATTTGACTATCTAGAGGTATACCTGGTAGTTCTACCGAAAATACATCTCTGAATTCCCTCACAATGGGAATATCTGAAATTTTTAATCCTTCCATCTTTGTGTCACATACATGAGCTAAGAATGCTTCGCATCCTTTGCGTATCATTTTGTTGGCTTGTAACATCGTAAGGAAGTGAGACGATTTGGTGGTCTTACATCCATGGAATAACACTCTGTTGTTTGAGGGTGTTTTTAAGGAAACCTTCTTTTTTCTGCAGTCTATGTTAGCTTGGTATTTATGCAACCAATCCATGCCTAGTATCATGTCAAATTCTCCCAACAGAAATGGTATTAAGTTTGTAGGAAAGTCATATTTCCCTATCTTTATACTGCAATTTGGTAGTACATTCTTAACAATGTGCATCTTTTGATTAGCTACCATAACCTCTAAAGGTGCTTGATTTGGGCAGTTAAGTGAGGTGTGCCCAAGTCGATGTCATTTATAACATATATTTGTTCCCACTAAACATGGAGAAGTCCCATGATTCCTCCCACATTTGTTACAAACTGTGATCCTCCTTTTGTCATCATTTGTGTCAGCAATGAAATTCGTTTTTCTTTTATCATTGTTACTAGGCGCACTTCTCTCCTCTTGTTTTACCACAATGTAATTAGTTTGTGGTCTTCCCTATCCTCCATTTCCTTTATTATTGTAATTATTGTTATTGGAGTAATTTCCTCTCCTTTTTTCTTCCTTTCAATTTTCCCAGTTAAATTCTCAAAGTATTTTGCCGCTTTTCTTAACTACTTTCGTCTTCTGAACAACCTCAACATAGTTGTCCAGACATAAGATAGCAATCTTGTCATACAGCAACAAATTCAAGCCATGCTCAAACCTCATTGTCTTTCTCCTCTCGGTATCTACCAAATGTGGGGGATACCTTTGGAGTTCATTAAACTTCTTCTCATATTCTTCCACCGTCATATTTCCTTGTCTTAGTTCTAAGAATTGTTGTGACGGCCTCAAAAATCCCTCAAGGGACTCGGGTGCCATCAAAAGAAGAATACAGTCAACAATACATTCATACAACATTAATATACTAAATATTATTAGTACATTCTTACAAAAATTCAGAGTACAAATCTTGCTGCGAAAACTAAGCTATTACAACAACTTTCATCATCATCCTTATATGAAGTTGTGGCCTGTAGGTCCTAATACTTCAATCGTGCTCTTATATCTTCTATCCTCTACTTCTCCTCATCTTAAACCTCAGTTAACTCATCATAACCTTATGCACGTATATCTTCCCTTTACTTTTAACACCTGTAAAACATTTAACAATAACATAGATGAGTGATTTACGCTCAATAAGGGTTCACATTATTTGTGAGTATGACGGATTCAATGTCAAAACCTCTAGAACTTTAGAAAATATATCTTTGAGTTTGAGGTTTCAAATTCTTCGATCCTCACTTAACCATCTTGCATGTCTTATTTAGCTTAAAAGAGGTTCTCGTAAACCACGTACGACATCCTTTCTCTTAAGACTAACATAAGCACTTGCTCAACTGGAAACATTCTCATACATTTGCACAAATATAAGATTGAAAAATAACTGATAAATCAAGGCTCAGTTATATTCATGCGTTCTCCCTCATAACATGTTAGCAGAAATTAAAGCATAACATTATGCTTCACAAAGAAATTTAAACATAAAAGTCATAACCTGGTATGCATGTCGAATCAATCGATCATGCATTTAACTGAAATAAGAATAAGAGTGAGAATATACTTGTCTTTGTCCTTAGCTAAATCTAACTCAAATCACTTGTGAGTGAAAGATTTTGTAAAACATGCATATAACATGAGAAATTTATACCTTTGGCAAAGATATGAGAAAAAATGCACATGTGATGTTCGTAAATTTTTAACGTCTTATCTTGACATCTGAACTGTAGAAGTTTAAAAAAAATTAATTAATAACATCTTAAAATAATTTAAGAAAATAATATTTTATACTTTCGAAGAAAAACTACGCATCAGTGGATAAACATTGACGCATAAAAGTGGTCATCAGGGACTAAGAATGACCATCGGGGGATAAATTAACCATCAGTGGATAATTTACACATCAGGGGATGACTGGTCATCAGTGGATAAATTATACGTTAGGGGATATTTAGTCATCAAGGACTAGTTCACCCGTTAGGGGATGACTTGCCATCAGGGGCTACTTTACCCGTCAAGGGATGACTCTCGGCCATCAGGGGATAGCCCTCGACCATCAGGGGATGATCCTCGGTCATCAGGGGGTGATCTTCGACCATCAAGGGATAGTCTTCGATGATCAGGCGATGATCTTGATCATCGTTAAACTCGTTGGTGGATAATTTGTTCAGCGCCAAACTCAGTAAGTCATCGCTGAACTCATCGATGGATAATTTGTTCAGTGCCAAACTCAATAAGTGAACGCCAAACTCCTCGGTGGATAGTTTGTTCAGCGTCAAACTCAATAAATCAGCGTTAAACTCCTCGGTGGATAGTTTGTTCATCGGAGACTAACAAAATTTTCTCGTCAAAGACTAACAAAATTTTCTTCATCGGAGACTAACAAAATTTTCTTGTCAGAGATTAACAACATTTTCCTTCATCGGGGACTAATAATTTTTTGTTTGTCAGATACTAACATTTGTACCCTAGGACCTTGGAGACTAGTAGTTTTTGTACTATCAAAGACTAATATTTTTAGCCTATCAGAGACTAATTCCATATTGTCAAAAACTAACTTTTATACTGTTAGAGACTAACTTGGAATCTCCCAGGGACAATTTTATACTATCGGAGACTAACTTCATGCTGACGGAGACTAAGTTATAACTTGTCTCTGATACAGTGGTGCATTCATCACTCTTCAAATGGTGGTGTTATAAACAGATAACCATACATAGGTTGATTCTCATCATCTATTCTGCAGTGTGTAACATATCTTGTTGTCTACTAGATGTTATAGACACTGTTAGACTTTAAGGACTTTGGTTGTCAGAGGCTCAAGCATGGTGTTTTAACTACTGATAAAAAGAAATATTTGAAAGTTAATGGTTTGTCTACTAGGTGGTCGTCAACATTTCTTACTCTCATCTTGGATAGATGTTTGAAATAAATGGCATTAACTCCAAATGTTAAAAGCATGCATTAAATCATACTTTTGGGAGTGAATAATCAAAGTATTTTTACAAACATGGCATGCATAACAAAAAAAAATAGTGCAGGAACAGAGTAGGACTTTAATATAGTGCTCTTACCTCTTTAGCTGAAAAGAAGAAATTAGAAGCTTGGGTTTTTTTTTAAAGACAATTACTCTGAAGGTGAACCTAGATTTTGTGGTTGGCTGTATAGAAAATTTTATGAAAGTGGGGCTAGGGTTGTACTCCAAATGATATATTTATATCACTTACTGAGCAACAAGAGTTGTTGGATTGCTTGAGAGTAGATTTCAGTCGTTGGCTGCAAAAGGCAGTAACAAGCTTTATAATGAAATGATTGGTTTGAAAGGCCAGTATTACAGCTGCTAAAAGTCAGTCAGTCATCTATTATAGCTAATAATCTAGTGTACTATTGGAGATGATTTACAATTGACGGGATATGTGCACTCAACCTTGATATAATATAATTATATCACTAGCCTCACTGCAGTCTTTGGTTCAAATTGGGTACTGTAGCTCACACATGTGTGATTGCCTTCCCACGTGACTACATTTCACTTACTCTTGATAAAAAATAATCATTTAAAGATTTGAGCTCAAAATATATTTAAAATCTTTTGGACATCACATTGCCATAAAACTCATGCATTTAAAATTCAAAACTTATAGGAATTAATCATATTTACACTTTATTTCCTATTTAAAATTCTAGGTCATCACAATTGCCTCTCTAGCTCATCCGCAGCACTAATTGGAAACTATTGATTATTGAAAAATTCCTTGAATTGGGGCCAGGTGAAAACTTGATCAATATCAGTTGCTGCTTGCTCATATCTAGCTGCCAACCTCCCAGTTATTTCTAATAGTTCAGTATTTTCCCACCAATAGTTGGCTTCTCCTTTAAGTAGATAGGTGACATATTCCGTTTTGAGGTCATCAGTTACCCAGAAATACGAAAAGCTTTTTCTACTTCCTTAATCCATGTTTGGGCTGCAGTAGGACCTCCGTCACCACTGAAAGTGGGTGGGCAGCTATTGGTGTGGTCTCTAAATGTCACCCTTCTAGGTTGTATTTGTGGTGGGGGTGATGGGGTATTGTTTTGCTGGGTAGCTTGCATAATCATGTTTATTAACAGGGCAATAGGATTATCCTGATTTTCATTGTTATCATTATTTCCCTGATTGTTGTTTGGGTTGGTGCTTTCTTGATCAACTTGGTTAGTGTTTCTATTTTGATAGAGTCGGGGTCTTTTTACTGGGGGCCATTTCCTATAAGTTGAAGGGGAAATAAGGAATCATTATTAAAAGGTTTTTTTTTTTTGTTTTGCAAAGATCTATTATATGATAAAACAATTTTATAGATCAACGTCGTAGCAGAATATGATATGAGAAAAAAAAATTTCAAAATAAAGTTATCAAAATATATTTAATAACAAAAAGTTGCATCCCATCAAATTTATATAATAGAACTTCTTGCTACAGAGTTATGAAGAACACAACATGTACTATAGTAGGTGCCTAATACAAAGGCTATGAATTAAGTTCATCCATTATCCTGCGTGCAAAACGACACGCTCCTTCAACCTTTTCTACAAGGTTGTGCATCAGATGGTCCCGGTCTATCATAGTAGGCTACGCAAGCTTGAGATAATTGTTGACTGAGATCAAAACCTCTGTTAATTTCTCAGTAAGGGTTAGGGACACATCCTGGAATGAAACCCTCTAAAGGTCCAAAAGTCTACTAGTCCTTTGATGAAAAAATGACTGACATATCATGGTAGTATTGCGTGTCGCCATCTCTACTTGAATCATGCGGATTCTGCGTTGATGGTAGTGACAGAATCCATCTGGTAATGTCATAGGCATTAAAATTTCTGGTGGCGGTGCAGCGGGTGGGATGTCTGATGGAGTAACTGATGATGAAACAATAAGTGGTGATGTTGACACAACAAGTATTGTGTACACAGAAACAGGAGGAGACTTTGCCTGAAATGGGGCCAGGGGCAGAGAACTTATTTGATTATGAGGAGGAAAAGGACTCCTTAAGCAAATTGAAGAATTTGACTCCTCAGATGGGTCACTTGGGTCCTGTTCATTTTCTTTCGGGTCTGTGGGATCATCATTATTTTCGTCTGAGATCCAAGGCATCTCGAAACGAAAGACCTAAGTTGGTCTATTCATTCTTTTGTGAGGAGTTACTCACTAATGTGCGCCAGACAATGGCAAGGGTTCAAAATTGACATCCGGATAAAGGTATCTACAAGGATTTGAAGGGCAGGCGACATTACTTGGAGCAAGTGCAACATCCAGAGCTTGCTCAGGGGATGCCTCCTTTGCAGTATTATTATTTGTAGTGGGGGCTTGCTTACTAGAGTGTCCCATGACGTCCCAATAGGAAATAGAAAAACCTATTCCTAATTGGAAATAAATAATGTTGAAGTATGATCCAACTTCAACAGAAACAACACAATCATGAGATTTTCTTTCTCACTGAACCTCTGTTATCTTCTCTACTGTCTAACTAGATTTGATTTTAAATGCAAATTACAGAGGTTTTATATAATACAACCTTTCGTTAATTTGGATTTCAGTTATAAACATTTGGACTTTCTCTAGTTTTCTATTCAATTGTTTTTGGTGTTTGTGTTTTTGTTTTTGTAATTTGATTACTGACTTTGTTTATGGAGTTGCGAAGCAGAAACAAGGGAACCTAAAGGGGTTTGTGAAAATGGGTATTTGGGCACTATTGACCCACAAAGCACGATGTAGAATGGGGTGGTAAAATCCTATAACTTTCAAGAGGGTTTAACATTGCAGTATGTAAATTTGGTAGTAGAATATCCATAGAGATGCTTCCTACTTATGTAAAGATTCTCTCTCCCTTCAAATGATCCTTGTCCCCAAGGATCAATTTGAATATATCTTTTTAGGACTTCATATCCAAAAGGTAGCACACTACTAAGGCCAAATTGAGAAATGTAAAAAGGAGTACAAGAGTTGAACAATTCAGTAAAATCAAATGATTTTAACTTCATGCAAGTTAATCTACTCATCTCTAACTCCCAATTGGTATCAATCATAAAACTTAAACTGTAACTTTTTAGTCCACAATTCCAAGTATCAACATTGTATTCTACATTTTGGACAAGCTGAGCAGACTCTGTATATTTACACTTTGTTCCACCAGTGCCTTCTATGTTTTACAATAGGTTAGAATTAATTATCTCAGACAATTCTAGCTCCGATGTGTCATCAAACACATGGTGTAATACAACAACAATGTCATCATCCTCATCAGTCGGTGAAGGCATAACATTTAACACCACTTTCTCCTCATCCACTTTACTCAACGCAACTTCAATGTTGTGGAATTTAGGAACCGCTACCAGGACAGCTTAACTAGGATGCACATCTGGTAAAGTTATTTGAACACCTTCATCATTCAATTGTTCAACATAACAGATGTCACGGAAGACCTGTTGAGGCCCTTCAACAAACATCTTGCTTGCCAAATCTTGTTCTTCTTCCTTTGCATAGTTTGATTCTATAGAGTCAAGGTTTGGCCTTCGCTTCAGCCCCCCTGGGTCAATTAAGTGCGCAATAGTTAGTAAATCCTCATTTTTCCTTAGTTCCATACCCAATTCTATATCTGTATGGTTTTCACCATTTAGTGAGGAAAATAGTTGAACACTAACGTTGTATTCTAAGGCTACTGTAATGTTATTTATCCCTTTGTCAGTGAGTGGTAAGATAGCTTTTCTTTTATGTTCAATAGGATCAACTTGCAGATCAAAATTTTTCATGACATTGCTTTGAGGCATTTCCTCAAACACCTTTGCTCCAAGTCCAAAGTCCTTCCTTGGGTGCTAACAAAATTGCCCAATCAGCAAAATCAGGAGAAGAGCATCCAACCACTTCTCTAATCTTTGATTTTAGACCACCTATAAACATATCCACCAGAAAATTTGACAGTACACACAGTTTGAGCTGATATCATTTCTGCGGAGTTGGGTAAAGCAAATTCCTCCATTGGATGGGCACTTGAACATCTAACTACAACTCTGGAACAAATTACTAGACTCAGTTTCTTTGTCTCGATCGACAGGTGAGTCGGTCTTTGTCTCATGATCAACATGGTATGTCCCTGTCTTCTAGTGTGCGTAGGCTGGACGGTGAAATCTTTAGTTGGGTTGAGCTTTATCTATAGTCCCGTTCTTCGGTTGATTTACTTGATTGGCTAGTCTCACACAAGTCAATAAATAAATTTGTTGTCAATGTGCACTCCACTCGTTACCACTAAATGACGAAGCCAGGAGCGGAAGGAGGGACTTGAACCCTCAACCTCAGCCGTATGCAAGCATTGGAACACTCACTTCAGGTATACAGTACCTTGTTTGGTACAATGGCAAACTATTCCTTTAGCAGACTGCACTCTTCTTTAACATCAACTATAAGTCAATCTGTGGGGTGGATATGAAATTAGATTTGAAACCGGCCTATGTCTTTTAGTTCAAGAAGGTGGACACAGTATTGCTTTAGATGAGGATAGATGCGTATGGTATAGGAATCAAGAATTTTTTTAGATTGTACCCAAGTGAAAGGTTGCCAAGGTAGTATAATACGACATGACCAATGGCATGTAATCGATGCGAGGTTTCTTGTCGAGGCACAACTTTTATTTCACGATTGTACCAGATTATCCAGATGCTTGCACTGGATGGAATACCCTTAGCAGCTCTTATACATCAATAGTTGGGATTTGTCGTTTCTTCATGGTCGTAGTGGAAACAACAAAAGATGCGCTCCATGTCCTTGGGCCGTTGAACAAAATCCAACCACACCGGAATGGATGGTACAAAGTCCTCCAGCTTTTCATACTTTTGGAGAACTTCCTTGATAACAAGCAAAATCAGGAACAACCATTGCCAGGATAACACTGACAACTATAAACTTACAAAAGGATTTTGACTTTCACCTTTTTTTCACCTAGACGATGATGATGTATTTGATCTGGGAGGATCAAACACAATTTGCGAAAAATAACTTTAGGAAGATTCTGTAAAGAATTAAATCACCAAGAATCAACACTAAAGGATCAATCTATTTAATTTGCTTAAAGAAATTAGTCACCCGCAAGCTAACTCTCAAGATAATTGTAAGTGAAAACTCTCAAGATAATTGTAAGTGAAAGTTTAAAGGAATTAACCACCAACTCTCAAGATAATTGTAAGTGAAAACTCACGCAATTGTATTTATCAAGTTTGTATTCCAATGTACATTACAAACAACTATTTATAAGTTGAAAAAAACCCTAATCCTATTTGGAAAGAATATTACATTGGAAAGAAATCTAATTTAACAATGAAAGATAACAAACCTATTATGAATAGGAAACAAATACGAAACAAACACTGAAAAATAATAAAATACATAAAAATAAATTTCTCGTAGTCGTTAGTGGATAATTGGCTGTCAGTGGATAATTATCCCCTGATGGGTCGAATGGCTGTTGGAGGATAATTATCCCTTAATGGCCTAAATAGTCATCAGTGGATAATTATCCACCGATGGGTTACTCGATCCCCTAATTATCTTTCGATGAGATCATCCCCTGACGCTAGTTCTCGGCACCCCCTGATCCATTTCTTGACACCCCCTGATGCCATCTTCGTCATCCCTAGGTGCTCACCGGTGCCCACGACAACTTTATTACAACAATCTTTCTTACTAAAATATAAAACTATAAAGCAACTAAAATTCATTAATAAACTAATTACCCCAACGCATCAGATGAGAAGAGACACAAGAAGAATAGGTCAAGTATCTAGGCATGAAAGCCAACCATTCTTCCCCATCAGGAGAGCTATAAAGATTATTAATAAAAAGCCCGAGCATAGGTCAAGGTTGTGAAACTTGGTTGCTTCCAATCCATGGTGTATTTTGCAATTGACGTGATCTGTTTGAGGTAGCAGAATTTGTCAGTACTCGTTCACTGAACACCATCTCAATTGTCTGTAGTTCAAAAGAATTCAAGCTTCTACCAATGCATTGCCAATCATCTTCATGAAAACGAAGATAGGAGACGAACGAGACTTCCCCATGTTCCCGGGTCCAGTTCTCCATGATAAACGAAGTCACCATTTTAAAATGAAATTATTGAATCCACGACCAAGGATAAATATCTCTGATAGCAAATGTTGTGAATGGGAACTAGATGATTCATGTTGTCTGAGCACAACAGAACTAGATGATTCATGTTATTGGATTGGAAGAAGGAGAAGAGAGGAATATATCAAATGGACGGAGTTGTTGAGTGCGTGAGATCGACCTGATTTCCTCACCGTTTTGAGGGGATTCAAGTTTTCCTCAATTTTAGGTCTGTTTGATAGGGAGAAAACTATTTCTAGGAAATTAATTTGTTTACTTATTGGAAAATAAGTCAAAGGAAAATATTTTCTGGTCAAACAAAAAGGGTATAGAAAATTAGGGAAAATGAATTCCCCTTTTTAGATCAGGAAAACATTTTCTTAGCCCCAACGCTTCTTGTTCTCTTCTCGTTTTGTTCTCGCTCGTGGCTTCTCACTCTTGTGGCTCCTCCCTCCTCACTCAATTTGTCATCTCTCTTTTGTCGATCTTCTTCCCTGTAAGTATTCCTTCCCTATCTTCTCAAATCTCCTCCATCTTCATATGTGTTTGATTCATGTGGAGTATATTGCAAGATTTTGTTTCTACATAATCAGATTTCATCTCTTCAAAAATTGAAGAGATTGAGATGAGTATATGTTTGTTGTTCAATGTATAAAGGCTGAGGGATTTTGACTCGTTATATATTGATAATCAAAAAATTTTGACAATATCTTTTAGAAGTCAAAATTTAACAATGAAGGCCAATGGATTTTATTTCTTTGACATTTGTGTTATAAAATTATAATGGTTATTGTCATATTTGATATGAGTTTTTTATTTTTAAAGTTTATTTTCTTTTTAATATGGGTTTCATATGATTATTGAAGTTTGTGTTACTTGTAGGATTCTGGTGATATTTTTGTTAGGAATTATAGCATTTGATGATGATGTATAACACTTAGAATTGTTAAATTTTGTAAATGTACAAATACCTGGAGTAATGCTCTATGAGAATCTACTATCAAGAAATTGCAGGAAAGCATCAGAGACTACAATGAATGCACATGGAAAGTTCAACAAATGTCGAAGTTGATCAAGCAAAATTAGTCTATCGGAGACTAAGCTTTTTGCCTATCGGAGACTAAGTTTTTGCCTATCGGAGACTAAGCTTTTGTCTATCAGAGACTAAGATTTTGGCTGTCAGAGACTAAGATTTTGGCTGTCAGAGACTAAGTTTTTTAGCTGTCAGAGACTAAGATTTTGGCTGTAAGAGACTAAGTTTTTTGGCTGTCGGAGACTAAGATTTTGGCTATTAGAGACTAAGTTTTTTTTGCTGTCGGAGACTAAGTTTTATTTCTATCAGAGACTAAGTTTTCTGGCTGTCGGAGACTAAGTTTTTTGTCTATCAGAGACTAAGTTTTTGAACTATCGAGACTAAGATTTTGAACTGTCAGAGACTAAGTTTTTGAACTATCAGAGACTAAGTTTTTGAACTGTCGGAGACTAAGTTTTTGAACTGTCGGAGACTAAGTTTTTGAACTGTCAGAGACTAAGTTTTTGGTCTTTCAAAGACTAAGTGTTTGTTCATCAGAGACTAATGTTGAAGCAACAAGAGACTATCCATCAGAGAATAAATTTCCACTGACATAAGGGATGACATATGACTAAAGACGGTGGAAATAAAGATAAGGATGGTTGTCCAATAAGGAGAGATTGGCTACCAAGGAAGCTTCAAGAAAATAAGTTACACACACACACATCAAGTTGCAAGTATGAAACCTGCACAGCCGCAAGCATGAAACCTGCAAAACAGCAAGTTGAAATACTGCAGAGACAACTTATAACAACTTGAAGCAAGAAGTTCATTGAAGCTGGACTAATTATGTCAAGAGAAGCCCACAAAGATAAGATATATTCTGCTAATATCTTATCTTGGGAACTCCAAGAAGAAAAATGGAAGCTGGTGCAGTAAATATACACCAGAAAAGTCACATAAACAGGCTAACATCTAAGGGAGGCTAAATAATGAAGAAAGTTGTGTGACAGAGTTGCAAGTACCAATAAACTACAGAGATATTTTTGGTAAACAGCTTAGAATAGAAGCTTGGAGTACATGGAAGTTGTGTCTATAAATAGACATAGAGCAGCTGAGGTAAATATATCTGAGAACTGAAAAACAAATGAAAAACAACAAGAAGATATCGTATCTCAGAGCACATATCTCTCAGAACAACACTTCCATACATATTAAGAAAGTTAGCAGCTATAATTATTTTTACAGAAAGAGAAGCAAGTTTTCATAAACTTGAGAGAAGCTAGAAATCATATTCTAGTGAGCAGCTGTTGTTTTCAACAGAATTGTTAGAAGCTGGTCATTCAAACCAGTGAGCTTTTGTAATATTTCATTCTTTTATAAAAGTCAGAAACACTTGTGATATATTGTATTCTTTCATTTTCGCAACCTGTTATACAGTATATTCACTAAACTCACAAAATTCGGAAGAATTTTGTGGTTTGTATT
>CM025780.1:9749013-9764134 GCA_014636745.2 Centella asiatica | reverse complement strand
CCCCCCCCCCCCCCCCCCCCCCCCCGCCCTCCACCTTTTACAAACCATCTTGTGCGACAAACAATTGGTATCAGAGCTTATTGATTAATACACCAATCAATAGATCAAAAGATGGGGCAGAAGGATGGAAATGTCAAAATTTCAATGCTTAAGAGGGAAGAATACTTCTTGTGGAAGAAGAGAATGTTTTAGCATTTGGAATCAACTGATTCTCAATATGCTGACATCCTCAATGATGGACCTATTATTCCCACTAAAGATGTGCCACAAAGTATTGTTGATGGCATTCTAACTCCAGAAACATTTGTGCCTAAAAAGCCAAATTAGCTCACCAAAGAAGAAAAAGAGGAAGTCCTAAAAGACAGAAAAATCATGAACATCCTCTACAATGGGTTGGATAATGATATGTTCAACAGTGTCATCAACTGCCAAAGTTCCAAGGAGATATGGAAACCATTCAAATATTATGTGAAGGAACTGAAGAAGTACGGGCCAACAAAAGATCATTACTTATCCAACAATATGAGTATTTCACTACCAAATCTAGAGAATCTATGATAGATTCAACAGAATCATCAATGATCTTAGATTGCATGGAAAAGTCTATGAGAATATAGACATAAATATCAAATTCATACGGTCACTTCCACAGTCTTGGGATGCTAAGACAACTGCTGTAAGGGAAGCTAAGGATATGAATATCGTGTCTTTAGACAAGCTCTATGGGAATCTCAAAACTTATGAGCTTGAAGTGCAGCAAAGAAGCATGCTGAATACTGACTTCAAGAAAGAAAAGTCTGTTGCTTTTACAGCAGAAACAAGTAGAATGAAGCTTGATGGGAAAAGAATTCTCATTAAGGAATCAGATTCTGATCAAGAATCTGATAAAGAAGCTAAAGATGCAGAGGAAGAGGAAGAACTCTGCACACCTGAAGATTTAGAAGACATTGATGAAGTTCTTGCTCTAATAGCAAGAAAATTCAAAAAGCTGAAATTTGCCAAAAGAAAGCCTGGATTCACTAATGTCTTTTCATCAAAGAAAGAAAGTCAATCTGGCAAGGTTGATAAATCTATGTTCAGGTGCTTCAACTGTGATGCTCTTGGACACTTTGCTAGTGAGTGCAGGAAGCCCAAGTCTGACAAAAAGGCAAGGGAGCCCAAGGATGCTACAAGAGATGAGGATTACTATAAAAAGAAATACTATGATCTCCTCAACAGCAGCAAGGGCAAGGGAAAGACACTGATCACAAAAGGCAAAGATTGGGCTGATTCAGAATCAGAGGATGAAGAATTTGTCAACATGGCACTGATGGTTATCTCCTCTGATAGCAACAACACGTTTAGAAATCCAAATTCCAAGAACTCCAAGGTAACTAACTTAACTATTTCTTCTACTATGTCATTAGCTGATTGCCAAGAAAGCTTAACTGATATGTGTAAAGAAATGTACCATTTAAAAAGAAACACTTAGATGCTCAGTAAAAGAAAATTCTAGACTCATTGAAACCATTGATCAGTTAAAGAATAGAAATTCTTTCTTAGAGTCTGAACTAGGTGTTCTTGAATAAGTCAGAAAAGAGTGCAAAAAGGCACAAGATGATCTTGCATGTGCTAAACAAATAGAAGAATGGCTAAGAGCACAACTTAAGAAAGAGCAGGACATCATAAAAGAATGGACCAACTCCTCTAAAATTGTTAAGGAGACAATAGAAAAATATAACACCAGTCAAAATGAAGGGCTAAGCTATAATAGTAAGGTCCAGGGTAAGCAGCCTGTGATTGAGGAATTGCCAATCACTGGAAATGATAAATCTAGCACAAGTAAAAGGACTCCAGTAGCTACTGCTCCTATCTTTTAAAAGATAAAATTTGTTAAGGCAAGAGCTACAGAAGAAAAATCAAAGGAGATTATGCTAGAACAAAAAGTTAGTGAACTTAAAAAGAAATTAAATGACTTAAAGGCCAAAAGCTCTAATCCAAAGTTCACTCACTCATTAGAGGTTAAGATAAAAAATAATAGGAATGGTAAGGAGGGAATTAACAAATAAACTAATTATATTCCTATTATTAATGCACCTAGGAAACATTGTTGAAAGTGTGGAAATCCCAACCACCTTGCTTTTAAGTGTAAAAATATCCCTAGGAACTTGCATGCTAGATACTTACCTCCTGATAAAAAGAAAAAGTTAACTGTTAAAAACCAATCAAATGTTCATAAGGTTAAAAACAGTTATCTGAAAACTCCTCTAAAGTTAAGGCAAAAATCTGAAACACTTAAGGCTAAGAAGAAAGTTATTTCTTCTAAGCAGTGAGTGATAAAGAAAGATAAAACTGAAAAATCCTTAACTACTGCTAATTTAAACCTTAAAAATGATAATGGACCAAGCAAATCTGGGTTCCTAAATTAACTTAGCTGTTTACTGTGTGCAGGGTATAAAGAAATAGATTTGGTTCTTGGATAGTGGCTGTTCATGACACATGACCGGAGACAAGACCCTGCAAACACAATTTGAGGAGAAAGCTGGCCCAAGTATTTCTTTTGGAGATGACATGAAAGGATATACGTTGGGATATGGCAAAGTCTCAAATGGAAATGTCATCTTGGATAATGTAGCACTAGTTGATGGTCTTAAGCACAACTTGCTTAGTATCAGTCAACTCTGTGACAGAGGTTACAATGTTGCTTTCAAGGATGAACATTGCTTGATAAGTAACAGTAAAGATGGAAAAATAGCTCTATATGGAGTTAGAAAAGGTAACCTCTATATAGCTGACTTTTGTTCTTCAAATAAATATCAATTCACATGCTTCTATAGTAAAGCATCAGTGGATGAAAGTTGGCTATGGCATAAGAAGCTTTCTCACCTGAATTTCAAGACAATCAACACTTTGGTGAAGAAAGAATTAGTGACAGGTCTTCCACAAATGGAATTCACTCAAGATGGCTTATGTGGAGCTTGTCAAAAAGGGAAGCAAAAGAAGACTTCCTTTAGGAGCAAAGAGATATCATCAATTACAAGTCTAATACATCTTCTTCACATGGATCCATTTAGACCTGTAAACATTATGTCTTTCTCAAAGAAAAGATATGCTCTAGTGATAGTTGATGATTTCACCAGATACACATGGGTAAAATTTTAGCATACCAAAGATGAAGTAACTCAGTTGGTGATTAATCACATCAAGAAAGTAGAAACTGAATATGGGCTGACTATCAGAGTTCTAAGAACTGATAATGGAACAGAATTCAAGAACTCCAAAGTTGAATGTTTCTGTGTGGACAAAATAATATCTCACACATTTTCTGCTCCAAGAACCCCTCAGCAGAATAGAGTAGTTGAGAGGAAAAACAGAACTCTAATTGAAGCTGCTAGAACCATGCTTGAAGAAGCTAAGCTACCTGCCTACTTTTGGGTTGAAGCTATCTCTACTGCTTGCTTCACTCAGAACAAATCAATAATTCTAAAAGCTCATCAAAAGACTCCTTATGAGCTCATGACAGGTAGGAAACCTACACTTAAGTTTCTTCATGTGTTTGGTTGCAGATGCTTTGTTCTCAAAAGTCAAGGAGAAAACTTAGGAAAATTTGATGCTAAAGTTGATGAAGCAATTCTCCTAGGTTATTCTCTAACAGGCAAAGCATACAGAGTCTACAATCTTAGACTAAACATTGTTATAGAATCAGTACATGTAGCCTTTGATGATAAAAAGATTAAAGGAATTCTACATGAAGGAATGCATGAGGTTCTAATGTTTGAAAATGAAGATGAGTCAGAAAATGATGAAATTGACTCATCAGATGATGAAGCTGATGTGTGCAAATCAATGGAAAATATAGTAATCCCTGATGACAATTCAAGTCATCTAGAAGCTTCATCAAGGAATGCATCATCAGGAGAAAACTTAAACGCTGATCTAAGCACTAATTCAGGGGGAGTTTTCAATGAAGCTGAGAGCACTGAACACCATGGAGGAAACTATAATCAAGAAGCTTCCTCTTCAAGAAGTTTACCTCCACAAATAAAATGGATAAGAGATCATCCTAGGGAGCAAATCATAGGCGATCCAACTAAAGGTGTGACAACAAGAAGTGCTACTCAGAATGAATGCCTATACATGCAAATTTTAAAGTGTACCAGATGGATGTAAAAAGTGTTTTTCTGAATGGGAAAATACAGGAAGAGGTGTATGTCCAGCAACCTCCTGGCTTTGAAGATCAGAAGTTTCTCAATCATGTCTACAAGTTAGATAAAGCACTCTATGGACTTAAACAAGCACCAAGAGCATGGTATGATACTCTTTCTCAGTTTTTAATTGATAATAAATTTTCTAGAGGTATCATAGACAAAACTTTATTTTATAGAAAACATGATGGTCACATTATACTTGTTCAAGTCTATGTTGATGATATTATATTTGGTTCTACAAATGAGAGCTTATGTTCTAAGTTTTCTAAACTCATGCAAAGTAGATATGAGATGAGCATGATGGGATAATTAACTTTCTTTTTAGGTTTACAGGTTAAACAAATCACTGATGGAATTTTCATCAGTCAAACAAAATATTTAAAAGACCTTTTAAAGAAATTTAATTTACAAGATGTTGCAATTTCTAAAACTCCCATGGCAACAACCACTAAACTTGACAAAGACTCACTTGGTAAAAAGGTTGATGTTTCAAGTTATAGAGGCATGATAGGCTCTCTTTTATATCTCACTGCAAGTAGACCTGATATAATGTTTTCAACTTGTTTATGTGCAAGATTCCAACCAGATCCTAGAGAATCTCATCTACTTGCAGTTAAAAGAATATTCAGATATCTCAAGGGTACTCCAAATCTTGGAATTTGGTATCCTAGAGATTTTGGATTTGATCTAATAGGCTATTCAGATGCAGATTATGCAGGTCGCAAATTAGACAGGAAAAGCACAACAGGAAGCTGTCAATTTCTTGGAAGCAAACTAGTATCATGGTTTAGCAAGAAACAGCATTCTGTGTCAACCTCAACAGCTGAAGCAGAATACATTGTTGCTGGGAGTTGCTGTGCTCAAATCTTATGGATGAAAAATCAACTGATGGACTATGGTATGATGTACAATCATATTCCTATTTATTGTGACAACACAAGTGCCATTTCCATTATAGAGAATCATGTACAACACTCTAGAACAAAACACATAGACATCAGATACCACTTCATCAGAGAACATGTGATGAATGGTACAGTGGAACTTCATTTTGTTCCAACTAAGAAGAAGCTTGCAGACATATTCACCAAACCATTGGATGAAGCCACCTTTAACAGGTTGGTAAGTGAGCTAGGTATGCTCAATTTTGGTGAATAAGATTCTTTAAAATTTTGTGCAAGTCTGATAGTTGCAGCAGTAGTTAATTATTTTCTGATGACTTAGTTACCAGAGACTAATTACAGCTGATTGAAGCAGTGGCTAATTATCCTACAACAATTTAATTGTTAGTAGATAATTAACTATTGAATATATATATATAGTAGAGAAACTAATATACTATGCAGGATTCCCTATGTTTAATATTCTTCATCTATTTAAGGATCTTGTCATAGCTGATTCAGGTATTGTCTTAACTCTCTACTATATTATTCTTTATTTCTTCTAATTCTGCTACAATGAAGGATGTTAGTAATGAACCTACTCCTTCTACCCAAGTAGCAAAACCCTCTAAAACCAAGTCTATATCAAAAGCCACCTCCTCTATCTCTCAAAAGATAAAGGTTGTAAAATCAAAACAATCACCACCAGCATTAGCTGAGGGGGAGGGTGAGCATTTAGAGAAAGTTATGAGGAAGAAATAAGGAACAATGAGAACCCTTGGAGACTGCTTAATATACTCTCAAAAGGATATTAAGTTCTAAAAGGAAGAAGCACATTTCTAGGTGCAACCTCTCAAAAGGCTGTATCTATTGAAAATAGTCCACCTCCAAGGACACAGGTATTTGAGTCTATAATGATAACATCTATAAATACCTCTCAAAAGAAGAAGAAGAAAAAGACTCTGATCAATGATCAACCTATTATTTAATGCACATAGGGTGTCACAATGATGTTTCTCTTTTCTTTATTCAAAAGGAGCATCCATTATTCAAAATTCTACCCTTATTCATTCTTCTTTATATTTCTTAAGAAGCAATGAAAATTTCTTAATTCCATTGGTTTCAGATTCTTTGACATTTTAATCATCAAAGAAGGTAATTTTTGAAGCTGAAACAAATAGCAGCTCTCAACTCATCAGTGGATACTACAACAATTCTTTATCAAACATCCACTGATGCAAAACACTTTCTTACTATATTTTCTACACCACTTCAGATCACCCACATCAGGAAGATTTTATATTTAGTGAGCCTGAGAGAATTCAAAATGAGTGTCAGACCTTATGTCTGGAAAAAGGTGAGGAAAAAGAAATTAAAGAATTTTTTAGATAAGTGTGAGAGGCTGACTTATACAAGTCAGGCAAAAGGAAAGGGTGTGAGCAAGGATGAGATCCTTGAAGAAAAGAATAAAGAGAAATTGTTTCACTCACTACCTTTGCAGCTCATGTATTCTCTGATCTCCATTCTGATAAAAAATCAGAGAATACTGAGAAAAGAATTTTTGATTGTTTGGTTGGATGCAAGCAACACAATATTATTGAATGTTGTAGCAGCACACTTAATATCAGAATATTTGATCACACATGGATCATGTGCAGCTGTACTCATAGAATATTTTTGAAGCATTGATAAAAGAAAGTACATCATGAAGCTCTAATACTTCATAATCAATGCTCTTCAAACAAAGCTTAAACAATTTCTTCCTTCTAGTCAACCTCTACTGGTGATTCCTACCTTCCAACATTAAGATGCTGATGTCAAAAAGGGGGAGAATGGTAGAATGATCAAGGCAGGGGAAACAAAGTAATTCTGATGAAGACAGGGGGAGAATTGTTAAAAAGGATAACAGAATGATGGTTGGGCTTTAAAGAACTGAAAACAACAAAACCATCATTGATTGTTTTTGTACATTTATGTTTTTACATGTTTTAATTCTAAGTTATAGAGTTATAAGGTTGGTGTTTTGACATCATCATCAAACCTTGATTTATGCTTATCATTGATAAACATAAATAGGGGGAGATTGTTAGGAATTATAGCATTTGATGTGTGGTGCCCCCGGAAATCCCCCGGCCGGGCCCCGGACACTGTCAGCAACGTGGGTGATAGTCCCCGAGATCCCCAGGCTGGAACCCCGGGCTGCACCAGAAAACTACAACGCAACATCACAACAGCAAAACAACAACACAACCAAGCATTAACAACATACCTGTGAGAAATACATTCCCAAATACATCATTATAAAATCTTAAGGTCCTCATCATCTTACAAAACCTCAAGCTTGAAAATAAACAAGTTGTAGCAGAAACATAACTTTAGATGGCTCATACGGCCTTACAATTTAAACATTCTTATGTCATTCGCTCCTTCTCTCTATTAGGCAACTCGAGGCCTTCACAACATAACCTGAAAAACATTCATAGCATTCCACATGAGCGTTTACTCTCAGCAAGTATATAATCATAAGCAAAAAGAATCAGATATTTCAAAAGCTTTAATATTCATTGAGGTTGGACGAAGCAATGCCAAACCTCCTGATAAATCAATAAACATGCATCATTTAGGATTCCCGAGTGATATCAATGGGTTATCCCTCTTTAACAAATAAACCTTGATTCGCCCTCTTTTCATCAGATAATGCATCACCTGACCAGACTGATCATTATCTGACTTCCTTTAACAATCAAATTTCATCCCAGCTGGTCAGCTTGGTCGTTTGATTCCATCATTTGACATACGTAGTCACTTGCAGAAAGCATATGGTCTGCAAAAGGTTTGATTACCGATGCCTTGCCTCGGTCTATCATTCCCTATCATCATTTGCCTGAATACCAAGCGAAAGCATTCAACAGCACTTCAGCTTTCCATACGGATATATCTTCTTGATAACATTTTCTCATTTTGAATTGGCACGATCAACAATTAAAAGCAGCGACTGCCAAACACATCAGCGTGCTCAACAGATAAAAGTTGACTACCGATGATTTTTCTATATACCCATACAAAAACTGCTAGGGTGTGCATACAAGATCAAGTCTTGCAACACCCTTACATCATCATCATCATCTTTTGGTGTGCTAGCGACTTTAAACAGCTAGCAATCACCCAATAACATATAGCTCAATCATTAACATCTTTTCACGTACATCGGATCAATGATCGTACGTTACTTAATCATAAAAGAGATCATCATCATGCATAAGCTTTAACATCATTCATTTACGTAAATCGAAATAAAGATTTTACGTAGTCAATAAGGAAGAAAATAGAATGAATATATACTTGCCTTGGTCCTTAGCTAAAATCACTATACTGGTTGCAAAAGGTTTCTGTAAAACATCATTGTGGGTATAACATGAGAAATCCATACTTGAAAGATGACTATGCAAAATCAAAGAATGATCATCAGGGCACGAAGTTGCCCGTCAGGGAATAGTCATCAGGGGATAACTTACCCGTCAGGGGATAATTTAGTTCATCGCCAACCCCGTCGGGTGACAACTTGTTTAGCGCCGAACTCCCCAAGTCACTGCTGAACTCATCAGTGGATGATTTTTCCAGCGCCAAACTCCTCGGTGTGTAAAATATTCAGCGCTAAACTCACTTGTTCAGCACTGAACTCGTCGGGGACTAAGAATTTTAGTCATCAGAGACTATCATACTTTGCCCACCAGAGACTAACAACATTTCCTCACCAGAGACTAACCTTAGTCTATCGAAGACTAACAAATATTTCATTAGAGACTGATGATATCATCTTAAGCCATCAGAGACTAAGGGTGACATCATCATCATCAGAGACTAAGTTTCCTCACCAGAGACTAGCATTAACTCATCAGGGACTGGTGACGTCATCTGAGACTAATAATTCCTTTATTAGAGACTATGGAAGACGTCATCGGAGACTAAGCTTTTAGCCTGTCAGAGACTAAGGATGACGTCATCAGAGACTAACATTGGAGCTTGTCCCCGTTTCCATGGAAGATCTTACAATATCAAACTCAACCTAGGATGCCTCATGAACATGAATATGCAGAAGAACGCAGCCTTTCTCTTAGGCTTTATCCTTCCTTGAAAATTTAACATGCACGGCTACTTTCGGATGACATGCAAAAAGAAACAATCAGATGAGAACTAAGGATTCTTACCTCTAGGTTTGACGAAAGAGATCAAAGCCTGATTGAAAGTAATTGTCCAAAAGAAAGAACTTGAAATTATGCGGAGATGGTAGATGTAAAGAAAAACTTTGGAAGAGGAATTTTTAGAAAAGAGACTGAAATGTTCCTCCGAATAAGGTATTTATAGTAGGCTAACATTAAGCTTTGAAATAAAATGATTGGTTAATCTGGACGGTAGAACGACTACTCATCATGATTCCTAACAACTAAGCATATGTAATAAGCATGTTTTCCTTCATGCACAAACGTTTAATCCACTGATGACACACAAACAACTTATTAACCAAAATAGTATACGTAAGCACTGATGTCATCAAACTTAAGCTCTTGAGTCCTTCAGAAGACTTAACCAACAAACGCAAACGTCTGTTAAGAACTTACAAACAGTACTGCATATATATGAACATCATTTGCTTCCCCTTGCAACCAACAACCAAACAAATATAACCCCTTTAATGGGTCCCAAATATATTTAGACATTCAAAAACATCATATAATAACTATATATATATTAATAAGAAAATAAAATAAAATAAAATGAGTGAATAAATTAGTTATAGATAAACAAATTTTCCAGGTCGTCACATTCTCCCCTCCTTACAATAAGTTTCGTCTTCGAAACTTTACTGGTGAAACAATTTAGGGTACTTTGGCATCATCATTTCTTCTAGTTCCCATGTTGGCTCTTCAACATTGTGGTTTTTCCATAAAACTTTTACAGATGCAATTTCCTTATTTCTTAAAACTTTTACTTGACGATCCAAAATTTGTATGGGCGTCTCTTCATAATGCAAATTTGGTTGTAGCTCAATGGGCTGGTAGTCGATAATGCCAAAATGATTTCCTCTATAAGGTCGTAGCATTGAGACATGAAAAATGTCATGAACATGACCAAGAGCTGGGGGTAAAGCTAGCTGATAAGCCACTTCGCCAATACGGCGGAGTACTTCAAAAGGTCCAATAAAACGAGGACTTAACTTTCCTCTTCGTCCGAAGCGCAATATGTCTTTCCAAGGTGAGATCTTAAGCAACTCATAACCTCCTACTTCTAGTGTTTGATCTTTTCAGTGTTGATTTGCATATTTCTTTTGTCAATCTTGAGCTGCGCTTAACTTGGCTCGGATCGTTCGGATTGCATTCTCAGTTTGTTGGACTATCTCTGGTCCCTCTAACTTCTTTTCTCCAACCTCATTCCAATACAATGGTGTCCTGCACTTTCTTCCAAACAAAGCTTCAAATGGAGCCATTCTTATGCTTGTATGATAACTATTATTATAAGCAAACTCAATGAGTGGTAGATGTTCATCTCATTGTCCTCCAAAATCCAAAGAACACGCTCTCAGCATATCTTCTAAGGTTTGAATTGTTCTTTCAGATTTCCCGTCAGTTTGCGGGTGGTAAGCGGTACTCATGTCTAATCTTGTTCCCAAATATTCTTGAAAACTCCGCCAGAACCTAGACGTGAAACGAGGATCATGATCAGATATAATTGAAACTGGCACTCCATGACGACTAAGGATTTCCTTGACATACAATCTGACCAATTGGTCCATTTTATAAGAATCCTTAATAGGTAGGAAATGTGCAGATTTAGTCAATCTGTCCACTACTACCCAGATTGTATTTAATCCTTTTTGAGTTACTGGCAATCCAACTACAAAATCCATTGTGATATATTCCCATTTCCATTCTGGGATATCTAAAGATTGTAACAAACCACTAGGCTTTTGGTTTTCTGCTTTAACTTGTTGGCAGGTAAGATATGTGTTTACCCATTCAGCTATTTCCTTCTTCATGTTAGGCCACCAAAAACTTTGCTTCAGATCTTGATACATTTTGGTTCCACCTGGATGTATCGAGAATTTAGAGTTATGGGCCTCTTGTAGTAGGCTTCTCTTTAATTTCAATTTTGTCAGAATCCAGATTCTATTTTAAAATCTCATAAATCCATCATCGTGGATTCGACATTTTCCACCATTCCCTTCTAACAATTTTTCTCTATCCTCCACATACTCTTCTTGAGCTTCCTTGATGGTAGTGAAAAAGCTCAGTTTTACACCAATCTCTTGCTCTATCTCTTTCCTTTGTTGAGTTGTGATGACATTTATTTGTAACCTCTCCAAATCCATCCTTACTTCTTCCTAAATTGTCATCACATTTAACCTTTCACATCTACTTAACGCATCAGCCACAACATTTGCTTTACCCGGGTGATAGTTGATCGAGCAATCATAGTCTTTAATTAGCTCCAACCACCGTCTTTGTCTCATGTTCAATTCCTTTTGGGTGAAAATGTACTTTAAACTCTTATGGTCTGTATAAATCTCGCACTTTTCTCCATACAAATAATGCCTCCAAATCTTTAATGCGAAAACAATCGCGGCCAATTCCAAGTTATGTGTTGGCTATTGTTTTTCGCAATCCTTAAGTTGTCGAGATGCATAGGCAATAACTTTGCCATGCTGCATTAACACAGCTCCTAACCCATACATCGAGACATCACTATAGATCACAAAATCTCCTTGGTTATCAGGTAAACTTAGCACTGGGGCGGTGGTTAACCTTTTCTTTAATTCTTGAAAAACTTTTCTCACAAGCAGGAGTCCAAACATACTTTTCTGTCTTTCTTGTCAGATTCGTTAATGGAACTGCGATCTTAGAGAAATCTTGAACTAATCGACGATAGTATCCCGCTAATGTGACGCCCCCAAAATCCCTTAATGGATCAGGGCTTCGTCAAAAGAAGGAAAAGATAACCATACATCCATTCATAGCATAAATACTGGATAAGGGCAGTATTAGAGAGTTATTACAACCCAAGAATAATACAATTACAGCGGAAGCTATTACATCATCTTTAATTACAAACCAAAATCAACACTACTTCTAACATCTTCCTTCCTCCCTTCAAATCTTCTTTCCTTCCTTCCTCAGTCTTATCAAAAGAATATATAACTTAGTAGTTTATCATCTTTGCTTTCCCCTTATCAGAGGGTTCAGCCTTAGCGTTCTGTCCTGCAAGACATTAAAATTCAACATGGGTGAGCGATTTACGTCCAGCAAGTATATACACATCGAAGAAGTATATAAGCAATTTAAAAGAATGTATCTGGAACATCGAAAGAAGTTCAAGTCTATTTATGAAGCTTGATGTGTTGGGTTTCGTACTAGCAAACGCAGCGGAAAAATACGGTTTAAAATAAAACAAAACGAAACCCAAACCCGAGGATCTATGCGAAACAGTTTAATACAGATAGTTCAAGATTTTACCGATTAAAAGTGCGAATCTGAAACTTTGGTGAAGGTGTTGATCGTCTCCAAATCTTTAACGCAACCCAACTGGACAGCGTCTCTACGGTATCCACACGAACACCCGCGAATCGTCTTACGATCCGAACAAGAAGAATTACAGTACTAGCTGTATGATCTGTATCTCTCTTCTCTCTCTATATCTTTGAACTCTAGTCTTTCTTTTGTGAGCAACTAGGATTCTTAGAATACGTAAAACGTTAGATAGTTAGAGAATAGCTGATATATCATATATATAGCCTTTCATAGAGTAGATTCCAAAACCTAATCTAATTAGGAGATTAGAATCCGAATCCTATATTCATTAGATATATATATTTAATCAAGTCTCACTTAATCAATATATGTACAAATAAATATATATTCGTATTTCCTTCCAAATGACTCTTCTTCATACAGATTACATATATATATATATGTATATATATATATATATAATTTAAAGTCATGATTTAATTAAATCAATCTTATTGATATATTAAAATCATTGACATTTAAATTATATCTCCTTGACGAATGTTCTATGTGTGTGACCCTGTAGGTTATTATTACGTTGGCAATAATTTTAAATCATATTATAAAATTATAAACAGTGAGCGGCATCTAGTAATACATCACTGTTACCCAAGTAATAATAAAGTCATAGATTCGACGTTACCTTTTGTGACCAATGTTTCAATGTAATTTAATCCTTTTAACCATGATATCTAAGATTAAATTCAAGGCATGGATGTGTCATCCTCTTTATAATTTAATCTCAGTTTTCTTGATCAATGAGTAAACTATATGAAACAAATCTCTATTTGAGCATGGCCATGCATTTCATAGTTTCACTAAATCAAGAGGCCTATAGATATCACCCCTAATTTATAGGAGGGTTAAATTCCATCTACATCATTCCCATTTCTCACATAACTCATTATGCATCCAACAATCACCTTTATCGTCCACCCGGTTAAAGGTGACTTTTGATAATGTCAAAACGCATAACTCCTTATGTAGAAATGTCATGACTTCAGGTCGAAGGACCATTACATCATTGTCACTATGAGAATTACTTATGACACATAGCATAACGCTCCATGTAGAATTCTCATGGTGGGTCTGTCCAGTACTATGTTCTCTAACATGTACCTATGTATCAACTTAATATATCTCGTATATATTTATGACCAATGAGATATAGCCATCAGTTAATCCACATACTAGTCTCAATGTATTATTGTTGTCCCACTGACAATGATACTCGACTAGGGACATTTAAGAATAATGATACTTTACATATTTATATGATCTCATATTCAAGTCACATACTTGAATCCATATAATTAGTATCATTCTTCTAAGGACATTTATTATGTTAACATTTATATTACGCAGTAAATAAAACATAATAAAAGTAATTATCATTTAACCAAAAAACATAACATAAACATGGTGTCACAATCATTACATAATTGGCCACTAGGGCATACACTCTAACATGATGAAACAATGCCAAGGCCTCGGAAACCTTCAAAGATCATTGAGGATTCACTGATGATACACGACATGTGATCCTCCTTGAAGAAAGACAGGTATACACCTGAGCATAACTTTCTCAAAATATCCATCGGGGGCTAAACTCGTGGATCTACTAACCATACAGTACACAGCTGGCCAAACTGGACTGCATGATCCCTCTTGTATGGACTACGTAATCACTTATCATTCCTCTAGGTCAGGTGAAGAACACATCAGCACCTTTCCTTTCCTCTTGCCAACCATGTGGCATAACCCATTTAAGAGACATCATTCTCATTCATTTGCATAGATATAAGATTGTAACATAGCTGAAATTCAAAGCTCATTTATATCCATGCATCATCATTTATATCATGCTAGCGGAATTTAAAGCATAGCATGCTCATTCATAAAAAAAAATAATTGAAACATAATTCAAGCTTTGCACACATATCGAATCAAATGATAATGCGTTAACTGAAATAAACATCAGATTGAATGTATATATTTGCATCAACTTGCAATTAAACATAAGATTGTGAATATACTTGCCTCGGTCCTTTACACTCAATCAAATTTAATTTACTCGAGAGTGGAAAATTTTGTAAGAATATACATATCACAAGATGAATTTAATATCTTGGTTAAAGTATGAGAGAAAATGCACATGTGATGTCCTTAACTTTTAACGTCTCAATTTGATATAAAAGCTGTTGAGGTTAAGAAATCAATTAAAACATCTTAAAATAATTTAAGAAAATAATATTTTATAATTTTAAAAACAAACTGTACATCAGGGAATTACTTCACTTTAACTCATCGGAGACTACGGATGACATCATCAGAGACTAAACTTAGCCTGTCGGAGACTAAGGCTGACGTCGTCAAAGACTAAACAACTCCTCAGGGACTGATGACATCATCTTAACTCATCGGGGACTAATGGCGACATCATTAGAGACTAACTTCTCATCAGAGACTAATGACGTCATCTTAACTCATC
>CM025780.1:9693190-9749003 GCA_014636745.2 Centella asiatica | reverse complement strand
TCATCTTAACTCATCGGGGACTAATGATGACATCATCAGAGACTAACAACATCTTATCAGAGACTAAAAATATCTCATCAGAGACTAAAATTTCTTTCATCGGAGACTATTTTACAAGGTCAGAGACTAACTTAAACCCGTTGGAGACTAGGTTAAGGCCTGTCTCAGATACAGGGTCATCTTCCTCACTCCTCCATGGGTGGTGCTTTCAACCATAACCACAGTTAGGTCAAAACTCATCATTCTCTCAGTGATACGTAACATTTCCTATGGTCTGCATGCCATCCTAGACACGGTTTAGGGTTCAAACTCAGGTTGAAGAATACTCAAGCATGGGGTTGCAACTACTGACAAAAGAATAGCCCTCGAGCATCAAGGGATGATCTTTCACCCAAACGATATATATATATATATATCACTTGCCAAACAACAAGAGCTGTTGGATTGTTTGAGATTTGATTTCAGCCGTTGGTTGGATAAAGACAGTAACAAGCTTTAGAATGAAGTGATTGGTTTGAAAAGGCAGTGTTACGGGTGTTTAATAGTTAGTCAATCATCTATCATAACCCACTCTAGTGTACTGTTGGAGATGATATGCACTTGACGGGTCACATGCTTAACTCTGAGATACATTTATTACTCTTTGTCCCACAGTAGTCTTTGGTTCAAAGTGAGTACTATAGCTCACATCAGCTCACACTCGTGTGCTTCTACCCACGTGAAAACATACACACACACAAGGTAAAACTTGAATAAAATAATCTTTTAAATACTCATGCTCAAAATACATTTAAAACCTTTTGGACATCACATTTCCATTGAACTTTTATTTAAGATATGAATACATCATTCATACCAAAAGGAGAAATTAAACTTTCATGCATAAAATAAATAAATTACAAAATGAATTAATCATATAACAAAACTCATTTAAATTTTCGGGTTCTCACATGCATGCTAGTGTATAAATATGAATTATCTCCATATTTTACTTTATAAGTGTTCACACCTGCAGTGTATAACTTATATCCTTGAAGCTTCTTTGGATGCCAATCTCTCCTTGTTGGACTGCCATCTATATTTTAATTCCACTGCCTTTAGACTTGAGTTAGTGGATTTGTGAACTAAGACATGTGTCATCCTATATGTGATTTTTAGTCTCTAATCATATCCCCTGATGGGCTTTTTTGTTCATCACTGGATATTTATTCCCTGATGACCAATTTTATTTATTAGTGAATATTTATCCCCTAACGCACAAGCACATTAGTGCTTTACAATTTATCCACTGATGCCCTAGCACTTTGGCGCTAATGTAAATTACACGACGACTTTGGCGGTGAGTAATTTTTGAGTTTTGCGTTGTTGTTGATTTGCCCGACAACTTTGGCGATAGTCATTTTGAGTTTGGCATTGTTGTTGATTTTCCCGATGACTTTTGCTTTAGTAAAATCATCTCAAGGCTACTTTAATACATTGGAGTGTCTTTGCCTTAGTCTCTGGTAGCTAAAGACTTAGTCTGTGATGAACAAAAACTTAGTATCTAATGAACAAAAACTTAGTCTCTAATGAACGAAGGCTTAGTCTCCAAGAAGCTAATTTTTCTTGACCAACTTTGACTTTTGTTGAGCTCTCCAAATGCATTCCTTGTAGTCTCTTATGCTCAATTGTAGTCTTTGAAAGTAGATTCTTATAGTGCACTACTATAGGTACATGTACAATTACAAATTAAACAATTCTAAATGTTTATACATCATCATCAAATGTTATAATTTCTAACAACCTCCCCTTATTTATGATTATCAATGATAAGCATAAATCAAGGTTTGATGATGATGTCAAAACTCAACCTTATAACACCATTTCTTAGATTTGAATTTAGAACATGTAAAAACATAATTGTACATGAACTTAACAGTGACGGTTTTGTTGTTTCAGTTCCTTGATGCCCAACCATCATTTTGTTAATATTTTGAAAAATTCTTTCCTTGTCTTTATCAGAATTACTCTTTGTTTCCCCTACCTTGATCATTTTCCCCCTTTTCAACATCAGCATCTTAATGTTGGAGGGTGGTAGAAATCACCAGTATAGGTTGACTAGTAGGAAGAAATTGTTTGAGCTTTGTTTGAAAGCCATTGATTATGAAGTGTTGGAGCTTCATGTCGTACTTTGTGACGACCCCAAAATCCCTTAATGGATCAGGGCTTCGTCAAAAGAAGGAAAAGATAACCATACATCCATTCATAGCATAAATACTGGATAAGGGCAGTATTAGAGAGTTATTACAACCCAAGAATAATATAATTACAGCGGAAGCTATTACATCATCTTTAATTACAAACCAAAATCAACACTACTTCTAATATCTTCCTCCCTTCCTTCATATCTTCCTTCCTTCCTTCCTCAGTCTTATCAAAAGAGTAAATAACTTAGTAGTTTATCATCTTTGCTTTCCCCTTATCAGAGGGTTCGGCCTTAGCGTTCTGTCTTGCAAGACATTAAGATTCAACAAGGGTGAGCGATTTACGCCCAGCAAGTATATACACATCGAAGAAGTATATAAGCAATTTAAAAGAATGTATCTGGAACATCGAAAGAAGTTCAAGTCTGTTTATGAGGCTTAGTGAAACAATGCCAAGGCCTCGGAAACCTTCAAAGATCATTGAGGATTCACTGATGATACACAACGTGTGATCCTCCTTGAAGAAAGACAGGTATACACCTGAGCATAACTTTCTCAAAATATCCATCGGGGCTAAATCCGTGGATCTGCTAACCATACAGTACACAGCTGGCCAAACTGGACTGCATGATCCCTCTTGTGTGGACTACGTAGTCACTTAACATTCCTCTAGGTCAGGTGAAGAACACATCAGCACCTTTCCCTTCCTCTTGCTAACCATGTGGCATAACCCCTTTAAGGGACATCATTCTCATTCATTTGCACAGATATAAGGTTGTAACATAGTTGAAATTCAAAGCTTAGTTATATCTATGCATCATCATTCATATCATGCTAGCGGAATTGAAAGCATAGCATGCTCATTCATAAAGAAAAACAATTGAAACATAATTTAAGCCTTGCACGCATATCGAATCAAATAATAATGCGTTAAACTAAAATAAACATTAGATTGAGTGTATATACTTGCATCAACTTGCAATTAAACGTAAGATTGTGAATATACTTGCCTCGGTCCCTTTGCACTCAATCCAATTTAATTTACTCGTGAGTGGAAAATTTTGTAAGAATATACATATCACAAGATGAATTTAATATCTTGGTTAAAGTATGAGAGAAAATGCACATGTGATGTCCTTAACTTTTAACGTCTCAATTTGATATCAAAGCTGTTGAGGTTAAGAAATCAATTAAAACATCTTAAAATAATTTAAGAAAATAATATTTTATAGTTTCGAAAATAAACTGTGCATCAGGGAATTACTTCACTTTAACTCATCGGAGACTACGGATGACGTCATCAGGGACTAAACTTAGCCTGTCAGAGACTAAGGTTGACGTCATCAGAGACTAAACTTAGCCTGTCGGAGACTAAGGCTGACGTCATCAGAGACTAAACTTAGCCTGTCGGAGACTAAGGCTGACGTCATCAGAGACTAAAGTTAGCCTGTCAGAGACTAAGGCTGACGTCATCAGAGACTAACTTAGAGTCTCTCAGGGACTATCTCATCTCGTCAGAGACTAACTCATCTCATCAGAGACTAACTTAGAGTCTCTCAGGGACTATCTCATCTCGTCAGAGACTAACTCATCTCATCAGAGACTAAGTTAAGACTTGCTTCAGATACAGTGGTGTCTTCCTCAATTCCTCAAGGGTGATGTTCTTAACTATAACCATACTTAGGTTAACTCTCATTATCCTCTCAGGATACATAACATTTCCTACAGTCTGCATGCCCTCCTAGACATGGTTTAGGGTTCAAAACTCAGATTAAAGAAAATACTCGAACATGGGACTGTAACTGCTGACAGAAGAATGTTTGGTAGTTAAGGGCTTGTCTACCAGGTGGTTGTCAACAATATTACACCCTTCTTAGACAACTTTTTGGAATAAATGACATTAACTCTAGGCGTGAAAACATGCATCAAGTCATTCGTTTGCAAATAAATGAACAAGGTATTAAACGTGGTATGTATGACCGAACAAAAGTGTAAGAAATAGAGTAGGACTTTAATGAAATGCTCTTACCTCCTTGGTGGCAAGAAAGAGTTAAAAGCTCTAGTTGTTCTTCCAAAAAGGACAGTTGTTTAGAGAGTAAGTTTGGATTTGGTGGTACACCGTATAGAAGTTTATGAAAGTGGGGCAAGGGTTGTACCAACGTGATATATATATGTCACCTGTTTAGCAACAAGGGCCGTCGGATTAATTTGATATAAGCCGTTGGCTATGAAAAGAAAAGAAGTGACTGATGAGAAAAAGGTTGGTTGCAACGACTGCTAGTACCCATCGGTCGTTTTTCGTAGCCCACTCTAGGGTAATGATGGAGGTGATGTGCATTAAATGCTACTGTCCCTCAGCAGTTGGGTTTAAAATAAAACGGGTACTGTAGCTAATCTTGTTCACACTTGGTGAGCCCTTTCCCACGTGAACTCACCCTCTCACAAGACAATTCTTGAATGCAATAACCTTTTAAATACTTGAGCTTCAAAATACATTTAAAATCTTTTGGACATCACATTGCCATTGAATTTTTATAAGAAAATATAATTTCATTATTTATACCCAATAAGGAAATAAGCCTTCATGCAGAAAATAAAATAAATCTCATAATCAAAATTTCATTGAGATTTTTGGGTTCTCACATACTTTCTTTGATAAATGCTTTAAAAACATTCTGTGAGTACAACTGCACTTGACCTATGTGTGATCAAATATTTTGATATAAAGTGTGTTGCTGCATAATCTAATAATCTTAGTTGTTTGTATCCAACCAAACATACACAAGAGGTGGTGTGTGAAACAATTTCTCTCTATTCTTTTCTTCAAGGATTTCATCTTTGCTCACACCCTCTCCTTTTGCCTGACTTTTACAAGTCAGCCTCTCATACTTACTTTCCCAAAAAAATCTTTGCTTTAATTTCTTTTTCCTCACCTTTTTCCAAACACAAGATTTGACTCTCATTTTGAATTCTCTCAAGCTCACTAAATATAAAATCTTCCTATTGTAGGTGACCTGGAGTGGTGTAGAAAATAAGAAGTAAGTGTTTTGTATCCGAGGATGTTTGATAAAATACAATTGTATTATCCACTGATGAGTTGAGAGTTGCTATTTATGTTTCAGCTACAACTCGTCGCACCGCCTCCAGAGGTGTCAGTGCCTATGCCACTTTCAGACAGATTTTGCCTTTATCTCCAACATAGACTTCGCTTGATATAGGTAGAGATAGAGACACGCAACAACGGGTTGATGCGTCGCTCCATTGCACACCAGAGGACCAACAAACTCTTTGATATTTGGAGGGTCTCGTACCAGGACGTGTCTCTCACCCTCACCAAGGCACTAATTGAGACTTTGATCTCGGTGAGCGACTATTTCAGGCTCTCGCACCCCACTGCAGCCGACCGGGATTGCGATGCACGACCTTGTGCAAAAGGTTGAAGAGGCGTGCCGTTATGCGCACAGAATGATGGAAGAACTCGATCGCGAGGCCTTGTATTAGATGTATTTTAGCAGCACTAGTAATCACAATTTAGGCCATATGTTTTTGTACTTAGGCTTCAGAGTTGATTTTCTTTTATTTTGATAATTACAGTAGCCATAAGTATTTTGGCATGGCTCCCATAGTTATCAATCGAAGCTCTGCTAGTATTAAAGTGAATTGTAAATTTCCACTATTGTACCCCTTTTGATATTATTAGCATTATGGAAATTTCATCCTTAAAGGTCTTATGAATTATGCACGATTATTTACGAATGTTTCTAATTGTTATGAGTTCCATATGAGACACATGAAATTCTCTTACGAAGGAGGAATGAAAGAAGGAAAAAAAAGGGACTATTTACCTTAATTATTTCTTTTCTCACTTGTAGAAAATGCCTCCAATACGAAGACCACGAACTACTCGAAACAAGAACACCAGTGCCAATTGCAATGCGGATGACCAAGGAGACCAATGAAGTATCAACCCAAATGATAATCGTGAAAACAACAACAACAACAACAAAAAGCAGGACAATCCAATCACCCTGCTGAAGAACATGATTAGAGAAGCAACTCAACAAAATAACAACATGATTAGAGAAGAAGTCTAACCCAAAGAAAGAAGGTCAAACTGTGACCTTTGACAAAAAGAAAATAAGTTGTTACAATTGTGATGGGTTAGGACACTTTGCTAATGAGTGTAGGAAGCCTAGATCAATTGAGAGTTCTAAGGATGACAAGAATGGAAAATCAAGAAATGATTTTGCTGACAATAAGTATAAATCAAAGAGCAAGGCCTTGATTATTAAAGGCAAAGACTGGATTGACAACGATTCGGATGAAGAAATTATTAACTTTGCCTTTATGACTCAAGCTGATGAGCCAAGTGATTCTCCAAAGGTATGTGATTCAACTTAGAACTTTAATGTGCTTAATCTATTATTACATCTAGTATTGAAAGCATACAAAAGGATATGTTTGATTTGCATGTTAGTTTTAGATCATTAATAATTAAACATGTCAGAATCAAAGAATCACATGACCAACTCTCAAAAAGAAATAAATTTCTTGAAGAGAGATAATTTGACACTATCAAGACAAAATGGAATAAACCTCATCATATGATTGATTCTTTGAAAAAGAGGGAATATTACTTAGTCAAACAACTTGAAATTGAACAGGCTAAGATAAGATAATGGAACCAATCCTCTAAAAAGCTGTCAAACTTGGTAGGAAGTCAAATGGTAGGTCAAAAATCTGGTCTAGGTTATAATGAGTACCTATGAAAAAAACCAGAAATAGAAGAGAGTGAAGGGATTGCTAGCTCTATGACTCACAAGCCAATTCCTTTTAAAAGGATTAATTTTGTCACACTTGTCAATGAACCTAAGTTAATCAACACTCAAAGTCAACCTATTACTGTTGTTATAAAAAATGATCAAAATTCAGTGAATGTTGATGAAAAGAGTTCAAGCCAAAGACTGAACATAAGTTTCATGACAAAGACTCAATTAAACAAGAAATTAGAGAAATTGGCTAAGTCTAAGGAAGAAAAACAATTGGAGTCTAGCAGTAGTAAAAGAAATAGGAATGGAAAAATATGCATTAATAAATATACTAATTATGCTAGAATGCTTGATACTCTTAGAAAAATATGTCATATATGTGGTAACCCCAACCACATTGTCATACACTGTAGGAGTAAAAATAGATTTCATATAGAAGAGACTAAGCCAGCAAAGATAGCTAAAGCAAAATCACCTTTAAATAAGTCTAATCTTCTTTGCAATAAATGTGGAAATTCTAATCTTGACAGTCTCTCTCCTTCTAAAACCAAGACCAATGATTGTCCTATAAATGTTAAAACTTATAAAAGACAATCAACTCCATCAGAGTCAACTCTTGAATCCAACACTAGCGAGAAAGGACCCAAGAAAATATGGGTCCCAAAATGTTCTAACCAGTTATTCTTACTATGTAAGGCAAAAAGAAAAGATCATGGTTCTTAGACAGTGGATGTTCAAGGCACATGACAGGAGACAAGTCCCTACTTACAGTATGAAGAAATGATTGACCCTAAGGTAACATTTGGAGATGACAACAAAAGATATACAAAGGCCTATGACAATGTTGAACATGGAGATGTCTTCACTGAAGTATCACTAGTTGATGATGACTTAAAACATAATCTATTGAGTTTGAGTCAACTATATGATAAAGGATTCCATGTCACCTTCAAAGAATATCAGTGCCAGGTATGTGAGAAGGTGACTAGAGATGTGATCTTGATAAGGAAGAAAAAAGGAAATTTATACACTGCAAATTTGACCTCCTTTACTGATCAAGTCACATCTCTATAGCAAAGCCTTTGTTAGTGAAAGCTGGCTTTGGCACAAGAAGTTGTCTCACCTAAATTTCAAAAATATCAACATTTTGGTGAGAAAAGGCTTAGTAGCTGACATTCCTCAATTGAAGTTTACACAAGATGGTTTGTGTGATTCATGCCAGAATGGAAAATAGAGAAGTGTGTCATTAAAGATCAAACCAACAACATCAATCACTAATCCTTTACAATTATTACATATGGATTTATTTGGTCAAGTGAATGTGATGTTAATATTAAGGAACAGATATGTATTGGTTATAGTGGATGATCACACAAGGTACACTTAGGTAAAGTACCTTCACTCAAAGGATGAAGCTGCTCAGTGAATTATTGATCATATTAAGAAAGTAGAAACTGAGTCAGGAAAAACAGTAAGGGTAATAAGGAGTGATAAAGGAACAAAATATAAAAATTCCCAAGTCAATGAAATCTACACTGAAAACGGAATAACTCATCAATTTTCAGCTCCTATAACTCCTAAAAAAAATGGAGTTATTGAGAGGAAAAATAGAACTCTCATTAAAGCAGCAACGAAAATGTTAGAAGAGTCCAAGCTTTTAACCTATTTCTCGAAAGAAGCAATAAGCACTACATGCTTCACACAAAACAGGTCCTTGATCAACAAGACTTAAAACAAAACACCTTATGAGTTAATAACTGGTAGAAAACTAACTCTCAAGTTTCTTCATGTGTTTGGCTGTAAGTGTTTTGTTCTAAGAGACTCATCAGAGACTAAAGAAAAATTTGATAACAAGTCTAATGAGGCAATTTTCTTGGGTTATTCTTTATCAAGTAAAACATATAGAGTTTACAACTTAAGAACAAAAGTCAATGTGGAATCTGTACAAGTTGTATTTGATGATAGCAAGATTCCTGGAATGATTGGTTAAGGACTACATGAAACTCTCAGATTTGAGAATGAATTGGATGCATGGAAAGACCTATCAGAGACTGATGAACAACCCTTATATGACTATGTCCCTTCAATTAGTGAGGAGGAGTTAATGGTTGTGTATGAAGTACCAAGGACTAATACTCCATCAGAAACTAGAGTATTAGCATCAAATGTGACGACTCCAGAATCCCTCACTGGATCAGGGCTTCGTCAAGAGAAGGAAAAGATAACCACACATCCATTCTATAATAATTACTGAAAGAAACAATATTAAAGAGTTATTACAACCCAAAATATTACATATACAGCGGAAGCTATTCTATTTGTATACTATAATACAAAACATCACTTCTCAGATCATCTTCCTTTCTTCCCTCCTTATTGGCATTACAAAGGCTAGCCAACCTCAGTAACCGATTATTTTTGCCTTCCCCTTGTCCGAGGGCTCAACCTTTATATTCTGTCTTGCAAGGCATTAAAATTCAACGAGAATGAGCGATTTACGCCCAACAAGTATATAAATAATTTGGGAAAGCAAATCTGGAATGATTCGAAAGATTCAATTTTGTTGAGAGGCTTGGTGGAACAATATTAATGCCTCAGAGATCTTTAAGAATCTTTAGGATTACTGATGATAAACAATTGTGTAATCCTTTTTAGAACGAAGCATAACTTCCTTGAGGTAAAAATATCCATCGGGGGCTAAACCCGTTGGATCTGCTAACCATACGGTATACAGCTGGCCTAACTGTGCCCGCATGATCCCTCCTTGTGTGAACGTACGTAGTCACATAATATTCCTCTAGGTTAGGTGAAGAACAAATCAACACCTTTCCTTTCCTCTAGCCATCCATGTGGCATAACCCATTTAAGGGACATAGGATTCTCATTGATTGCACATATATAGTATTGAAAAAAATAACTGATATAACAAAGCTTCTTTATATCCATGCACTTTCATTCATATCATGCTAGCAGAAACTAAAGCATAGCATTGTGATTCACAAGGAAATTAAATATCATAACTTTATATGCAAGTCGGATCAATTGATCATGCGCTTAACTGAAATAAGCATAAGAGTGATAATATACTTGCCTCGGTCCTTTGCAACAAAGATTCAAAATTCAACTTACTGGTGAGTGAAAGATTCTGTAAATTATGCAAATAATATTTTAATACCTTAATAAGAATTTATGGAAAAAAAATATGTATGTGATGTCCTTAGACTTTATTGTTATAAAGAATAACATCATAAAATAATTTTAAAAAAATAATGTTTTATAGTCTTGATAACAGACTATGCATCGGGGAATAATTTTCTCATTATCAAACTCGTTAGGGACTGATATCCTTAGCCATCAGAGACTAGGAATTTCCTCTATCGGAGACTAAGAAATCTCCTTCATCAGAGACTACAAAATTTCCTTCATCAGAGACTACGGAATTTCCTTCATCAGGGACTATGGATTTTCCTTCATCAGAGACTATGGAATTTCCTTCATCAGAGACTATGGATGACATCATCAAGGACTGAACTTAGCCCATCGGAAACTAAGGAATGACGTCACCAGAGACTAACAACTCATCTGGGACTGATGACGTCATCTTAACCCTATCAGAGACTAAGGTTGATGTCATCGGAAACTAAATAGCTTACCAGAGACTGATGACGTCATCAGGGACTAAACTTTAGCCTGTCGGAGACTAAAGCTAACGTCATCCGAGAGTAAATAACCCGTTGGAGACTAATGACGTCATCGGGGACTAAACTTTAGCCTGTTGGAGACAAAAGCTGACGTCATCTGAGAGTAAATAACCCGTCGGAGACTAATGACGTCATCGGGGACTAAACTTTAGCCTGTCGGAGACTAAAGCTGACGTCATCATCAGAGATTAACAACATCTCATCAGAGATTAACAACATCTCATCAGAGATTAACAACATCTCATCAGAGATTAACAACATCTCATCAGAGATTAACAACATCTCATCTGGAGCTTGCTTCTGCTACGATGGAAGACCTATCATGCTCAAACTCAGCTTATGATGTCTTAAGAAGATGCAAAAGAATAAGAACTTAGCATAAATCTTTGATGCTATGCACGAAAGAAACTGAGTAGGGTTCTAGGTTCTTACCTCTTTGTTCTTAAGGGTGAAATCAAAGCTGGACTGAAAATAATTTTCCGAAAGAAGAACTTGGAAATTTATGGAGATGATAAGTTTAAACAAAACTCTGAAAAGAGAAACTTTGGTAAATGAATTAAAATTTCATCTCGAATGAGGTATTTATAGAGTTCAAAGGCAGTAAGCTAAGGTTAAGCTTTAGGATAACATGATTGGTTAATTTGGACGGTAAAACAGCTATTCATCATGACTTCTTAACAGCAAATAGTTGTTGTCCTACATGCATGAAAACTTAGCCACCTAAATAGTTTCTAATCAAACACGTAAGAAAACTTAGCCACCTAAACAGTTTCTAATCAAACATGTAATCACAAATCCAACGTAACCCTCTCCTCTTTTTCCTTACTGATCAATGATCAATATAATCTTAAATGGGATTTGCTAATCCCCTTTTTAATACCTTCTTAAGGAACTTAACCTCATAATTATGAATATCACATCATCATAAAAATTTTCGTTGTAGATATGAATTCTTCTTCTTTCTTTTTTTTTTATAATTAAAAAGGCTAACCTCCATGCAAAAATATAATAATGCAAAATAAAATTATTTCTTATCATAAAATACATTTAAAATTTTTGGGTTCTCAGATCAAATGAATCACAAAAGACTAGTAATACAAGTGCACAATTAGAGACTAATGAAATACCATAGACTAATGAAGCTAACAGTCAAGAAGAGACTGACAGTTTAGGGGAGCTAACAATGAAGAAGTCACTGGTTTCGGGGGAGCAGTCTCTAATTCAACAACTAGAACTGGACAATGTTCACCTAGATACTAAAGCCTCATCTTCAAGATTGAATCTACCACCTGCAAGACCATGGTTGAGAGACTACACAACAAATTTGATAATTGGATATTTAGAGGAAAGAGTCAAGACAAGAACTATAACACATAATGAGTGTCTTTATCTCAGTTTTCTTTCAAAATTGAGACAAAGAAAATTAAAAAAGCACTTCAACATCCTGACTGTGTAATAGTCATGCAAGAAGAACTAAACCAATTCACAAGGAACAAAGTCTGGAGACTGGTGCCCAAACCAAGAAATAGATCAATAGTTGGTGCCAAGTGGGTCTTCAGAAACAAGTTAGATGAAGCTGGTACAATCACAAGGAACAAAGCAAGACTGGTAGCAAATGGCTATTCTCAAGAAGAGGGATTTGATTATTATAAAACCTTTGCACCAGATACAAGTCTTGAAGCTATAAGGATTTTTCTAGCATATCCATCTTATAGAAACTTCACAGTGTAACAAATGGACCTCAACAGTGCTTTCTTTAATGGAAAGTTGGAAGAAGAGGTCTATGTTGAACAACCACCTGGTTTCATAGATCCCAAGTTTACAAAACCATGTCTACATGTTAGATAAAACACTTTATGGCTTGAAACAATCTCCAAGGGGCTGGTATGATACTCTCTCTCAATTTTTAATTAAAAATAAATTTGTTTGAGGTATCATAGATAAAACTCTTTTTTATAGAAAACTGGGTTCTAATTTAATACTTGTGCAAATATAAGTGGGTGACATTATATTTGGATCTACAAATGAAATATTGTGTAAAAAATTTTCAAAGTTAATGCATTCTAGATATGAGATGAGTATGATGGGTGAGTTAACATTTTTCTTAGGATTATAGATAAAGCAATCAACTGATGGAATTTTCATTAGTTAGTCTAAGTACATCAAGGACTTACTAAGAAAATATGATTTAGTTGATTGTACATCTCCAAAAATACTCATGGCCACTGTCTCTAAGCTAGATAAGGATATTAAAGGAAAGAAGGTTGATATAACTAGTTATAGGGGCATGATAGACTCACTTTTACATCTAACTGCAAGTAGATTTGATATAATGTTTGTCACATGCTTATGTGCAAGATTTCAAGTTGATCCTAATGAGTCTCATTTAATTGTTTTTGAAAGAATACTCAAATATCTAAAGGGTACCCCAAACCTTGGGTTATGGTATCCTAAAGAATTTAATTTTAAACTAATTGACTATTCAGATGTTGACTATGTAGGTTGTAAACTTGATAGGAAAAACACAAGTGGAAGCTGCCAATTTCTTAGAGGCAGACTAGTTTCTTGGTTTAGCAAGAAACAAAATTTAGTGTCAACCTCAATGGCTGAAGCTAAATACATTACATCTAGAAGTTGTTGTGCTCAGATCCTGTGGATCAAATCAACTTCTGGACTATGGTATGTCAATATCCAAAATTCCCGTCTATTGTGATAATACAAGTACTATAGCAATTACTAAGAACCCAGTTCAACATTCAAGAACAAAATACATTGATATTAGGTATCACTTCATTAGAGAACATGTTAGTGAAGGTACCATTGAATTGCATTGGGTTACAACTGATAAGCAGCTTGCTAACATATTCACAAAGCCTTTAGATGAACCCACATTTACTAGGTTAGTCTATGAGTTAGGTACGTTGAATTATGCTTCTAAAAGTTGAGTAAAATCTGAAAAGCAAGTTCTTAGGTTTCTAGAATCTAGAATTTAATTTTTAGATTGCAGCTGTTCTTGATAGACATAATTCCAGAAGCTAGAATTTAATTTCTAGATTGTAGCTATTCTTGATGGACAAAATTCCAGAAGCTAGAATTTAATTTCTAGATTGTAGCTATTCTTGATGGACAAAATTCCAGAAGCTAGAATTTAATTTCTAGATTGTAGCTTTTCTTATGGACAGAATTTAAGAAGCTAATAATCATTGAATTGATTGTTAGATAACTTTGGAAACAAAGTTGCAGCAGAGACTAAGGAATAAAAGAAAATTTAGTCTCTGATAGTTCTTTTTCACTAGTCTTTGACTAGTCAAATTGAACTATTGGAGACTATCTTAACTTTGTCTCTGAGAAAAATCAAGCAAGAGACTAAAATAGTCCCTGATAGTTTGTTTACTAGTCCCCGACAAGTAAAATTGAATTATTTTAGTCTTGATGGACAAAACTTAAGAAGCTAATAATCATTGAATTGATTGTAAGATAACTTTGGAAACAAAGTTGTAGTAGAGACTAAAGAATAAAAGTAATAGGATATTATCTTTTATTTGAGTTAAAAATTTTAGTCTCTGATAGTTTCTATTTACTAGCCTCTGACTGGTCAAATTGAACTATCGGAGACTACTTAAACTTAGTCATTGAGAAAAATCAAGCAAGAGACTAAAATAATCTCGATAGTTATTGAACTATAGGAGACTAACATAAATTAGTCTCTGAGAGTATTTGAGTGAGAGACTAAATTAGTCTCTGATAGTTCTTTTTCACTAGTCTCTGACTAGTCAAAATTGAACTATCAGAGACTAGCCAACATTAGTGTCTAATAGTTTTTTTTTTTGTCACTGACGAGTAAAATTCAACTATCGGAGCTAACTTAAGTTAGCCTCTGGTAGTCATTGAGGGAGAGACTAAGATAGTCTCTGATAACGTACTTTTATAAGGGCAAGAAATTAATTGTCTACAATCTTAGTCTCTGAAAAACCGATCATTATCTATAGAATCACATTTTTAAACTTTAATAAGGGCAAAATCAAATTAAACGACAATTCTATTCACTCACAGCGCTCTCTTTTTATTTCTCTCTCTGATAACTATGTGATCTAACTACTTGCAAAAAAGTTCTTCAAGTTTTACACAAGAATCATCAATGGCATCTAAGACAGTTTGCTTCATGTTCGGCGACTTCGACTTCATCAAAACCAATCATGCTGGAGTCTCCGATAAGAATGAATTTGAAGCACAGTACCATCCATTTGTGGATTTTCTACAAACATCAACGCTATCGTATGCCATTTACAAATCTCCTACACAGGCCGCAGAAATCATCACTGTCATGTGGTCCACTACAACCATCCAGGACGAGAGTGATGACTCTCATATGGTAACCTTTAGTTATGATGATGTTGTTCATAATATTGATCATGCAGTAGTTAATAATGTTTTAAATTTACCTACCCATGATATATTTGACTCTCCTTCTTCTGATGAGCAAATTATTGATATGTTTAAAAACCTGCATTATGATGAAGAAATTGCAATTGAAGGTACAATAACTAGACTCACCTTAGACAGGAATGGTCATTATTTTTTGATATTATGACTAAAGCATTCACATCTAAATGCAGTGGTTATGATGTCATCACTACACTCACACAACAAATTGTATAATGTGTTTTGTATGGTAGACACATAAATTTAGGGTTGTTGATTCTGAAAAGCATAATGGCTAAACTTAAAACTGGTGATAGACATAAAATTTATTATACTAGGTTCTTTATAATGATTGCTAATCATTTAATTCCTAACTTAAATATAACTGGTTTGCAAGCTGTGCCAACTATAATGCAAAGTAAGAGAAATTTCTTTGATGTGAAGAAGAAAGTTGCAAAGGTAAAGGTTCCTCTCTCTTTTCCTCCTATTATGAGATCACTTCTCATGGATAAGCATCTCAACCTTTATTCTCTATCTTTCTTTGAGGATCATTAACAGCAAACTAGAAACCCAACTGATCCTACAACATCTTCATAACAACAATCTACAACCCCCTCCATAGTCTCTCAAAAGACTGTGGTTGCAAAACCAAAGAAAGCCACAAAGTTACCCATCAAGAGAAAAACAAATGAGGGTGATAGTGAGACCGAGGGAGTAAAAAAAGTTGAGATGGCTCCTCAGAGAAAAAATAGATTGATAACCCTTAGCCAAGAACAAATCTATTGCCTTCCAAAAGGTAATGGAGGTTCAAAGAGACATCAGCAAACTAGAAATATCTTCTCAAAAGGATGTTGATATTGAAGAGAGTTCCCAACTAGGAACAACAGGTATAGAGTCTGCACAACCCCTTGTACAAAAACAAGGGAAAAATCATTATGGGAGAAGAACAAAAAGAAAAAGTGACACAAGGAGTGCACACACAGAGTCAAATCAAATTGATGCTCCTCAAATTTCAGTTCTTGAGGAGTAACCAATACTTCACTCTATACTTTCTCCTCATTCTTCTCCTAACTTTGATTCTTTAGAACCTAATAGTTCAAATCTTCTTGAATTTTTCCAAGAAGAGCCAACACTCATAGAAGATCAAGCATTGACCTTGGACAGATCCCTAACCACTTCTTTATTAATGGAACCCCTTCTCCTTGGTGTCACACACATTCTTCTTTACTTCCTCCTTTAAGACAGAGTGCACTTAACCAAATTAGTGAGGTGGAGAGAATAACTAGTGAGAGTCAAGCTCATGACTTGGAAAAAATAGAGATACATCAAAATCTAAAGAGTCAAGCTTTAGATAGCTTGGAAAAGAGAAAGAGAGAGAGAGCAACTAGTTGTCCAACTCCAAGAAAAAGGAAAGGGTGTGAGCAAGGATGAGATCTTGAACAAAATAAAAAAGAGAAATCTACATTCTCAATAGGTGAATTTTTAAAACCTATTAAGTCATCCACCTCCCATGAAGCTCAAGTATCTTCTGCTCCACATACACAACAATTCTCAAAAGATATTGAGAGAAGCTTTTAGCCAACAGATGCAGTACTTCAAATGCTGGTTGACATGTCCAATGAAGACTTTGAAGTTCTATATGGTCTTCAACAAAATCAATACAGGATATCAGCATTAAAGACACAAACTGTAAATGAACCCGAGGTTGCAGAGGAAAAAGAAGCCAATGTGGATGCTTGGATGGATGCAAGCTTCATAAACACCTTGGGTGAGGCAGCTGCACAACTACGATGAGATTACTTGACCACTCTAAGGTCCAGTGTAGTTGATCTCACTCCTAATGCAGTCTATGAGGAGTTGATCAAAACTGCCAAGACGCACATGAAGCTCCAACACTTCTTGATCACTGGTCTCAAGGCTGCACTCTAGAATGTTGAGACATGGATGGAATTGGAGACAGATAAAGTGCGTACATGCTGAGAGGAGACTTCAAGCACTTGAATCAAATGTCGAGTCCATTCTGCATCAACATGCCAAATTATCCAATGGCATTCAATAACTTCTTGTTCGTGTCATACCTTCTCTAGCTACTTCTTCTCCTCCACCTAAGGATGTTGATGTCAAAAAGGAGGAGAATAGTCAGGTAAGGGATGAAGTTCATGGTAAGGGGAGAGTTGTCACTGAGGATTCCAGTTACAAAGGACAAGGGAAAAGGTATCATGGTTGAAGACTCTAAAAAGAAAAAGACTACTTAACCAGGACAACCAAAGTTATTGGGTGATGCCATAAAGACAGCTCACTTTCCAACTTCAACGGAGATGATAGTTGATGGGAAAGTGGAGCTAGACTATCCTCAAGAGCAAAACCTTGTTGAAGCTAATGCATTATTTGCTCAACAACTTCAGAGGGAAAATGAAATGGTTGTAGAAAGGGAGAAAGAGGAAGAGAAAATGAAGGCAGCAACAAAAAAATGGTCAAGAGCTCAGAAGTCTACAAAATCAAGAAAAAGGAATAAAGAAATAGAGCAGGCTGAAAGAAAAACAAGAAGACAACCATTGTTAAGTGAAGCTCAAACTTTGGAGGTCAAGCTACAAAAGTTTCAGAAACTGCTTTGGTAACTGGGATTAACATTTGTTATCCCAGTAAGACGGCCTAGAACTTGTAGAAGGGGGGTTGAATACAAGTTCTTGAAATCTTTTCAATTCTTATTCTTTAAAGTAATATAACTTTCGGAATAAAAAGAACAAGACAAATTTATAAACAATTGGCTTTACTGATTAACAATTAATTACAAATTCTAACAATCATAAATCGATTGTCACCTTCAATTTTTTGTACTGTATATATACAAATCTATAGAATTGTACAACTTCTTGTATCTCTATAAATTCAATTACACCTTCTGATTCTAAATTGTAATTCAGCTTCTAATCCTATTCGATAAAGATTTTCTATGTAAAATCTAAATAGTAACTCTCATTCAATTCTAATTACAACTCTGGTATCCTTCCTAACCAGCTTCGTCTTCAACACAACTTCTTTGTCCAAGTTGAAGTCAACTTCTAATTGAATTAGAACTTTGTACTGCCTCAGATATTAATCTTCACTTTAACAGCTTCAACATTAGTCTCTGGCCAAGTATGCTTAGTCTCCGACAACTTAATCTTAGTCTCTGACATGCTTAAGCTTAGTCTTCGAGAGGCTTAAGCTTAGCCTTAGTCTTTGATAGAATTAGCCTTAGTCTCTGATAGACTTGGCCTTAGTCACCGATAGACTAAACATAATCCCTGACTTTGCTGAATTCTCCAATGCAGTTTTAGAAATCTCTTACAATACAAATTAATTTACTCTCTAATGAAAACTATATTACAATAATCAGAAAGTAAACTACCAGCTACAAAACTCAATTGTTATAAACTAGCTAATTGTACATTTGTATTTCTAAGTATTCTAAGTACAATCATCACCAAATGTTATAAAACCTAACAACATTCAACCATCCAAACCAGTTCCAAATAGTTGATTATCTATGATTGGAATGACCAACACTTATGAGATCAAGGAAGCTTTCAAGAAGAGTATTGAATAGAGATGGCAAGGAGTATCTCAAAGTCATTCAAAAATATGGAGAAATCCCGCTCCTGAACAAACTAAGCCTAGAAATGAGGTCATTCAAAGATTTGGAGTGGTTGTTAACTGTTGTACCAGAAAATTCTCAACTGAATTCAGATTTCAGAAAACAGATCTAGAAGAAACTTGAAGAGATGGAAAAATTGTTTAAACTACCACAAGTTCAAACTCCTCCTCTTCCTTTTGGATTACTTTATGAGAATTTTCGTGGAGACATAGTTTTCTTTGACTGTGAAAAATAGATCAACAAAGCAAGCCTAGGTGAACTTGAAGGATTCATCGCCTTACTCAAGGATTCAATTGATGAAAATAAGATCAAGTTCAGGAAGCTGCTAGAAGAAAAGGTCAGAGAAATCAACATGAAGATAAGAAATTAAAGAAAAGGTTGCAGCTGAAATTTTGTTTCAGAATAACAAGCCAGACTTAAAGGATTTCAACATGAGTCTAAGTGAAGCTGATTTTTTATATCAAAGATCTTAGTTCAGGTACATTTGTAGTTAATACATTCTTTAAATTTTTGGTTCTAAGTTATTCTTGTAATTTTAAGTTTTGACATCATCATCAACCTTGATTTATGTTTATCAAATTGATAATCATAAATAAGGGGAGATTGTTATGTTTTGTAACATTTGATGATGATTGAGCTTAGAATACTTAGAAATACAAATTTATAGTTAGTGCTACTTTATAGCAATTGAATTTTTGTAGCTGGTAGTTTACTCTCTGATTGTTGTAATATATTATTTCATAAGAGTAAGTTAATTTGTATTATAAGAGACTACTAGAACTATATTGGAGAATTCAACAAAGTTACGGAAAATTTTTAGTCTATCAGGAACTAACTGTCGGAGACTAAAGAATAAGCTTGTCGGAGACTAAGGCCAAGCTTATTGGAAAGTAAAGAATAAGCATAGCAAAGACTAAGTTAAGCCTGTCAGAGACTAAGCTAAGCCTATTGGAGACTAAGTTAAGTCTGTTAGAGACTATTGTTGAAGCCATAAGAGACTAAAGTGAAGTTTAATTTCTAATGTAATACAGAGTTCTAATTCAACTAGAAGTTGACTTCGACATGGACAAAGAAATTGTGTTGAAGACAAAGCTGATTAGGAAAGACACTAGATTTTTTTTTATTGAATGAAAGTTAATATTCAGATTGTGCGTAGAAAATCTTTATTAAATAGAATCAGAAGCTGTAATTGAATTTATAGAGATACAAGAAGCTATACAATTCTATTGATTTGTATATATATATATATATATATATATATATATATATATATATATATATATATATATATATATATATAAAGTACATAAAATTGAAGCTGACAATCAATTTGTGATTGTTAGAATTTGTAACCAATTGTTAATTAATAAAAGCAATTATTTATAAATTTGTCTTGTTCTTTTTATTCTGCAAATTATATTGTTTTAAAGAACAAGAATTCAAAAAGATTCATAGAACAAGTTTTAGGCTGTATTACTGGGACAACAGTACGCAAGTGAATTTGGGTCCTCTATGTTTAGTCATAGTTATTGGTATATCAATTTTTAAATTATATTTCACTTTGTGTTTAGGCAAATCACACACTTTCTTCTGTTTAGTAGCTTCACATAATGCCTTAGATTTAGCAATCACTTTCTTTTCTTTACCCTTATAGGTGCATGCAAGATTAGAAAAAGATTTATACAAATCATCACCATATAAAATTGTACCAGTTAATTTTTGTGGCTTTTCTTTGCATTGAAAAGATAAATGATTAATATTGTCACAGTTCCAACACACTTTTCTAGGGGCTTCACAATTAGGAGCATAATTATTAGCTTTGTTAACTCCTAACTTTCTATTTCTATTCTTTTTCTTATCATCTGATAGGCCTTTATCCCTTGAAAGGCTACTAGGGCCTGATGCACTCACATCCCCTGATGACTGTGTATCCACTAATGCGCAGTCATTTTTCTTCTTGTTGAGAACTTTGGGTGTCTTGGCAAGAATAGGCTTCTTACCACTTCCACCACTTGAGGAAGCTTCACTCTTAGGGAAAACATTCCCTCTTTCTAGCTTGGTTACAGCCTTCACAAACTTAGCAGGTTGCATAGGCCTTTTATAGCCTTCACAAACCTAAATTGAAGGTTACTTCACCTGAGTCCCTTCATAGCCAAGTCCAGAATTTAGATCGAATTTTTTGTTGTTTAGTTGATCTTCTAGTTTCTTACTAGAATCATTCCAATTTCTTATAACATCCTCCTCTTATTTTAGAGGTCCACTCTTTTCTCTTAATGGCACAGTCAAAAAGGTTAGGGTCTTGTTGAGTTCTTTTTCCAGATTTTCAAGTCTAGTAAGTTCTGATTCTAAAAGAGTGTTACTAGAAATTAATGTTGCATTGATCTTTTACACTCTCTCAGTCTCAGCTACAACACTCCTTAAAGTGTCATAGAGGTCTCTGATCTCACAGGTCATTTCCTTAACAGTTTTAAAGCAATTAGTTTTAGACATGTTAGGAGAAATTTTGAAACTAACCTATGAGCTGTTGTTGTCAATGGATGAGGCAATCAGAGCTAGGTTGACATATTCCTCAGCTTCTTCTTCATTTGAGTCAACCTAGTCCTTTCCCTCTCCTATATATGATTTTCCCCTCTTGTTTGCATTAAGAAGGTCAAAGTATTTTTTCTTGTAATTCACCACAGCTTCCTTCCCTTTGGGCTCACCTTCATAGGCCTTACAACACTCATTTGCAAAGTGTCCCATTTCATTTCACTTGTAGCACTTGATTTTTGATTTATCAATAAAGTTGTTTGTGCTACTAGGTTTCCTTGCTGAAAATTTATTTATCCCCTTAGGCTTTTGGAATTTTAGCTTGGAGAACCTTCTTACAAGGAAGGCCATTGTTTCATCCATATCCTCTAGCTCTTCAGGGGTGTACTTAGTCCCCTTTGAGCTAGCTTCTTCATCTCCACTCTCCTTTTAACTTTCTTCAGCATCTTTTAGTTGCTGCTTCATCAAGATACTTTGCCCTACTTCTCTTTATTCTTCTTGCTAGCCATCAGGGCTACATATTTAAGCTTCCTAGTATCCCTTGACATTTCAGATCTCTATTAAACCTCTAGTTCATATGTCTTTAGGTTACCATAAAGCCTATTCAAGTCTAGGAGATTCATGTTCTTGGATTCCCAATGGCTGTTGTCTTTGGATCCCATGATATGGGAAGTGCCCTCATGAATTTTCTGTTCACATCTTTGTTGGCATATACCTTCCTATACATTTTCATGTCATTTACCAACTTGTTAAATCTGTCAAACATTTTAATGAGTGATTTACCATATTTCATTGTGAACTATTCATACTGTTGTGTTAATAGTTGCAGCTTGTTCTCCCTAATATCCTTCGTACCATCACATAGGATCTAGATGGTATCCCATATTGAATTAGATGTGATGAGATTCATGATGATGTTGAGCATGCCATCATCTAAGCCATTATAAAGGATAACTTTTACTTTTAGATCCTTCTTTACTTCTTTCTTTCCTCAAAAGTCATGTCATCAATAGTCTTTGGGACTAGATGTTCAGGGACATTGACTCCATTCTCCACCTCTTGAGGAATAAGCTTCTTTGGTACGTGAGGACCTTCTTCCAGAACTTGTAAATATTATTCATTAATGGATCTGAGATGAACGATCATTCATTGCCTCTAGAAGATGTACTTCCCTCATTCCAACATGGGAACCTTACTATTTCCAACTTTGTTAGTCATAGATAAAGATCTTCTAGCAAGTGTAATTTGCTAATTGGCTCTGATACCAATTATTAGAAATGAATAAGCTAAGTGTTTTGGGGGGGGGGGGGGGGGATGAATACAAACATTACAACTTTTTCACTCTTTTAAAACTCAATGAACACAAACTGGAATAGCTGCAATGATCAGAAAAACCGTATTGAAATTAAAATGAACACACAAGCATTCAAGTTAAAATAGTTGTATCATAACTTGGGGTTTTCTATGAATCAATATAATCACAATGTATGTGAATAGAACTTCTCTTTGTTCACACTTCTAGCTTCTATTTCTCTATAACTCTCTTTTTCAAGAACAACTACAGAGCTTCTCTTTATAGTGTGTGAACTATATAGATATGTCTATGTGTTGTATATCTCGTTGTTTTATAGTGTGTTACAACCTTTACATATATAAGAAAACAGTGATTGAAATGATGTGATTACCATGCTTATTTTTCAACATAGCCGCAATATGTCTTGTTGATGTGACAAAAGTAAACCTCTAATGGCTACTGTTGCTTCCTTTTCACTTTTGTTCTCCATAAGTTTTTTTTACCGAAGGTTGCTATTAGACATCCATATTTCAAGTAATATCTTCCTAGTTATACCCTTTGTTTCTATGCAAAGTATTAGTGCATATCTTTTAATCCCTAATGACATGTAAACTAGGTCTTAATTATCCCCTAAAGACAAGCCCTAATGTAAACTTAATTCGTGTTTCACTTTCCACTGATGACAAGCCCTGATGTAGATTTGATCAGTTCTTCTTGATCCCTTGATGTTAAAACCCAATGATGTCCACTGATGTTATCCATTGATGTAGTGTATAGGCTATCCCCTGATGGTATTCCCTGGTAGTCAGACTATACCTTGATGGTTTCCCTTGACAGTCAAGGTATCCCCTGATGGTTTCCCCTGTGAGTCAAGTTATCCCCTGATGGTTTCCCCTAACAGTCAAGCTATTCCCTGATGCCTTTTTATACACTAACAATTTTGATAACTAATACTTTGTTGGCTTTATCTTAAATGTCTGATCTGCAGAATACTTGACTTCTTAAGTACAATTAGACCTTCCCTAACAATATCAAGTCCTTGAGATATCCACTGATGACTTGCCTAGTGCGATATCTACTATTCCCTGATAGACTAAGTTGTCTAACAGTGAATACTTATTTGTGTAAATATACTAAGGTTTGACAACAAATCATCATTCTCAACATTAAGCCTAACAATCTCCCCATATTTATGGTTATTAGTTTGTTAAACATAAATCTAATCAGTACACTGATGATGATGTCAAAACCAAAACTATACAAGATCAAAAATGAGAAATGCAATTGCATTGATCTAATTGTATTTGTACAAATTGAAAGAATAATTGTATACAAGTGTTTACAAAACTACTACAAGATTTACACTTTAGATTTCAGGATTCACCTTTTGTTGAGCAGAAACAAAGGGCAATGGATGACTTGATTCAATTGGTTGTGAGTCACTTCCAAGGCCTTGTCTTCATTGATCTGGATTTTGATCTGGAATCTAAGTTTGTTGTATTCCCCTCCTACCTTCAATTGCTCTAGCTCCTTTTGAAGTAGTTTTCTAAAGTTGATAATCTTGACATTCTTGCTGCATTCTAAAGCTTCAAGGATAGACCTAATCTCTTGCAAGTTGGTTGCAACAAGTTGTGTCCAGTAAAAGGTGACAATCTCCCCTTTTGAATTTTTGAACTCCACGCCCATAGGGTTTGTGATCATCTTTGGATATTCTTTAAATCTTTTTACTGGGGGAACATCCCTTACAACTGCTGAGTTCCAATCATTAGCTTTGGTTTCATTGATCTCCTTCAATACCTTCTTTATAAGCAGGGTTCTGAACTTGATGACATGTTCATTTATGTGATAAGCAATTTGGCTTAGAACATGCATCTCCTCCTCCAGGTCAAGCTCATCAACTTCATTTAGTCTAGCTTTAAAGGTTTCTCCATGGCTATGGGCAAGTTTCTATTGTCGTTGATGGCTTTCCTCAGCTTCTCAATTACCCCCTTCAAATCTCTATTCAGTTCAGTGGTGTCTAGCACTACCCTCCTGGCAAGTGAAAGTTGCTCAGCATCCATCCTCCTGAACCAGTCAAGAGTGACTATGAACTCTGACCTACTTTTCATTAGGATGACACTTATTTTCTATTTGTTTCTCTTTACACTGACATTTATGCTTTTTATGAAGTACATAAATGTTAGGCTCTTTTGTCTATCATCCCTCAGAGTTTCAGTAAGAGTGAGTAGTCCATATGTTATAAGAGTAGGAGCTTAAGCTTTAGCTTTAGATGACTTAGGTTCGGTAACATCAGGAGATGTTGGATTTTCTTTGTTTTTATCCCATGATGCACCTTTAGAGGGCTTAGATTGCTTGGGATGAGTTTATCTGGAGGTTCTTGGCTTTTAGAGCTTGTTGTGAAGAAGGAGTAGCACATCCCCTCATGGTTGACTTATAGGTTTCTCAACAACAATCCTTGACGATGGTTTTGAAGATTTCTCCCCCTTTTTGACAGCATCATTAGTGGAAGTTGAGAGTTGGGATGTGACTTGAAGAATTTGTTGAAGAATGTCAGCCATAGATAGTTGCAGAGTTTCCATGCTTGTGAGTTGGGGGTTGAACGCAGATGATTGTTGGTCAACACTGTCTATGAGCTTCTTGAACTTGAGCAAAGAATGGTTGGTGGCAAAAGAAACAACAATTGTCTGTACATTTTGTATTTTCCTTGTAACTAATGTATGTATTTTGTGAGATTCAACGTCCATAGATTGACCTAGCATGATCTATGATTTAAGAATCTTGACTAGGACATGATCTGTGGCATGTGAGAGCTCCTGCTTGAGCAATTTTATTGTATCTGACATGTGATTCTTCTAATTGTATAAATCAACTCCCATGATTTTTGAAAAATCACGCATACGAGTGTCATCTTTATCACTACTAGAAGAGCTGAGTGAATGTACAGTATATGTGTTTTCTCTATGTTCTTTATTTACAAGGATCTCATCCTTATCTCGCTCAAGCTCTCCTTTTTTTATGCCTTCTAAGGCATCACTTTTTATCTCTCCTTTTCATTGCCTTCTAAGGCAGTACTCTCTGTCTCTCTTTTTACCAAGGTCCTCTCAGAGGGTTGACCTTGCCTTTCTTCACTATATATTTTCTCACCTTCACTCAAAATTGTATAGTAGAGCTCCTATAGGTTTTGATCTCATCAACTGTAGATAGTGTTAACAAAGCATTTACAATTAAAGAATCCACAGTTGAGAGCTGAGAAGTGGAAAGAGATTTGTTTGTATTTACAATTGGGGATGTATAAGTACTTATTGAGGAATTATTTACAATATTTCCTATATCCCCTAATTGATCAACAGTGATTGGGTCATTTAGAAAAGAATCAATTGTTAACAAATCATAACTCTTAATCACTAAATCATTTCAAATGGGCTCCTCCATGAAATAAGAAATTAGAGGATTTGATGTCATGAAACTTAGTGTCTGTGTCATAACATATAAAGAAATTTGAGGTATAGAGGGGAGTGTTGGCTGAATCACAAAATGAGGAGGTGATCCATCAAAAGAAGTTGTATGTGCACTCACTGTGTCCATTATCTGCAAGTGGCTCTCAAAGACCCTGATGAGAGTTTCATCAGGGTCTGTGGCCAGTGTATGTGCCTCACTCAACTCTTGTCCCTAGTTGGGGACTTTATTCAATAACTGAGTCCTTTTGGGAGGAAGCAGCTAGAGATGTTTATGATTCCTTATTAAGGTCAGTATCATGTTGGGAGGATACTGCCCAGTCTGGTTTAGGGTTAGCTCTCTTGGCCTTCTTCTTCTTCTTCGACTTCTCCAAGCCAGTCACACTCTCTCCTTGCTCCCCCTCAATTGATGAGGTTACTTCTAAGGATTTTCTTTTACTAGCCGTAGTCTTTTAGAAGACTAAGGGTTGGGATATAGAGAGTTGTTGTGTAGAAACTAGTGATACTACTTGGCTAGGCTGAGAAGTGGTAATGATCTCAGCCATAGTAGTTGAAATAGAAGAATAGGAAGTTGAGAAGGAGATTATGTTACAGTTACCTATGACATGTGATGTAGAAGCACAAAAATGGCGTCTAGGTATGCCTTCTTGTTGATTTCCATAAACAATCTTTTTGTTTGCTTGAAGCACTAGATTGTCATGTCAGCATTCTTAACAGAAATATTAGGCAATTGAGCGTTAATAAGTAACATAAGAAATCTCACGTAATTTACCTCTGATTTCCTAGAGGTTTTCTCTCTAAGTTTTGTTACTAGGTCATAAAAAATTAGCTTGCTTATATTTATTTTAACATTTTTTAGTATGGCATACCCTATAAGTGTTAGTGATGTGATGACTTCAAAATTACTAGATTTTCTTGAAAAAACCTTAGTTATAGTGTCAAAGAGATAGGATAGTTCCCTATTGACATTTATGCATTTTAAGTCCTTGAACTTAATGGCTTGAGGATTATCAATCCTATAGCCTAGTGCAACTAAGAATTTTTACAACTCTGAGTCTGGGGAACTTCCACAAACTCAGTGTTGGGCAAATCTAGTGCAATATTTAAGAGAGAATGAGAGATCTTACCCCTTTGTCCTTTCACAAAGAAGGAGATTGACTTTACCTTTGCAGGGTTGGAGGATGAGTGAATGAATTTTTCACTGCTCCACAAGTCTAAAATCGCCTCTTTGTACACTATTGGCACTGAGAATATAGCCTTTTGGTAAGCAAAGTCTAACAAGTATTACATCACCTGCTTGTAGCATGCATCAACTTCTTTAACTGCGGAAAACACCACGAAGTTTGTTAATGGAACAATGAGCCCACTTGATAACATTTGTGTTAGGAATTATAGCATTTGATGATGATGTATAAACACTTAGACTTGTTTGATTTGTAATTGTGCATGTACATGCACTAGTGCACTATGAGAAACTACTATTAGAGACTGTAGGTGAGCATCAGAGACTACAAGGAATGCATTTGGAGAGTTCAATAAAAGTCAAATTTGGTCAAGCAAAATTAGCCTATCGGAGACTAAGTGTTTGCCTATTGGAGACTAAGATTTAGCCTATCAGAGAATAAGAGTTAGTCTGTCAAAGACTAAGGAATTAGCTTGTCGGAGACTAAGTTTTTGCTTATCGGAGACTAATATTTAGCCTATTGGAGACTAATAGTTAGTTTGTTGGAGACTAACAGTTAGTCTTTCAGCAACTAGGAATTAGCCTATCGGAGACTAAATTTTTGCCTATCGGGGACTAAATTTAGTCTGTTAGAGACTAAAATTTAGTCTATCAGAGATTAAGAGTTAGACTATCAGAGACAAAGAAAATTAGTCTGCCTGAGATTAAAATTCTATCATGTCAGAGACTAAGTAAAATTAGCCTATCAGAGGCTAAAATTTAAGCCTATCGGAAACTAAGGAAATTAGCTTGTAGAAGACTAAAATTTTAGCCTATCAGAGACTAAAATCTTAGCATGTCGGAGACTAAAGTTTGTACTATCAGATACTAATGTTGAAACTACCAGATACTAAGGAAAAGACTCCCCATTGCATTGAAGTAGTCTTAAGAAGATTTGATTAAAGCCAAAGTCATTTACCTATCACCAGAGTCTAGGCATCAGGGGATAAATTTCTCGGCGTCAGGGGGATAAATTTCTTGGCATCAGGGAATAAGTTCTCGGCATTAGGGGATATATTTTTCGGTATTAGGGGATAGGTTTCTTGTCATTAGGGAATGGATTTCTCGGCACCACAGACTGTCCATCAGGGGATAAAATAATCAGAGATTAAAAATGAGATACGGGATGACATATGGCTGAGTTCACAAAACTGCTGACTCAAGTTAAAGGCAGTGGAATTAAAATATAGATGGTGGTCCAATAAGGAGAGATTGGCTACCAAAGAAGTTTCAAGGAAATAAGTTATAAATACACTCATATGAGTATAAAGACTGCAGGAGTGAAAACTACAAAGATAACTTATAGTTATAAGTTATACTTACATACAAGCATGCATATAAAGCTGCAAGTGTAAAACCTACAAGCCGCAAGTGTAAAAACTATAAAGATAACTTATATAGTCTTGAAGAAGAAAATAAGGAAGCTTGTACAATAAAATCCAGGGAAGCTCATAGTGATAAGATATATGCTATAGATAACCTACCATTAGAGAAGAAAATAAGGAAGCTGGTGTAGTGAATATACACCAGAAAGGTTACATAACAAGTAGGCATGCAAGTTGGTGTGAAAAAGAGAGGTTATGTAACAGAGCTACAAGTACCAATAAAACATCAAAGATATTTTTATAAGCAATTCAAAGAAGGAGCCTGGAGGACAAAGAAGTGTCTATAAATAGACATAGAAAAGATGAGATAAATATCACAGAAAAAGATCTGAGATCTGAGAGAGAAAAATATAATAGAGAATATACAAACATAGAAAAGATATATAGTTTTTCTCTCTTGTAATAGAAACTGAAACACTTGTTTTAGAAAAGGTAGCTAATTAAAAATTCATGTTGCAGCAAACCCTCGAGATTAATAAACTTTATTAATCTTGAAATTTCTATGTTGTTTTAAGTTGTCTATTATATTCTTTCTTTTTAACACATAGAACCTACATCATAATACAATACTTGTTCATTCCTTTTGTTCATTGTTTGCAAAAAGTTTGAAAAGTTAAGAGTATTGTATTCAAACCCCCTTGTATAATACTCATCTGGAAAAAACAATTGGTATCATAGCAGGACAGTTTTCACTAACTGTAAAAGATCCAAGATGAGTACCAAGAAGATTGCAAGCATTAAAATCTCTGTTCTTGAAAAGATCAATTACAACATGTGGAAAAGAAAAATGATGATGTTCATCAGCACTCAAAATCCCATATACCCAGGGATTCTTAAGAAAGGGCCTGTCATCCGTATGAGATATGTTCCTGAAACTAGAAAGGATGGAAAGGTCATAAAGCAACACTATGAACCTAACGATCCATCTGAGTATACTGATATCGAGATGGAGAAGGCATCAATGGATACACACCTTCAACTCATTTTAAGTGAAGCACTAGATAAGGTGATGTATCACAGTGTTATAAACAACACATCTGCAAAGCAAATTTGGGACACTCTAGAAGTTTTGTGTGAGGGAACAGTAGAAGTAAGGAAGAACCAAAAGCAGATTCTGATAACTCGGTATGAAACCTTCATGGAAAAACCAAATGAAGGCATAACTGAGGTATTTGAAGGACTCAATAAACTTATAAATGAACTCCAGTTACATAGAAATAGATATGATAATGATGAGGTCAATCTAAAGTTTATGCTGACCCTTCCAGACCATCTGAAAAACAAGACGACAACAATCAAAGAATCAAGGGATTTAAAACAAATCTCCCTAGATAAACTCTATGGAATCTTGAAGACCTATGAGCTGGAAATAGCTCAAAAAAGAAGTATTTACAACAAAAATAGAAACTTCAGCTCAGGCACAACATTGCTGACAACTGAAGACAGCAGAATGGAAGAGAGAGTCCTTATTAGGTTTTATAACATTTGATGATGATTGTAATTAGAATACTTAGATATACAAATGTACAGAAAGTGATAGTTTATAGCATTAAAGTTTTGTAGCTGATAGTTTACTCTCAGATTCATGTAATTTATTTTTATAAGAGAGTAAGTTAAACTTTGTATTATAAGAGAATATTAGAATTGTATCAGAGATTTTAACAAGTCAGAGACTATGTTTAGTCTACGGAGATTAAAGGATTTGTTCATCAGAGACTACAGCTTAAAGTATCGGAGACTAATATCAAAACATCGGAGACTAATCTTAAGTCATCAGAGACTAAGCGTAAGGCATCGGAGACTAAGATTAAGTCATCGGAGACTAAAGCTTAAGCTGTCGGAGACTAAACATTCGATCAGAGACTAAAGTAAAAATACTCTCTGATACAAGATAAACTTCTAATTGGATTAGAAGTCATCTTCGATATGGAGATTTGAAGAGTTGAAAAAGTCAAAGCTGGTTAGGAAACAAGAAAATTGAGAACAACCAGAGATATAACCTATTCATTTTATACATAGAAAATACACATTGAATAGGATTAGAAGCTGAACTACGATTCAGATTTGGAAGCTGTAATTAAATTTACAGAATTGTATTAGAAGATGTATGTTTGTAAAGATTTATAAATAGCGTACAGGATTTTGAAGCTGACAATCAGATTGTGATTGTTAGAATTTATAATCAATTGTTCATCAATAAAGACAATTGTTTATAAATTTGTTCTTGTTTTTGTTCTTTAATTTTCGCAAGTAAATATACTTTGAAGAATAGAAATTCGAAAAGATTTCAAGAACTTGTATTCCACCCCCCCCCTTTTACAAGTTCTAGGCTGTTTCACTAGGACAACAATTGGTATCAGAGCATATTAATTGATATATTTCAATAACAAGATCCAGAGATGGCCAATGATGAAGGAAGCAGCTCCAGCATAATGGCATATGCAGGAAGTCGAGATTGTGGAACCAGAATTCCAGTTTTAAAAAGAGAGGAATATCCAATCTGGAAATAAAAGATGTATATGCACTTGAGGGCAACTGATCCTGAGTATATTGATAGGATTGAGAAGGGTCCCTATCAACCAAGGAAATTTGTTCCTCCAAACACTATGGAAGGAACAGTTATCCCTGAACACTCTGAACTTGCTGCAGAAAATGATTATACCAATGAAGACAAGTTACAAGTGTTAAAGGATGCTAAAGTGATAAACATACTTTATAATGGACTGGATAAGAATATGTTCACAAGCATAATCAACTGCACAACATCTAAACAGATCTGGGACACCATCAAAGTCTTATGTGAGGGGACAGACCAAGTGAGAAAGAATAAAAGGTCATTGTTGACTCAACAATATGAATTCTTTAAAGCAAAGCCTGGTGAATCAATAACATCAGTTTATGATAGATTCAATGCTTTGCTCAATGACCTAAAAATACTTGGAAAGTCCTATGACAATGAAGATGTTAATACCAAATTCATGAGGGCACTCCCACCAAGCTGGGATCCAAAAACAACTGTAATAAGAGAAGCTCATGATTTGGATATTCTCACATTGGACAGGCTCTATGGAAATCTCAAGACATATGAATTAGAAATAGAGCAAAGGCAGAAGCTGCATGGCAGGGACAAAGGAGCTGCACTGATGGTTGAGACAAAGAAGTCTCATGAGGAACTTGATGATAACACTGACACTGCAAGCTTGACTAATGAAGAAACTGAATCAATCACTGATGATGACATGGAGGAATTCATGGCTTTCATGGTGAAGTAATTCAAAAAATTTAGAGCTAGCAGGAAAGGAAGAAAATCATCAAGGAAGCCTATCCCAAAACGAGAAGGTCAAACTGTGACCTTTGATAAGAGGAAAATAAGATGTTTCAATTGTGATGGGATAGGGCACTTTGCCAATGAGTGCAAGAAGCCTAGATCTACAGAAAGATATAAGGATGACAAGAACAGAATATCAGTGAATGATCTTGCTGACAAAAGATTCAAATCAAAGAGCAAGGCCTTGATTACAGAATGTAAAGATTGGATTGACAGTGACTCTGAGGAAGAAATTGTCAACTTTGCTTTGATGGTTCAAATTGATGATCCAAGTGATTTTACTAAGGTATGTGATGCAATTCAGAATTTTAATGTGCTTAATTTAATTGATACATCTAGTGTAGAAAGCATACAAAAAGATATATTTGATTTGCATGTCAGTTTTAGATCATTAACCATTGAACATGCCAAAGTAAAAGAATCACATGACCAACTCTTGAAAAGAAATAGATTTCTTGAAGAGAAACAAATACAATTTGATACTATCAAGTCAGAATTGAATAAAGTTCATCACATGATAGATGTTTTAAAAAAGAGAGAATATTACTTAGTCAAACAACTTGAAAATGAAAATGCTAAGATTAAACAATGGAATCAATCCTCTAAAAAGCTTTATGACTTGGTAGAAAATCAAATGGTTGGTCAAAAATCTGGTTTAGGATATAATGAACTCATAGAAACAAAACCAGAAATAGAAAAAATAGAAGCTGCTAATTCCATGACTAACAAACCAATTCTCATGAAAAAAATTAATTTTGTCTCACCAGTCATTGAAGCTAAATTTATCAACACTCAAAGTTAACATGTCACTGCAGTAATAAAAAAAGATCAAAATTTAGTGAATATTGTTGAAAAGAGGGAAAACAAAATATTGAATAAAGGATTCATGACGAAGACATAATTAAACAAAAAATTGGAAAATCTTACTGAGTCTAAGAATAAAGAGTCAGTGGAGTATAGCAGTGGAAGAAGGAATAGGAATGGAAAAATAGGCATCAATAAATATACTAATTATGTTAGAATGTCTGTTGCTCCTAGAAAAACATGTCACATATGTGGGAACTCCAACCACATAGCTATACATTGTAGGAGTAAAAATAGAGTTCCTATAGTAGAGACTGCATTAACAAAGATAATCAAAGAAAAATCACCTGTAAAAAGGTCTAACCATCTTTGCAATAAAAGTGAAAATGCTAAATTGAGCAGTCTCTCACCTTTAAGAAGCAAGACTAATGATTGTCCAATAAAAGTTAAAAATTATAAAAGACAATCAACTCAATCTGAGTCAAGTCTTGATTTTAAAATTAGTGAGAAAGGATCCAAGAAAATCTGGGTCCCAAAAAATTCTAACTAGTTATTCTTACTGTGAAGGGCAAAAAGAAAAAATCATGGTTCTTGGACAGTGGATGTTCAAGGCACATGACAGGAGACAAGTCCCTGCTTAAACATTATGAAGAAAAGAATGGCCCTAAGGTAACCTTTGGAGATGACAGCAAAGGTCATACAAAGGGCTATGGCAATGTTGAGCATGGTGATGTCATCTTCACTGAAGTATCACTAGTTGATGGCTTAAAGCACAATCTGTTAAGCGTGAGTCAACTATGTGATAAGGGATTCTTTGTCACTTTTAAAGAAGATCAATGCCAAGTGTGTGACAAGGAATCTGGGAATGTGATATTGACAGGAAAAAGAAAAGGAAATTTGTACACTGCAAATTTAGTTTCTTCTACTGATCAAATCACATGCTTGTATAACAAAGCCTCTATTGATGAAAGTTGGCTTTGGCACAAGAAGCTCTCCCACTTAAATTTCAAAAACATTAACAAATTGGTGAGAAAAGGTTTAGTAGCTGGCATTCCTCAATTGGAATTTACACAAGAAGGTTTGTGTGACTCATGCTAGAAAGGAAAACAAAGAAGTGTGTCATTCAAGAGCAAACCAACAACATCAATCACTGACCCTTTATAGTTATTACATATGGACTTATTTGGTCAAGTGAATGTGATGTCAATCTTAAGAAACAGATATGCTTTGGTTATAGTGGATTATCACACAAGGTATACTTAGGTCAAATACCTTCGCTCAAAAGATGAAGCTACTTACTTAATTATTGATCATATCAAGAAAATAGAAATTGAGTCAGGAAAAACAGTAAGGGTTATAAGGAGTGATAGCGGAACAGAATTCAAAAATTCCCAAGTGAATGAATTTTGCACTGAAAAAGGGATATCACATCAATTCTCAGCTCTAAGAACACCTCAACAAAATGGAGTTGTTGAGAGGAAAAATAGAACCCTTATTGAAGCAGCAAGGACAATGTTACATGAGTCAAAACTTCTAACCTATTTTTGGGAAGAAGCAATTAGTAATGCTTGCTTTACACAGAATAGATCTTTGATTAACAAGACTTACAACAAAACACCCTATGAATTAATGACTGGGAGAAAACCAACTCTCAAGTTTTTGCATGTGTTTGGTTGTAAGTGCTTTGTGCTGAGAGATTCATCAGAAACAAGAGAAAAATTTGATAGCAAATTTGATGAAGCAATCTTCTTAGGTTACTCTCTATCAAGCAAGGCATATAGAGGGTATAACCTAAGAACAAAGGTCATTGTGGAATCCATACAAGTTTGTTTTGATGATAGCAAGACTCCAGGAATGTTTGGACAAGGATTGCATGAACCTCTCAGTTTTGAAAATGAATTGGATGCATGGATGAATCCATCAAAGACTGAAGAATTACTCCTAGATGACAATTTTCCTCCAATCAGTGAGCGGAGTTAATGATTGTACATGAGGTACCAAGGACTAATAATACATCAGAGACTAGAGAATTAGTATCTGATGAAACACAAGAGACTGGTAACACAAATGTACAATCAGAGACAACTAACACACCAGAGACTAGTCAAGATAAGACAAATAGCTTAGGGGAAGCTAAAGAAGTAACTGGTTTAGGGGGAGCAGTCTCTAATCCAACAACTACATTGGACAATGTCAATCTAGAAAATGAAGCCTCATCTTCAAGACTAAATCTACCACCTGCAAGACCTTGGATGAGAGATCATACACCAGATTTAATCATTGGAGATTTAGAGGAAGGAGTCAAGACAAGAAGTGCAACACAAAATGAATGTCTTTATCTCAGTTTTCTGTCAAAAATTGAGCCAAAGAAAATTGAAGAAGCACTTCAAGATCCTGACTGGATAATAGCCATGCAGGAAGAATTGATCCAATTCACAAGAAATAAGGTCTAGAAATTGGTGCCCAAACCGAGGAATAGATCAATAATTGGTGCCAAATGGGTCTTCCGAAATAAATTGGATGAAACTGGTACAATTACGAGGAATAAAGCAAGGCTGGAAGCAAAAGGTTATTCTCAAGAAGAAGGAATTGACTATGAAGAAACCTTTGCACCAGTTGCAAGACTTGAAGCAATAAGGATTTTCTTGGTTTATGCAGCCTATAAAAACTTGAAGGTGTACCAGATGGATGTCAAGAGTACTTTCTTGAATGGAAAATTGGAAGAAGAGGTCTATGTTGAGCAACCACCAGGTTTTGTAGATCCCAAGTTTCCAAACCATGTCTACAGGTTAGACAAAACACTTTATGGCTTAAAACAAGCACCCAGAAGCTGGTATGACACACTCTCTTGGTTTTTACTTGAAAATAAGTTTGTAAGAGGTATCATAGATAAAACACTTTTTTATAGAAAACAAGGTTCTGATTTAATACTTGTGCAAATATATGTGGATGATATTATATTTGGTTCTACAAATGAAAAATTATGTGAAAGATTTTCAAAATTAATGCAGTCTAGATATGAAATGAGTATGATGGGTGAATTGACATTTTTTTTAGGATTACAAATAAAGCAGTCAACTGATGGAATTTTCATTAGTTAGTCCAAATACATTAAGGACTTACTAAGAAAATATGATTTGGTTGATTGTACATCTGTAAAAACACCCATGGCTACTACCACTAAGCTAGATAAGGATACAAAGGGAAAGAAAGTTGATATCGCTAGCTATAGGGGCATGATAGACTCACTTTTATATCTAACTGCAGGTAGACCATATATAATGTTTGCCACATGTTTGTGTGCAAGATTTCAAGCTAATCCAAAAGAGTCACATTTAATTGCTGTTAAAAGAATACTCAGATATCTAAATGGTACCCCAAACCTTAGGTTATGGTACTAAAGAATCTGATTTTAAACTAATTGGCTATTCAGTTGCTGACTATACAAGATGTAAGCTTGACAGAAAAAGCACAAGTGGAAGCTGCCAATTTCTTGGAGGCAGACTTATTTCTTGGTTTAGCAAGAAGCAAAATTCAGTATCAACCTCAACGGCTGAAGCTGAATACATTGCAGCTGGGAGTTGTTGTGCTCAGATCTTATGGATCAAGAATCAACTCCTGGACTATGGTATGACATTATCAAAAATTCCTATTTATTGTGATAATACAAGTGTCATAGCCATAACTGAAAATCCAGTACAACATTCAAGAACAAAATATATAGATATAAGATATCACTTCATTAGAGAACATGTTAGTGAAGGAAACATTGAATTGCACTGGGTTACAACAGATAAACAACTTGCTGACATATTCACAAAACCTTTAGATGAACCTACATTTACTAGGTTAGTCTATGAATTAGGTATGTTGAATTACGCTTCTAAAAATTGAGTAAAATTTAAAAATGCAAGTTTATAAATCTGTTAGAAGCTAGAATTTAATTTCTAGATTGCAGCTAGTCTTTAGAAGCTAGAATTTAATTTCTAGATGTAGCTGTTATGAATAGACAGAATCTTTGAAGCTAATAATCATTGAATTGATTATTGGAAAACTATTGAAATAAAACTGAAGCTGAGACTAGTTTAATTTAGTCTCTGAAGAAATTTGAGTGAGAGACTAAAATTAGTCTCTGATAGTTGTTTTTAATTAGTCTCTGGCTAGTTAAAAATAACCTATCGGAGACTAGTTAAAATTAGTCTCTGATAGCTATTTTTAATTAGTCTCTGACTAGTTAAAAATAACTTATCGGAGACTAGTTAAAATTAGTCTCTGATAGTTGTGTTTAATTAGTCTCTGACTAGTTAAAAATAACCTATCGGATACTAGTTAAAATTAGTCTCTGACTAGTTAAAAATAACCTATCGAAGACTAGTTAAAATTAGTCTCTGATAGTTGTGTTTAATTAGTCTCTAACTAGTAAAAAAAAACCTATCAGAGACTAGTTAAAATTAGTCCTCGATAGTTGTTTTTAATTAGTCTCCGACTAGTTAAAAATAATCTATCGGAGACTAGTCCAAATTAGTCTCTGATAAGTGAACACGACAGAGACTAGGGCAATCTCTGATTAAAGGGTAAATCGGTAGTTACTCATACCCACGATCGAAAACCGTTCACTATCTTTGGAATTGCAAGCGTTTCTAATATTGTATTCAAACACAACTGCAATTTCATTCACTCAAAGAACTCTCTTTCTCATATCTGTGCGATTTAATCTTTTTGCAAATAAATCTTTCAAAGTTTTTCACAGATATCATCAATTGCATCCAAGACAATGTGCTTCAAGTTTGGCGACTTCGATTTTATCAAGACTAACCATGCTGGGGTCGTGAACAAAAACGAGTTTGAAGCATAGTTTCACCCTGTTGTAGATTTTCTACAAACAACATCACTGATGTATTCCATCTATGAAGCTCCCGCTCAGGCTGCTAAAGTAATCACGGCCATGTGGTCCACTGCTACCATCCAGGATGAGAGTGATGACTCTCCTATGGTAAACTTTATATATGATAATATTACATATGCTATTGACCATACTGTAGTCAATAATGCTTTGCTTTTACTTGTGCTTGATGCATATAACCATACTGCCTCTGATGAGGAAATTCTAGATATGTTTCATTCCCTGCACTATGATACAGAAATTACATCTGTAGGAACCATATCTCGACCTCACCTTAGGCAAAAGTGGTATTTATTATTTGATATTATCACTAAAGCATTCACTTCAAAATGTAGTGGTTATGATGCCATCACTACACTAACACAACAAATTGCATATAGTGTATTGTATAATAGGCACATCAATATAGGGCTGCTTATTCTGCATAACATGATAGCTAAATTTAAAACTAGTGATAAAAATAAAATATACTATGCTAGGTTTTTGATGATGATTGCCAATTATCTAATCCCTAACCTAGATATTACTAGTATGCAAATTGTGCCATCTATTTTGCAGAGTAAAAGAATAATTGTTGATGTGAAGAAACGGGCAGCAAAGGTAAAAGTTCCCCTTTCTTTTCCTTCTATCATGAGACAAGCTCTCATTGATAGATTTCCCAACCTTTACACTTCTTCATATTTTGAGGATCTTGAGCAACAAACCCGAAACCCTGTTGATCCTCAAACCCATTCTTTACAACTATCTGCAGCCCCCTCCACAGTTTCTCAAAAGACTGTTGTTGTAAAAACCAAAACAGCCAAGAAGTTACTCATAAAAAGAAAAATAATAGAGGGTGATAGTGAGGCTAAGGGAGAAAAAGAAGCTGAGTTGGCTACTCAGAAAAGAAAGAAAGTGATTACCTTAAGCCAAAAACAATTCATTGCCTCCCAAAAGGCTTTGGAGGTTAAAAGGAAACACAGTACTCTGTTAACATCCTCCCAAAAGGATGCTAATATTGAAGATAGTTCCCAACCAGGAACACCAAGTACAGAGTCTACATAATCCCCTATACATATAAAGGGGCAAGCCCAAAGTGAGAAAAGAAGTAAAAGAAAGAGTGACACAAAGAGTGCACACACAGAGTCTACTCAAATTGATGCTCCTCAAATTTTTGTTCTTGAGGAGCAGCCAACAGTCCAAACTGTACATTCTCCTATCTCTTCTCCCATTCTTGATTCTTTAGAACTTGAAAGTTCAAATCCTCGTGATTTTTTCCAAGAGGAGCCAACACTCAAAGAGACTGACACACAAGAACCACTTGTTCAAAGAACAAGTGCAGTCAGTTCTCCTATACATTCTATGGAGAGATCCCTAACCACAGAAATACATAGGGAACCCCCTCTCCATGCAGTCTCAAATAATTCTCCTTTAACCCTTATTTCTGTAGGAAAGAGTGAACATACCCAGATGAGTGAGGATGTGAGAATAAATAGTAAGAGTCAGGCTCTTGACCTGGAAAAAGGAGAGGATATACACATTTATGAGAGTCAAGCTTTAGATAGCTTGGAAAAAGGAGAGATAGAGAAGCTGGATGTCCAACTCCAGGCAAAAGGTGAGGGAGTGAGCAAGGATAAGATCCTTGAAGAAAATAAAAGAGAGAAAAATATATTCTCAGCAGGTGAATTTTTCAAACCTGTTGAGACCTCCACCACCGAAGAAGCCCAAATTTCCTCTACTCCAACATCAACTACACCAACAGAGGAAATTGGGGGAAGCTCACAGCCAGGGGATGCAGCATTACAAGCTTTAGCAGAAATGTCCAATGCTGACTTTGAATTGCTCTATGGTCTACAACAACATCAAGATAAAATTTCAGCATTGAAGACAAGGTTAGCAGATGAACCTGAGCCTGTAGAGATTGAAGATGAAAATGTAGATGCTTGGCTGGATGCAAGCTTTACAAATTCATTGGATGATGCAGCTGCCCAGCTCAGGCAGGACTATTTGACCAATCTGGGGTCAGGTGCAGTCTCTGAGGACGTGATCAAGATCGACAAGAAACATACAAAGTTCCAGCAATTCATGATCACGGGTGTCAAGGCTGCACTACAACATATTGAAGAGAAAATGGAGCTGGAGACAGAAAAGATCCGAAGATGCTATGAAGGACACCTTCCCTGGCGGATGCTGAATTCAATAGAGTCAAGATTAAAAGATCAATTATCCACCGAAAGGCGACTTCAAGCATTGGAGGCCAATGTCCAGTCCATTATGCAGAAATAAGATAAATTCTATCACACTCTTCAACATTTTACAACACTATTGGAAAATCTCATTCCAACACTGGCTACTAAACCCTTAGATTCTGATGTCAAAAAGGGGGAGAGTAGTCAGTCACAAGAAGTAGAAGAAGTAGTGAAATCAAAAGCAGTAGTGGTTGAGAGGCCAAGTTATGCTACCTTGATGGCTGAATTTCAACGAATTCAAGGTGTCAAGAAAAATCTGGATTTAGCCATCAAGTCAAGCATAGCTACTACAACAACAAAATAACAACTACAACAACAACAACAACAACAACAACAACAACAACAACAACAACAACAACTCCTTCTACTGCAATAATCCCAACCACCAGAAAAGACAAAGGCAAAGGTGTTCTGGTTGAGGAAACAAAGAAAACAAAATCTGCTCAACCAGGACAGCCTAAGCTATTAGGTGATGCCATGAAAACTGCTCACTTTCCCATTCCAGTTGAATTGATAGTGGATGGGAAAGTAGAGTTATTTTATCCTCAAGAGCAAAAACTTATTGAAGCTGATGCATTACTTGCTCAAAAGTTACAAGAGGAAGAGGAGATGGCTACAGCAAGGGAGGAGGAGGAAGCTAAGAAAAAGAAGGCCATGACTGTAAAGAAGTCAAAAGCTCAAAAGTCTGCAATGACTAAAAGGAGAAATAAGGAGATTGAGCAGGCTAAGCAAAGGGCAAGGAGGAAGCCATTGATGGATGAATCTCAAAAGAAGTCTACTACTTTGGTAACATTATTCAAACCAAGACAATCTACATCAATGCCAAGTAGTAGAATCTCCAGGATTGGAATGGCTAACAGTTCTGAATTAAATGAGGCATTTAAGAAGAGTGTTAAGTCCATTAATTTAGAAAAGGATGAAAACAACAAGGAGTATCTCAAAGTCATTCAAAAAGATGGAGAGACTCTGCGTTTACAAAAGCCAAGCCTGAAGATGAGGTCATTCAAAGATATGGAGTGGTTGTTGTCTATTGTCCCTGAAGATTCTATGCCTAACCTGAAATTTTGAAGCCAAATTCAGAAGGAACTTGAAGAAATGAGAAGGTTGACTACTTTACCTCGACTGGATCTTCCTCCAAGTGCTTATGGATTATGGTATGAAAATTTTCATGGTGATATAATTTTCTTTGATTATGAGAAGCAGATTAGTACGGTAAGCCAGGGAGAACTTGAAGGATTCATTGCTCTACTCAAAGAGTCGACTAATGAAAATGAGATCAAGTTCAGAAAATTGTTGGAAGATAAAGTTGTTGAGCTTAAAAAGAAAGGTTGAAGTTGTTGATTGTTGATTGTGTTGATTGGTTATTATTTTTGAAGCCAAACTTATAGGATTTAAACCTGAGTCTTCATGAAGCTGAGTTTAAGATCAAAGATCTTAATTCAGGTACATTTGTAGTTAGAAAATTCTTTAAATTTTTGATTCTAAGTTATTCTTGTAATTTTTGAGTTTTGACATCATCATCAACCTTGATTTATGTTTATAACTTTGATAATCATAAATAGGGGGAGATTGTTAGGTTTTATAACATTTGATGATGATTGTAATTAGAATACTTAGATATACAAATGTACAGAAAGTGCTAGTTTATAGCATTAGAGTTTTGTAACTAATAGTTTACTCTCTGATTCATGTAATTTATTTTTATAAGAGAGTAAGTTAAACTTTGTATTATAAGAGACTATCAGAATTGTATCAGAGATTTCAACAAGTCAGAGACTATGTTTAGTCTATCAGAGACTAAAGGATTTGTTCATCAGAGACTACAGCTTAAAGCATCGGAGACTAATATCAAAGCATCGGAGACTAATCTTAAGTCATCAAAGACTAAGCGTAAGGCATCGGAGACTAAGATTAAGTCATCGGAGACTAAAGCTTAAGCTGTCGGAGACTAAACATTTGATCAGAGACTAAAGTAAACATACTCTATGATACAAGATAAACTTCTAATTGGATTAGAAGTCATCTTCGATATGGAGATTTGAAGAGTTGAAAAAGTCGAAGCTGGTTAGGAAATAAGAAGAATGGGAACAACCAGAGATATAACCTATTCGTTTTGTACATAGAAAATACACATTGAATAGGACTTGAAGGTGAATTACGATTCAGATTTGGAAGCTGTAATTAAATTTATAGAATTGTATTAGAAGTTGTATGTTTGTAAAGATTTATAAATAGCGTACAGGATTTTGAAGCTGACAATCAGATTGTGATTGTTAGAATTTATAATCAATTGTTCATCAATAAAATCAAATGTTTATAAATTTGTTCTTGTTTTTGTTCTTTAATTTTCGCAAGTAAATATACTTTGAAGAACAGAAATTTGAAAAGATTTCAAGAACTTATATTCAATCCCCCCTTCTACAAGTTCTAGGCTGTTTCACTGGGACAACAATCCTCATTACAAAAGATAAGGAAAAGGAACCTGAAGAATGCCAAGAAAAAAATCTGATCAAAGAAATTGAAGATTGTGAAGATTATGAAAACTACACTCTAGAAGAACTTGATGAACTTAAGAACAAAAATATGGCCTATATGGCAAGAAAGTTTAAGAATCTTAGATTCAAAAGAAACTCAAGGTTCACCAAGTCCAGTCCTCAAGTAACATGATCCAACTCAAGCAGTGCCTTTAGAACTAGTTTCAAAGAAAGTTATAATATTGGGAGCATTAATAAATAAACAATGCTACAACTATAATAATTTAGGACACTTTGCGACGGAGTGTAAAAAGCCAAAGCAATCCAAAACTACCAAGGACTATGATGAGCTCAAGAGGAAGTATGACATGCTCCTGAAAAAGCAAGGAAATGCATATATTGCTGAAGGAAAAAGAAGGGATGATTCTGATGAAGAAAAACCAGAGGAGTATGTCAACATAGCACTCATGGCCAACTCATTTGATGAAAGTTCAAGAAAGAGCATTTAGCTACCAAATCTCTCTAGTATTAGAATGTCTAACTCTGAATATAAAAGAATTGTTGAAGAACTCAATGTAGACTTATTTCAAATTCATACTAGCTTAGTTGCTTCCTATGAAGAAAATGCTAAGCTAATAACTAAAATTGAAAAATTGATTGCTAGAAATGAAGAACTTGAACTAGCATTTGTCACACAAGAGTCTTTAAAGCTAGAAAATGAGTACTTAAAGAGCAAAGTTAAATGTGCCAAATAGATTGAGGAATTCCTAAGAAAAGAATTATCTTAAAATGAATTTAAGATTGCTGCCTTTAAGAAGTCTACTGACATCACTAAAGAAATTCTTGATAATTCTGTCATAGGATCAAAGGTAGAAATAGGCTATGACTATGACAAGAAAACAAGAAAGAAACCTATGGTAAGAAATAGTGATGAGACTGTTCAATCTGAGAAGGAATCTACTCCTAGTGTCCTTAAAAAGGTTAAGACTCCCTTATACAAAACTTTTGTACCAGAGTCTGTCCAGGAGGAAGATATTGTTATTAAGCATGAGTTGATGCTTGAAGATGAGAAAGAAAAGAAGTAGATTCATAATAAAAAAGAATCTGTGAGCAAAAGGGAGGTTCCTGTTAGGGAAATCAAATCCCAAAATGTAAAGCAAAACAAGAATTTCCTAAGTAGGTCAAAACAGGTCAAGAAAGAAAACCAAAGTAAAAAGGTAGTTACTGTTAATACTAAGGCAGTAAGAGAAAACAATAACTCCCCTAATAGCTCACATGATAAAAAGAAAAGACCAAATAGAAATGGGAAAGTAGGAATAAACAAAAATAATAACTATGCTTATATTCCCAATACCCCTAGGGAAAAGTGCAGAAATTGTAACTCTGTTAGCCACCTGATACATAAGTTCACCAATAAATCTAGGATAGCTTCCAACCATTTTTATCAAAAACAAAAATTTGACAACACTCCATTCAAACATAGAGCTTATCCTTACTGTAAAAAGTTTGAATGCATGTTATGTGCTATAAGTGTTTTATCCAACTGTTTTAATATGATGTATACTTCTCATCAAACTTGTAAATATCGAGTTATACAAAAATCCAAAAACAAGAATCCTAGTCTTCCAAAGGAAAAAAGAAAGAATGTCAGTCCTCCTAAGGTCATAAAGGACACTTCACCCCTAAACTACAGAAAATTGTGGAAAGCATACATGTTAATTTGATGATTCCAAATTTCCAGGACTTCAAGATGATGAAACTGAATCTCTGAAATTTGAAAATGAAAACTATTCAAGGGACTTAGATGACGATGAACAAGAACCTGATGCTACTATAGAAGTACCAAGGGAAAACATCACTCCATCCAATACTAATATTACATCTTCATCCAATGCAATTTCAGAAAGTGATGGAAACAATGTAACTGAAAATTCAACTGTTGAGACAAGTAGCAACTCAGGGCGAGTTTCTTTTGAATCCACTAGCTTAACACATGATGAAAATACCACAAATGAAGCCTCTTCATCAAGAACAAATCTGTCAATGCAAAGAAAGTGGAATAGGAGTCATCTTATTAAGCTAATCATTGGAGATCATGAGTGTGGTGTAAAAACAAGAAGAGCTACTCAAAATGAGTGTTTATTCTCAAATTTTTTTTTATCTTAAGCTGAGCCTAAGAAAGTTGAGGATGTATTGTTGGATCCTGAGTAGGTGATTGCTATGTAAGAAGAACTCAATCAGTTTAAGAGAAACAAAATCTGGAAACTTGTGCCAAAGCCTAAAAACAAAATTATCATTGGCACCAAATGGGTTTTCAGAAACAAAATTGATGAAGTTGGTATAGTAACAAGGAACAAGGCAAGACTGGTTGCTAAAGGGTATTCACAGGAAGAAGGCATTGATTATGATGAAACCTATGCACCTGTGGCAGTAATCAGAATTTTCTTAGCCTTTGCAGCATACTTAAATTTCAAAGTATACTAGATGGATGTCAAGAGTGCTTTTCTAAATGGGAAGCTAGAAGAAAAGGTGTATGTCCAGCAACCTCCTGGCTTTGAAGATTTCAATCTTCCTAACCATGTCTACAAACTAGAAAAGGCACTCTTTGGTCTAAAGCAAGCAGCTAAAACATGTTATAACACTCTTTCCTAATTTATACATGAAAATCATTTCACTAGAGGTGTCATAGACAAAACTTTATTTTTCAAAAAACATGCTCAAGACATTATACTTGTATAAGTTTATGTAGATGACATTATATTTGGATGTACTAATAAAAGCTTGTGCAAAAAGTTTCCTAAGTAAAATCATAGTAGGTATGAAATGAGTTTGATGGGAGAGCTTAACTTTCTTCTTGGGACTTTAAGTGAGCCAAAGAACTGATGGCATATTCATAAGCTAGTAAAAATATGTGGAAGATCTCATACGGAAGCTAAATCTTGAAGATGCAACACCTAGAAAGACTCCTATGCCAACTGCCACTAAGCTTGATGCAAATCTTAAGGGCAAAAAGGTAGACATCACAACCTACAAGGGCATGGTATGTTCACTCTTATACCTTACTGCAAGTAGACCAGATATTATGTTCTCAACTTGTCTCTGTGCTAGATTTCAAGCAAATCCTAGAGAATCTCATCTAGTAGCCATTAAAAGAATTTTTAGATACCTCAAAGGAATCCCAAACCTTGGCATTTGGTATCCTAAGGACTCAGATTTTGATCTTGTTGGCAATTCTGATGCTGATTATGCAAGATGTAAGATTGATAAGAAAAGCACAACTGGAAGCTGTCAATTTCTTAGTGGTAGACTAGTTTCATGGTTTAGCAAGAAACAACATTTAGCTTCAACTTCCACTATTGAGGCTGAATACATTGCAGTTGGAAGTTATTATGCTCAAATCCTATGGATGAGAAATCAACTTTTGGATTATGGCTTGACCTTGAATCAGATTCCAATTCTATATGATTCCAATTCTATGTGATAATACAAGTGCCATAGTCATTACCAACAATCATGTCTATCACTCTAGAACTAAGCACATTGATATAAGGTACCACTTCATTAGAGAACATGTGATGTGACGACCCCAAAATCCCTTAATGGATCAGGGCTTCGTCAAAAGAAGGAAAAGATAACCATACATCCATTCATAGCATAAATACTGGATAAGGACAGTATTAGAAAGTTATTACAACCCAAGAATAATACAATTACAGCGGAAGCTATTACATCATCTTTAAATACAAACCAAAATCAACACTACTTCTAACTTCTTCCTCCCTCCCTTCAAATCTTCTTTCCTTCCTTCCTCAGTCTTATCAAAAGAATATATAATTTAGTAGTTTATCAACTTTGCTTTCCCCTTATCAGAGGGTTCAGTCTTAGCGTTCTGCCCTGCAAGACATTAAAATTCAACATGGGTGAGAAATTTACGCCCAGCAAGTATATACACATCGAAGAAGTATATAAGCAATTTAAAAGAATGTATCTGGAACATCGAAGGAAGTTCAAGTCTATTTATGAGGCTTGGTGAAGCAATGCCAAGGCCTCGGAAACCTTCAAAGATCATTGAGGATTCACTGATGATAAACTACATGTGACCCTCCTTGAAGAAAAACAGGTATACACCCGAGCATAACTTCCTCAAAATATCCATCGGGGGCTAAACCCGTGGATCTGCTAACCATACAGTACACAGCTGGCCAAACTGGACTGCATGATCCCTCTTGTGTGGACTACGTAGTCACTTAGCATTCCTCTAGGTCCGGTGAAGAACACATCAGCACCTTTCCTTTCCTCTTGCCAACCATGTGGCATATCCCATTAAGGGACATCATTCTCATTCATTTGCACAGATATAAGATTGTAACATAGCTGAAATTCAAAGCTCATTTATATTCATTCATCATCATTTATATCATGCTAGCGGAATTTAAAGCATAGCATGCTCATTCATAACAATTTAAAACATAATTCAAGCCTTGCACGCATATCGAATCAAATGATAATGCGTTAAACTGAAATAAGCATCAGATTGAATGTATATACTTGTATCGACTTGCAATTAAACATAAGATTGTGAATATACTTGCCTCAGTCCTTTGCACTCAATCAAACTTAATTTACTCATGAGTGGAAAATTCTGTAAGAATACATATCACAAGATGAATTTAATATCTTGGTTAAAATATGAGAGAAAATGCACATGTGATGTCATTAACTTTTAACGTCTCAATCTGATATAAAAGCTGTTGAGGTTAAGAAATCAATTAAAACATCTTTAAATAATTTAAGAAAATAATATTTTATAGTTTTAAAAACAAACTGTACAACAGAGAATTACTACACTTTAACTCATCGGAGACTACGGATGACGTCATCAGAGACTAAACTTAGCCTGTCGGAGACTAAGAAATGACGTCATCAGGGACTAGCAACTCATCAGGGACTAATGATGACATCGTCAGAGACTAACTCATCTTATCAGAGACTAATGACGTCATCTTAACTCATCGGGGACTAATGATGACATCATCAAAGACTAACTCATCTCATCAGAGACTAATGACGTCATCTTAACTCATCGGGGACTAACTTCTCATCAGGGACTAATGACGTCATCAGGGACTAAACTTTAGCCTATCGGGGACTAAAGCTGATGTCATCGGAGACTAACTTCTCATCAGAGACTAACTTAAAGTCTCTCAGAGACTATTTTACAAAGTCAGAGACTAGGTTAAGGCCTGTCTCAGATACAGGGTCGTCTTCCTCACTCCTCCATGGGTGGTGCTCTCAACCATAACAACACTTAGGTCAAAACTCATCATTCTCTCAGTGATACGTAACATTCCTTTGGTTTGCATGCCATCCTAGACACGATTTAAGGTTCAAACTCAGGTTGAAGAATACTCAAGCATGAGGTTGCAACTACTGACAAAAAAAAATGTTTGGTAGTTAAAAGCTTGTCTGCCAGGTGGTTGTCAACAATATTACACCCATCTTAGACAACTTTTGAAATAAATGTCATTAACTCCGGGCGTTAAAATATACATTAAGTCATACTTTTGGAAATAAATGAACAAGGTAATAAATGTGGTACGTATGACCGAACAGAAGTATAAGAAATAAAGCAGGACTTTAATGAAATGCTCATACCTCTTTGATGGCAAGAAGAGTTAAAAGCTCTAGTTGTTCTTCCAAAAAGGACAGTTGTTTAGAGAATAAGTTGGGATTTGGTGGCACACAGTATGGAAGTTTATGAAAGTAGGGCAAGGGTGGTATCAACGTGATATATATATAACACCTGATTAGCAACAAGGGCCGTCGGATTTATTTAATCTAAGCCGTTGGCTATGAAGAGAAAAGAAGTGACTGATGAGAGAAAAAAAAAAGGTTGGTTGCAACGACAGCTAGTACCCATCGGTCGTTTATCATAGCCCACTCTATGGTTCAGATGGAGGTGATGCACATTAAATGCTACTGTCTCCCCGCAGTAGGTTTAATAATAAAATGGTTACTGTAGCAAATCTTGTTCACACTTGGGGAGCCCTTTTTCCCGCGTGAACACACCCTCTTATAAGTCAATTCTTGAATGCAATAACCTTTTAAATACTTGAGCTTTAAAATACATTTAAAATCTTTTGGACATCACATTGCCATTGAATTTTTGTAATAAAGTATAATTTTTATTATTTATAACCACTAAGGAAATAAACCTTCATGCAGAAAATAAAATAAATCTCATAATCAAAATTTCATTGAGATTTTCGGGTTCTCACATGTGATGAATGGTATGGTGGAACTTCATTTTGTTCCAACTGAGAAGAATCTTGCAGACATTTTCACTAAACCTTTGGATGAATCCACCTTTAACAGGTTGGTAAGCGAACTAGGTATGCTAAACTTTGGTGAATAAGATACTTTGAAAATTTTGTGCAAGTCTGTATTGCAGCAGTAATTAATTATTTTCTGATGACTTAGTTACCAGAGACTAATTAACAGCTGAATGAAGCAGTCAACACTATCCTTTGACAAAATTATTTGTTCATAAAGGTAATAACACTGTAAAGCATTAGCCAATAATTTTTCTTAATAAATGATAATTATTAACTGATGATAATGCAGTAGTGGCTAATTATCCTCCAACAGTTTAACTGTCAGTGGATAATTAACTCCTGATTATATATATAGTAGAGAAACCTTTATACTTTCCCTATATTTATTATTCATCACCTATTTGAGGGATATTGTCATAGTTGATTCAGGTATGTCTTAACTCTCTACTACCTTATTATTTATTTCATCTAATTCTACTACAATGAGGGATGTTAGTAATGATCAAACTCTTTCTACCCAAGTAGCAAAACTCTCTAAAAATAAGCCTATATCAAAAGCCACCTCCTCTATCTCTCAAAAGATAAAGGTTGTAAAATGAAAACAACCACAACTAACAATAGCTGAGGGGGAGGGTGAGCATTTAGAGAAAGTTATGAGGAAGAAATAAGGAACAATGAGAAACCTTGGAGACTGCTTAATATTCTCTCAAAAGGATATTAAGTTCTAAAAGGAAAAAACACATCTCTAGGTGCAACCTCTCAAAAGGTTGTATCTATTAAAAATAGTCCACCTCTAAGGACACAAGTATTTGAGTCTATAATGATCACATCTATAAATACCTTTTAGAGGAAGAAGAAGAAACAAACTCTAATCAATGATCAACATGTCACTAAATGCACACATAGGGTCTCACATTGATGCTTATCTTTTCTCTATTGAAGAGGACCAACCAGTATTTAAATTCTACAATTATTGTTTCTTCTTCTCTCTTTGATATTTCTTTAAAAGTAATGAAAAATTTCTTAATTTCATCAGTTTCAGATTCTTTGATAGTTCAATCATCAAAGAAGCCAATTCTTGAAGCTAAAACAAATAGCAACTCTCTAACTAATCAATGGATATTACACTTGTACTTTATCAAACATCCACTGATACAAATCATTTACTTCTTATATTTTCTACACCACTCTAGGTCACCTACAATAGAAAGTTTTTATATTTTTAGTGAGACTGAGAGAATTCAAAATTAGAGTTAGACCTTGTGTTTGGAAAATGGTGAGAAAAAAAATTAAAGCAAATTTTTTTTAAGAAAGTAAGTTTGAGAGGCTGACTTGTAAAAGTCAGGCAAAAGGAGAGGGTGTGAGCAAGGATGAGATCCTTAAAGAAGATAATAGAGAAAAAATGTTTCACACACTACTTATGCAGCTCATGTATTCTCTGATCCCCAAATCTGATCAGACATCAGAGGATACTAAGAGAAGAACTTGTGTACGTTTAGTTGGATGCAAGCAACACAAGATTATTGGATGATGCAGCAACACATTTCATATCAGAATATTTGATCACACATAGGTCAAGTGCAGCTGTACTCACAGAATATTTTTGAAGTATTGATCAAAGAAAGTACAATATGAAGCTCCAACACTTCATAATCAATGACCTTCAAACAAAGCTCAAACAATGTCTTCCTACTAGTCAACCTATACTAGTGATTTCTATGTTCTAACATTAAGATGTTGATGTCAAAAAAGATGAGAATGATCAAGGCAGGGGGAGAAAATAGTAATTCTGATAAAGTCAAGTGGAGAATTATTAAATATGTTAATAGTTTGATGGCTAGACATTAAGGAATTGAAACAACAAAACCCTCACTATTAAGTTCATATACAATTATGTTTTTACATGTTTTAATTCAATTCTAAGAAATGGTGTTATAAGGATGTGTTTTGACATCATCATCAAACCTTGATTTATGTTTATCATTGATAATCATAAATAGGGGGAGATTATTAGGAATTATAGCATTTGATGATAATGTATAAACACTTAGAATTGTTTGATTTGTAATTGTACATGTACCTACAGTAGTGTACTATGGGAAACTATTATTAGAGACTATAGGTGAGCATCAGAGACTACAAAGAATGCATTTGGAGAGTTCAACAAAAGTCAAAGTTGGTCAAGCAAAATTAGCCTATCAGAGACTAAGTTTTTGCCTATCGAAGACTAAGAGTTTTTGTCAGAGACTAAGGAATTAGCCTGTCAGAGAATAAGTTTGTGCCTATTGGAGACTAAGATTTTGCCTATCAGAAACTAAAGCTTAGTTTGTCAGAGAGTAAGGAATTAGCCTATCGGAGACTAAGTTTTTGCCTATCAGAGACTAAGATTTAGACTATCGAAGACTAAGAGTTAGTCTGTTAGAGACTAAGGAAATTAGCTTGTCGGAGACTAAAATTCTAGCCTATCGGGGACTAAAGAAAATTATATACAAGCATGCGTATAAAGTTGTAGGTGTAAAACCTAGAAGCTGCAAGTGTGAAAACTACAGAGATAACTTATATAGTCTTGAAGAAGAAAATAAGGAAGCTTGTCCAATAAAATCCAAGGAAACTCATAGTGAGAAGATATATGCTGCAAATAACCTATCACTAGAGAATAAAATAAGGAATCTTATGCAGTGAATATACACCAGAAAGGTTACATAACAAGTGGGCATGCAAGTTGGTGTGAAAAAGAGAGGTTATGTAATAGAGCTACAAGTACCAATAAAACATTAGAGATATTTTTAAAAGCAGTTCAAAGAAGTAGCCTGAAAAACAAAGAAGTTGTGTCTATAAATAGATATAGAGAAGCTGAGGTAAATATCACAAAAAAAGATCTGAGATCTGAGATCTGAGAGAGAAAAATATAACTGAGAATGTACAAACATAGAAAAGATACATAGTTTTTATCTCTTGTAATAGAAACTAAAATACTTGTTTCAGAAAAGGTAGTTGATTGAAAAATCAGGTTGTAGCAAAACTTTGAGATTAATAAACTTTATTAATATTGAAATTTCTGTGTTGCTTTAAGTTGTCTATTATATTCTTTCTCTTTAACACAAAGAAACTACAACACAATACAATACTTGTTCATTACTTTTGTTCATTATTTGTAAAAAGTTTGAAAAGTTAAGAATATTGTATTCAACCCCCCTTTTACAATACTCATATGGGAAAAATAATTTGAGTTGAAGATTTGGGAGCCATTGTTCTTAATGAGAGAAAATCTCAAGTAGTTGTTTCAAAAGACACTGAGGCCACCTCATCAATAGTTAGTTATTACTCCATGATGCCACGTCATCAGGGGTTAATTATTATCCCTTGATGCTATGTTATCAAAGGAAAATGACTATCCCCTGATGTAGTGTCATCAGGGAAAAATGAATATCCCCCCAATGAGCCCAACTGCAAATGCAACCCCTGACGAGCCCAACTACAAACACAACCATTAGAGGATTTTTTTTTTTTAAATTTAATTATATACAGAACATTTGAACATATAGACATTTCAATATCAATGAAAGACATGATAAGTTAGAGATACCAGCATATTAGCACATGATTATTTATACCATTTCACCACCTTGTTTGTCAAATTCTTTACTTTGAAAAATTCCCCATCCCTAGGTCTCCCACCAGATTGTTGAAGGTGGCTTCATCAAGAGCCTTGGTAAAGATATCTACCAGCTGCTTGTGTATTGGTACAAACCGTAGCTCTATGGTCTCATTAATGGCAGTTCTATGATAAAGTGATATCTGATTTCTATATGTTTGGTTCTAGAATGTTGCACAAGATTCTCAACAATAGATATGGCACTTGTGTTGTCACACAGAATTGGAATCTTGTTGTAAGTCGGGCCATAGTCAATCAATCAACTAATTTTTCATCCATAGGATTTGTGCACAACAACTTCCAGTTGCAATGTATTCAACTTCAATAGTAGATGTTAAAATGGAATGTTTTTTTTTTGTTGAACCAAGATACAAGTCTTCCCCCTAGAAATTGACAACTCCCTATGGTAATCGTTCTTTCAATTTTGCATCCTCCAAAGTCAGCATCTTAATATCTAAGAAATTCAAATCCAGACTCCTTTGGATACCAAACCCTAATTATGTAGTGCCCTTGATGTACCTCAAGATCCTTTTCATTGCAATGAGATGAGACTCTCTAAGGTCAGCTTGATATCTTGCACAAAGACATGTAGTAAACATAATATCAGGCCTACTAGCTATCAGGTATAATAGTGATTCAATCATTTCCCTGTAAGTCTTTAAATCAACTTTCTTTCCATCTTTGTCAGGATCAATCTTGGTTGCTTTAACCATAGGTGTCTTTGCTACTTTCAAGTCCTCCATGTCAAATTTTTTGAGAAGTTCTTTGGCATACTTTTACTAATGAATGTAAATCCCATCAGTGACCTGTTTAACTTGCAATCCTAAGAAATACGTCAGTTCACCCATTAAGCTCATTTCATATTTGTTTTACATGAGTTTGGAGAACTTTTCACACAACTTAGTATCAGTGGATCCAAAAATGATGTCATCAACATAGATTTGTATCAAGATAAGATGACCTTGGTGTTGTCTAAAGAACAATTTTTTGTTAATGATACATCTTGTAAACTTGTTTTCCACTAAAAACTTAGATAGTGTGTCATACCAAGCTTTAGGAGCTTGCTTCAATCCATAAAGTGCTTTTTCTAGCTTATAAACATGATTTGAAGATTTAGAATTTTCAAACCTTGGAGGTTGTTGGACATACACTTCCTGGTCTAATTTCTCATTTAGAAAGGCATTTTTCACATCCATTTGATAAACCTTGAAGTTTGAATGTACTGCATAGGCTAAGAATATTCTTATAGCCTCAAGTCTGGACATTGGTTCAAAGGTCTCATCAAAGTCAATCCCTTCCTCTTGAAGATATCCTTTTCCACTAGTTTTGCTTTGTTTCTTATAACAATGTCATCTTCATCCATCTTGTTCCTGAATACCTACTTGGTGCCAATGATAGTTCTGTCTTTAGGCTTAGACACCAACTTCCATACTTGATTTCTCTCAAATTGATTCAATTCTTCTTGCATACCCATGATCCAATCAGCATCTTGCATGGCTTCTTCAAATTTATTTGGCTCATTTTGAGAAAGAAAATAAGCATATAGGCACTCATTAGATGAAGTTTTCCTAGTTTGCACTCTTTGGTTAGGATTACCAATAATTAAATCTGTTGTATGACTTCTAGATCATTTGGGCTTAGGGGAGAGTTTGGATGAGCTTTCGTGATTATCCCCTGATAGAGTGTTCCCTAATCTGTTGTCCAAATAATTAACTCTATCTACTGAAGGGGCTTTGAGGTAGTTTGGATTGACACCAGGGATGGTTAAGTCCTTCATTTGATTGCACACATTAGCTTCTATCTCTTGATTATGAAAATCATCTTCATTTTCAAATCTGAGCTCTTCATGAAAACTAGGGTCTTCAAGTCTAGAAATTTCTTGATCATCAAAAGCTACATGTATAGACTCCATCACTACCTGGAGCCTCTTGTTGTAAACCCTGTAGGCCTTAGATGTCAAAGAATAACCTAAGAAAATAGCTTCATCAGCCTTTGAGCCTTGTATTGTTCTAGTAGCTTCTATCAATGTTCTATTCTTCCTTTCCACTACACCATTTTGTTGAGGAGACCTTGGGGCAAAAAATGTATGATTGATGTCCTTTTCCACACATAACCCATCAATAGCTATATTCTTGAATTCAGTTCCATTGTTTTTTCTCAAAATTCTAACCACTGACCCTGACTCAGTTTCCACTCTCTTTACATGGTCAATGACTTGTTGAGGCACCTCTAATTTAGCATGTTGGAACTTGACCCAAGTACACCTGGTGTAATCATCCACAATGAACAATGTAAATCTCTTCTCTGATACTGACATGATATTGATAGGTCCAATAGATCCATGTGAAGCATTTGAATTGGATCTTTAATCATTGTGGCTTCCCTGCTAACAAAGGATGATTTCCTTTGGTTCCCTTGTTGGCATGCTGGACATAACCCTTCTTGGGTAAACTCGATTTAAGGCAATCCAGTTACTAATTCTCTCTTCACTATATCATTGATTGTTTTTTAGTTCAGGTAAGAGAGCTTCTAGTGCAACAATCTGCTCTCATTAGTGGCTACTTTGATATAGAAACATGAGGCTACATTGAGTCAAAGTCAGCAACATGAAGTTCTCCTTTCCTAACCCCTGATAAGACCGGGTTCCCATCATTTTCATTGGAGATCAGATAACTATCCCCTTTGAATGAAATGATGAATCCCCTGTCACATAGTGCTACATCTTCAAATGAGACATCTCCATTTGTTGATTTTCCATAACCAAGTGTCAGTCATTTGTTGTTGTTGTTAGAAATTATAGCATTTGATGATGATGTATAAACACTTAGAATTGTTTGATTTGTAATTGTATAAGTACCTGCAGTAATGCACTATGAGAAATTACTATCAGAGACTGCAGGTGAGCATCAGAAATACAAGGAATGCATTTGGAGAGTTCAACAAAAGTCAAAATTGGTCAAACAAAATTAGCCTATCGAAGACAACATTTTTGCCTATCAGAGAATAAGAAATTAGACTCTCAGAGACTAAGTTTTTGCCTATCGAAGACTAAAATTGAGCCTATTAGAGATTACGAGTCAGAAAGTAAGAGTCTGAGACCAAAAATTTAGCCTATCAGTCAAAGACTAAGTTTTAGCATATCAGAGACTAAGAGTCGGAGACTAAAATTTAGCCTATCAGAGACTAAAATTTTAGCCTATCAGAGACTAAAATTTTAGCCTGTCCGAGAGTAAGTTTTAATCTACCAGAGAGTAATGTTGAAACTATTAGAGACTAAGGAAAAAAATCTCTATTGCATTAAAGTAGACTTGAGAAGATTTGACTGTCGCCAAAGATATTTGGCTAACGCCAAATTCAACATGAAAGGCATTTGCCTATTGCCAAAGTCGTTGGGCAAATCAACAACATCGTCAAACTCAAAATTGTTAGAGTGTATGCCCTAGTGGCCAATTATGTAATTATTGTGACACTATATTTATGATATGTTTT
>CM025780.1:9632958-9673606 GCA_014636745.2 Centella asiatica | reverse complement strand
CTTATGATGATGCCCTAGTCTAGTATGGGATTATGGGGTCGTCACAGCACTTGTAGCACCTGATTCTTGATTTGTCAATGAAGTTGCTTGTGCTACTTGGCTTCCTTGCTATAAATTTCTTTGTCCCTTTTGGCTTTTGAAATTTCAGCTTGGAGAACCTTCTTGCAAGGAAGACCATGGTTTCATCCATTTTCTCTAACTCTTCAGGGGTGTATTCAATCCCCTTTAAGCTAGCTTCTTCATCCACACTTTCCTCTTCACTTTCATCAGCATCTTTCAATTGCTGCTTCATTAGGACACTTTATCTGCTTCTCTTTTGTTATTCCTGCTAGCCATCAGGGCAACCAAATTTAAGATTTTTAGGTATCCCCTAACATTTTAGATCTTTGTTGAACCTCCAATTCATATATCTTAAAGGTACCATAGAGCCTATCAAAGTCTAAGAGATTCATGTCCTTGTAGGCATATGTCTTCCCATACATTTTCAGGTCATTTACCAACCTGTTAAACCTGTCAAATATTTCATTGAGTGATTCACCAGATTTTATTGTGAACCACTTAAACTGTTGTGTTAATAGCTGGAGTTTGTTTTCCCTCACATCTTTCGTACCATCACACAAGATCTAGATGGTATCCTATATTGACTTAGACGTGGTAAGATTCATGATGCTGTCTAAGTCATTATAGAGAATACATGTGACTTTGAGATCTTTCTTCACCTTTTATCTTTCTTCAGGAGTCATTTCATCAGTAATTTTTGGGACTAGTCGTTCGGGGACAATGACTCCATTTACCATATCTTGAGGAATGAGCTTCTTGGGTATGTGAGGGCCTTCTTCCAAAATATGAAAATATTCATCATCAATGGATCTGAGATGAATAATTATACGTTGCCTCCAAAAGAAGTATTTTCCATGTTCCAACATGGAAACCTTACTATTTTCAGCCTTGTTTGCCATAGATATAGATCTTCTAGCACCTGTAGTCTGCTAGTTGGCTCTGATACCAATTGTTAGAATAAAATAAGTTAAATTTCTTGTAGAAAATGGGGGTTGAATACAAACACTACAACTTTTTTAAACTTTTAAAAGCTTTAACGTGCACACACTGGAATAGCTATAATAGACAAAAAAACAGTAAAGATAGTTAATATGAAAACATTCATATTCAAGTTAAAATAGTTGTATTATAACTTGTGTTTTTTTGAGAATCTGTTATAATCACAAATTGATTAAACAACTACAAATTTGTAAAGGTTTACAGATTCTTTTCTCACACACTAGCTACATTTTTCTCTTTGAATATTTCTCTCAAGAACTATTAGAAAGCTTTTCTCTGGTGTGTAAGTTTTTTTTTTGATTTCGTGTCGTAACCCTTACATATATAGGAGAACAAATTTAGAACCCAGATGCAAGATATGCTTCTTTTTCAACATAGTTGCAGTATGTCCTGCCATTGTCCTTTTGAAGATATACGTGTCACACCGCTATAGGTTGTTATTGCTTTTGTTTCTGTTCCTGTTCTCCATGCATTTCAGGTATATAGGTTGCTATTGGACCACCATATTTCAAGGAATATCTTTCTAGTTATACCCCTTGTTTTTTTGTCAAGTATCAGTGAATGTCTTTTAATCCCTGATGACATGTGAGTTAGGTCTTTACAATCCCCTAATGAGAAGCCTTGACGTTGACTTAATCAGTGCTTCTGGATCCCCTGATGACAAGTCCTAATGTAGACTTGATCAGTGTTTTACTTTCCACTGATGACAAGCCCCGATGTAGACTTGATCAGTGTTTCTTGAAACCCTAATGTTAAGACCCAATGTTGTCCATTGATGTTATCCACTAATGTAATGTATAAGTGTGAGAACCCAAAAATAAAAATAGGTTTTGTTGTATGGATAATAAATTCATATTATGATTAATATATATTATGTATGAAGATTTAATTTATATTCGGTATGAATAATGAATTCATATCTTGAATAAAAGTTTCTATGACAACGTGATGTCCAAAAGATTATAAATACATTTTTTGAACTCAAATCTTTAAATGATTATTTTATCCAAGTACTAACAAGAAATAAGTGTAATTTATCACATAAGGAAGGCAAACATTACACGGGTGAGCTATAGTGTCTATTTTTGAACCAAGGACTACTGTGTGCTAATGATATAATTATTATATCAAGGTTGAGTTGCACGTGACCCGTCAACTAGTAAATAACTCCAACAGTACACTAGATTGTGGGCTATGATAGAGGACTGACTAACTTTTAGCAGTCGTAACACCAGCCTTTCAAACGAATCATTCTAAAGCTTGTTATTGCCCAATACAGCCAACAACTGAGAACTACTCTCAAATAATCCAACTGCTCTTGTTGGTTGGCAAGTGATATAAATATATCATTTGGAGTACAACCCTAGCCCCACTTTCATAAATTTTCAATACAGCCAACCACCCACATAAAATCCATGTTCACTTTCAAGAGCAACTATCCTTCTCGAAGAGCAACCCAAGCTTGTAACTTCTTCTTCAAAGTTGAAGAGGTAAGAGCACTATATTTAAGTCCTGCTATTTCTTGTACTATTTTGTCCTTTCGTTCATGCCATAATTTTAAAATACTTTGTTTATTCACTTCCAAAAGTATGCTGCTTTTAACATCAAGAGTTATTGTCAAGTTTATTTTAAAAAGGCTATCCAAGATGAGAGTAAGAAATGTCGATGACCACCTAGTAAACAAACTATTAACTTCCAAATATTTCTTTTTATCAATAGTTAAAACACCATGCTTGTGTCTTTGACAACCAGAGTTCTTGTAGTCTATCAGTGTCCATAAGAATAAGAAGACGATAAGAAATGTTGCACACTGTAGAAAAGATGATGAGAGTTGACCTATATATGGTTATCTATTGATAACACCACCCATTAAAGTTGAAGAAGTCACCACTGTATTAGAGACAAGTCCTAACTTAGTCTCCGTCAGCATAAAATTAGTCTCTGATAGTATAAAATAGTCTCCAAGAGATTTTAAGTTAGTCTCTGACGGTATAAAAAAGTTAGTTTCCGAGGAACAAAATTTGTTAGTCCCAAATGAACAATTTTCCTTAGTCTCCGAGAGACAAATATACTAGTCTCTGATGACTTACTGAGTTTGGCAGTAGTCAAATAGATTACCGACGAGTTTGGCGCCGAACAAATTGTCCATCAATGAGTTTGGCGACAACTAAGAGACTTTGGCGGTAGTCAAATAGATTACCGACGAGTTTAGCATTGAACAAATTATCCACTGATAAGTTTGGTGACAACCAAGAGACTTTGGCGGTAGTCAAATAGATTACCGACGACTTTGACGATGAACAAATTCATCCCCTGATGACCGAGGACCATCCCCTGATGGTCGAGGGTCATCCCCTGATGACCGATGACCATCCCCTGATGACCAAGAGCTACCCCTGACGGTTAAGTCATCCCCTAACGGGTAATTTATCCACTGATGACAAGTCATCCCCCGATGGGTAAATTATCCACAGATGACTAACCATCCTCTAACGGGTAAATTATCCATTTATGGCTGATTTATCCCCCGATGGTCGTTCTTAGTCCCCGATGAACACTTTTATGCTTCAACGATTATCCACTGATGCGCAATCTATCTTTAAGAGTATAAAATACTTTTTTTTCTTTCTTCAATTATTTTAAGATGATATTAATTAACTCTTAAACCTCGACAGTTCAGATGTCAAATTAAAACATTAAAATATGTAAGGGCATCGTATATGCACATTCTCATATCTTTATTCGAGGTATAACTTTCTCATGTTATGTCAATGTACATGTTTTACAGATTTACAGAGTCTTTCGCTCACAAGTGTTTTGAGTTAAATTAGCTAAGGACTAAGGCAAGTATATACTCATTATACTTTCTTTCAATTAATATGTATGATCATCCTTTCGATATTACGTAATGTATCCAAGATGTTATTATGTCAATATTCATAATTCAATTCCTTCAAGTTAAGTAACGTATGATCCCTTGATTTAATGTACGTGAAAATGTTGAACTAGAATCAAGAATTCTTTGGGCATATGTTAGCTATTCAAATTCACTAACTCGCCAAGGTAAATCTTATACGAATAGAAAAAGACTTAATTTTTCTCACCCCATACTTGTAAAATATATTCGTGTGGGTAACTAAAAGCTAGTGGATTGCATCTGCCTGGCACCCTGGGCCTAGGAATGATATGGAGCGGAAACCGAGGCATCGGTAACTGAACCCTCGTAGATAAAAGATTTCTGCTTTGACTACGTATGTCATTATGATGAATTCAAATGGTGGTTAGGCTGGACAACTGATATACTGTTTGATACGAAGTTCCTAAGGGCACATTCGCCAAACCGACACACTACTACAAAATAGACCTATGGCAACATTTCATAAGCGACACTTTTAAAAGTGTTGCTTTTTAATATAAAAGGCAACAAAGTTTAAAAAGTGTCGCATTTAAATGTCTAATACAACACTTTTACTAAAGTGCTACCATTATTTATAGGAAAAGACAACATTTTTATGAAAATGTCGCCTTTACTTATAAGAAAAGACAACACTTTTATAAAAGTGTCACCTTTATATATATAGTACATATAAATAAAAGCTATTTTTTATGTCAAAAAATTAAAAATATTTTTGTTATTTGTGAAAATCTTTGGCAAGTAAATTACCACCCAAATTTATTGAGTCTTGATGAAATCAGCAAAAAATATGAAAATATTGGCGGACAAAGGATGAGAAGAAAAGGAAAAAGAGAAAAAGGAAAATAAAGGCCCTGTTTGAATTCTTATTCATTTTTATTTTAGTTTTTGAAAACAAACACAGCAGATGGATTGTTTGGTATTATTTTTTTCCAAAAAAAATGAAAATGTTTTCATTTTGACCCTCATTTTTGAAAAAAATGTGTTTTCACTTTTTTCGTTTTCATTTTTCTCAATAATTTCAGAATTATGAAAATATAATATACTACTATATATATATGTGTGTAAAATAATATATATATATATATATATATATGTATAAATTGAATATTTATGTAAAATATTATATTATATAAAATATTATAATCAAATAATTAAATAATTAAATTAATCAAATAAAATTATTATATTATTAATTTTTTTAAAAAATAATTAAATAATTAAAATATATTTACTATATTACAATAAATATATAACAACTTATATATAATATATAATATATAATATATTAGATGTTAATATAATATTTTATATTATTATTTTTACTATAATATTTTTATTTTTTGATAATATTGAACTATAATTTAAACAAAATATGTATAAATAATATTATATAGAGTATAAAATATTATTTAATATATTATTTGTATTACGATAAGTTATTTTATGTATAATAATTAATAATAATGTAATATATTATATATTACATAATTATAATATATTAAAAATGTATATTTACATATAATTTGAAATTTAATAATTATTTTATTTAATACCAAATTTTTTTTAAAACGAAAAACTTCAACCAATTAATTATACTTTATTTTAAAAATAAATGATATAAACAAAAAAAATTGTTCAAACCAAACGCATTTTTGTTTTTAATTTTCAAAATTTTCAAAAATAAAAAGTTATAACCAAACGTTTTTTCATTTTCAAAAAAAATGAAAACGAAAACACTTTTCCTTTTTATTATTTTTGAGAAGGAAAAAACAAAAATGAAAAAGAATTCAAATGGGGTCAAAAAAATCACTTAATAATTAGGTACGGTCTAGAACCTTCAAAAAGCTTCCCACGTACGCGCGACACTTACCCAAGACCTTGAAAGCTTCCCGCGTACGACACTTTACCCAAAAAAATTCAAAAACTTCGGTCTCTCTCTCTCCTTCATCTTCCTTTCCCTCTAATCCCCTTTCTTTTCGATCGCCGTCTCTTTCTCCTTCTTCTTCCTTTCCCTCTGCCATCTTCATCGACCCGGCCAGTTCCTTTTTCAATGTTCATCTCCTTCGATCCAGTTTTCTGCTTCTAGGTGGGTGAACTTTGAATTTCAGAAATTGTGGTAAATTGAAGGTGGGATTACATCTGTCATTCTCAACCTAAAGCACATCGGAGCAGGTAAGAAAACCAAGTCTCTAGTATCTGTGTTTTGGGATATCAAATGCCTATTCTTTTTTGCATAAATTGGAAAGGGATTTTATTGTTGGAGTTGATACGTATTTTACCATGGATTGAAGATGTTTGTTAAATTGTTTCAATTGGGTTTTATGCTTATACATGGAAAATGGAACTGTTTAATTTTTTGGTTGTGGTATTTGTGCGAGAGAAGTGGATGAAATGGGAAGGAGAGAAGTGTACGAACAGAAACTGAGAAGAGAAAATTTAGACTATGATCCCACCATCAACTTTGGTCTTGGCAACCCTCGCTGCCCTCGTTGTCTCTCCCTTTTAGATAGTAATTCAGTTTGTGTTTCATTGTTTTCTATACTTGGAGTCATGCACGACAGATGTTCGATGAAATGCCTGTTCCGTCATTTGTTGTTATTCATTCTTGTTTGGGTTTATTGATTTGAAACAGGATAATAGGGAGTGGACTGTTACTCCAGTTTTGCACGATGCAACTGCTGTGGTATGTGGCTTTCTTGTTTTCCTTTTGTTTGTGCTTTGTCTTACTTTACCTTACTGCTGTGCTGTGGTATGTGGCTTTGTTGAAGCTATACATCTTGAATTCATTGCTTAGACTTTCATTAGAAGTTTAAACAGAAAAAAGGCATATTAGTGAAAAGAAGATTCTTCTTTTCTTAAATGTCTATAAAATTGTTTTTCATGAACTCTTAATTCAATTGAAACAAGTGAAAACAAGTCTCACTTATGACTTGGACAATTCAACTTGATCCTTAATTTCAAGAATATATCCAGGGCACCGTCTCAAGATAAAATTAATAATGTGCATGACCTGCATATGATGTAGACTGAGGACCGAAACCTATTCTATTTTTTATATCTGCTGTAATAATTCGTTTAGGTGTATATACATGTGTGTAATTGATGAGCATTCTCCATCATCTACTTGTCTTTCATGTCCTTGTTTTTGGTATCATATACATTTAATCTTTTAGGCTGGCTGTGGAATTGGTGGAATGCTTAGTGCAGTTCATGGCTTCACAAGTATGGTGATGGTCAATTTTTCCCTATTTTGAGTGCTTTGTTGGTGCATGTCCTTGTGTAATGCTTTACATGTATTGGTTTCAGGGATCCCCTTCGTACAGAAACATATTAAGGGACCGAAGTGGCTTCCTTTTGTAATAGGGGTATAAAAATATCATACTTATGTTGTTCTATATCAATCCTGCATCAATGAAGAATGTTTTCCATCTAATTTTAATTTATTTTCCTCGTTATCTAATGTTTCAGTTGCTGCTTTGTTGGTTCGCTGCAGTGTTTCTTTGGCTGCTATTTTGGAAGTTTGTTGTGGTGTTGGGTTACTGCTGCAGAGCTGTACTCTCGCTCCAGCAGTGTTGTTTTTTGCCGCAGTGGCCTTGGATGATGCAGTGGTCATTTGGGTGCTGAAAGGGTGATTTGCTGAGGTGAAGTTTGCTGCTGCAGGTTTGCTGTTGCAGTGTTGTTCTTGCTGCAACAGTGTTTAGCGCAGGGGTCTTTGGCTGCTGTAGTGTTGTATTTGCTGCAGTGTTGGTTTTTTTTATTTTCAGCCGTCGGCTGCCCTTCATTATTTTTTATTGTATGTTCCTTTTCCATCTTGTCGGTTGTCTTTTCCTAGCTAGCGAGCTGTGCTAATAGGTAGGGAGGTATGCCTCTCGTTATCTTGTATCTTCTTTTTCTTTTTATACATGTCCAATTTAACAAAAAAAGAAAGTATATAATCTCTCTTGTAATTGCAAAATTTGTGGGGGAAAAAAAGTGTTTTATGTATGTTGCCAAAGAGCCGCCTTTATATGTTACAAAACATGATAGAAGTGTTGGATTTAACAGGAAAAAGTGTTGCTTTGATTTGGTGGGAAATTTAAAAACTGTTGCACTTGACATGAAAATGTGTTGTTTTAGTTTGTCAAAAATGATTAAAAAAAGTGTTGCGTTTGAGCTAAATAAGTGTTGCTTTCAAAATTGTTGCCTTTATCAAGTAGAAGCAACACTTGAGAGAAGTGTTGGCTATTCTCACAAAAAGTGTTGGCTTTAAGCAAAGGCGACATTAGTTACGGTGGCACTTGCAAAAGTGTTGCTTTTTCCATAAGGCAACACTTTTAGGCCTTAATACAACATTTTTGCGGTGTTGGCATAGGTCTTTTTTTTAGTAGTGCCATGATTACAAGGCGCATGTGAATTACTCAAGATTCTTTCAAGTAAAGGGTTAAATCCCTCATTATCACTCAGGGACCTTGGAAGCTATATGTTTTTCAATTTATCTAGAGGTGTCGGCATTGTCTCCGCCCAACTTCATAAACACTTAAGCCCTATAAATTATTTATCTTGCAAACCTCACCTAAAACTTGATTATATATTTGCGAGCGTAAATCGCTTATGTTGCTATTATCTAATGTTTTATAGGACATTGTGAGAAAGTCGGGTTGTCTGATAAAGGCAAAACGAGGATGACATGATGAATGTTTCCTGATTGCCCTCTTATGGATATCATTCAAGGGAAGAGTGAAGCGTGAGGTGATTATTGAAATGTTCAGATTGTAAGGCCTGTGTGGACCCCACATAGATTTCCGCTGTTAGAATTTTATTTTTTGGATGAATGTAATAAAGATTACTATTTATTTCTCTTATTTAATGTTATGCACACTTGGATGTTATTACTCTTCTTTTGTCAATTATTTGACGGTGCCCGAAGTACAACATGAGATTTTTGGGCTATCATAATAGGTTATCCCTTGACAGTATTTCCTGATAGTCAGATTATACCCTGATGGTTTCTCCTAACAGTCAAGGTATCCCTTTACAGTCAAGCTATCCCCTGGCGGTCAAGTTATCCTCTGATAGTTTCCCATGACAGTCAAGCTATCCACTAATGGTTTCCCTTGACAGTCAAGCTATTCCTTGATGCTTTTTTGTACACTAACATTTTTTATAACTGATACTTTGTTAGTTTTATCTTGAATGTCTAATGTGCAGAATACTTGACTTCTTAAGTACAATTAGACATTTCCTGACATTGTTAAGTCCTTGAGATATCCACTGATGACTTGGTTAGTGCGATACCTACTATTCCCTGATAAATTAAGTTGTCCTTTAGTGAATATTGATTTGCGCAAATATATTAAGATTTGACAATAACCTTGAGTATTTACAAGTGTACATTTATTAAAAAAACTACAGAATAAATAAATCATCATCATTCTCAGCATTAAGCCTAACATATTATATAATAATATATTGTGTGTGTGTGTGTGTGTGTATATATATATATATCACAATTATATATTAAATAATTATAATATAATATTAAAATATCAATACATATAGATAATATATCAAGTATATTATAAATCATATTTTAATGTATTATAACATATAATGTTAATATATATAATTTATTAATTTAATATTAATATATAATAAATTAGTTTTTAATATTATAATATATAATATATGATATACTATATAATATATATCACATTTATATATAATAATTATAATATACTATAATTGTGAGAACCCAAAATTTAAATGAGTTTTGTTATATGATAAATTCATTATGTGTTTATTTATTTATGCATGGAGGTGTAATTTATTTTATTTGGTTTAAATAATGAAAGTTCATAGCAGTGTGATGTCCAAAAGTTTTAAATGTATTTTGAGCTCAGATCTTTATATTATTATTTTATTCAAGTTATATCAAAAGAAGGGTGATGATATATTTTTTTTCTCACGTAAGAAGGAGATACACGGGTGTGAACGGTTGTGAGATACAACTCCCTTGTTCAAGCCAAGTACTGTCATGAGATAATTATTAATTTAGGAAAACTTGTTACATAAGGCACCAACGGGAGGAGAAATCTTTCCCAATGGATTGTCGGCTATCCTAGGTGATTGGTTGATACTTTGGCAGCCGCAACACCGGTTCCTCCAGCCAATGGTTCTGTTTCAAAGCTTATTACTTCTTTTCCAACCAACAGCTGAAATCAAATATCAAACAATCCAACAGCTCTTATTGATTGGCCAGCAATATAAATATATCATTTTAATACAACCCTAGCCCCATTTTCATAAATTTCTTTATAGTATACCACCAAATCCAGGTTTGCTTTCAAAGCAACTATCTTTCTGGAAGAACAACTCAAGCTTTTAACTTCTTCTTTGCAGCTAAGGAGGTAAGAACATTACATTAAAGTCCTACTCTGTTTTCTTACACTTTTGTTCTGTTATGCATGCCATGTTTAATACCTTGTTTGTGAGAACCCAAAAATTTTAAATGTATTTTATGATAATGAATAATTTTATTTGTTTTATTATATTTTTGCATGGAGATTAGTTTTTTTAAAAAATATGAATGATAAATTCATATCTACAATGAAAAATTTTATGCTGATGTGATATCCACGATTATGAGGTTAAGTTCCTTAAAAAGATATCAAAAAAGGGATTAGCAAATCCCATATAAGATTATATTGATTAGCTTGGAAGAAAATGAGAGGATTACATGGTCTTGTAATTACGTGGTTGATTAGGAACTGTTTAGGTGGCTAAGTCTTCATGCATGTAGGACAACAGCTGTTTGCTGTCAAGAAGTCATGATGAACAGCCGTTTTACCGTCCAAATTAACCAATCATCTTATCTTAACCTTAGCTTACTACCCCTGAACTCTATAAATACCTAATTCGAGATGAAATTTTAATTCCTTTACCAAAATTTCTCTTTTAAGAGTTTCGTTTAAACTTATCATCTCCATAAATTTCTAAGTTCTTCTTTCGGAAAATTATTCTCAGACAAGCTTTGATTTCACCCTTAAGAACGAAAAGGTAAAAACCTGGTACTCTATTTAGTTTCTTTCGTGCATAGCATCACAGATTTATGCTAAGTTTATATTCTTTTGCATTTTCATAAGACATCCTAGGCTGAGTTTGCTCATGATAAGCCTTCCATGGTAGCAAAAACAAGCTCTAATATTAGTCTCTAATGAGATAATTCTAGTCTCTAATGAGTTAGTATTAGTCTCTGACGAGATAATTCTAGTCTCTGATGAGTTAGTATTAGTCTCTGACGAGATAATTCTAGTCTCTGATGAGATGTTGTTAGTCTCTGATGAGATGATGTTAGTCTCTGATGAGATGTTGTTAGTCTCTGATGATATGTTGTTAGTCTCTGATGAGATATTCTTAGTCTCCAATGATGACGTCACCCTTAGTCCCCGATGAGTTAAGATGACGTCATTAGTCTCTGATGAGTTATTTAGTCTCTGATGACGTCATCCTTAGTCTCCGACATGCTAAGTTTAAATCTATGATGACGTCATCCGTAGTCTTTGAGAGGCAAAATTTCTTAGTCTCCGATGGAGGAATTTCCTAGTCTCCGATAGGAAAAATATGTTAGTCTCTGATGGCTAAGGATATCAGTCCCTGACGAGTTAGATAATGAGAAAATTATTCCCCAATGCACAGTCTGTTATCAAGACTATAAAACATTATTTTCTTAAAATTATTTTACGATGTTATTCTTTAAAACAATAAAGTCGAAGGACATCACATACACATTTTCTTTCATAAATTCTTATTAAGGTATTAAAATATTACTTGCATAATTTACAGAATCTTTCACTCACCAGTAAGTTGAATTTGAATCTTTGTTGCAAAGGACCGAGGCAAGTATATTCTTACTCTTATGCTTATTTCAGTTAAGCGCATGATCAATTGATTCGACATGCGCACAAAATTATGACACTTTTATCTAAATTTCCTTGTGAAACAAAATGCTATGATTTAATTTCCGCTAGCATGATATGAATGAAAATGCATGGATGTAAAGAAGCTTTGCTCTATCAGTTTTTTTTTCAATATTATATATGTGCAATAAATGAGAATGCTATGTTCCTTAAATGGTTATGCCACATGAATGGCTAGAGGAAAGGAAAGGTGCAGATTTGTTCTTTACTTGACCTAGAGGAATTTTATGTGACTACGTACATTCACACAAGGAGGGATTATGCGGGCACAGTTAGGCCAGTTGTATATCGTATGGTTAGCAGATCCAACGGGTTTAGCCCCCGATGGATATTTTTACTTCAAGGAAGTTATGCTTTGTTTTAAAAAGGATTACACAATTGTTTATCATCAGTAATCCTAAAGATTCTTAAAGATCTCTGAGGCATTAGTATTGTTCTACCAAGCCTCTCAACAGAATTGAATCTTTTGAAACATTCCAGAGTTGTTTTCCCAAATTATTTATATACTTGTTTGGGGTAAATCTCTTATTCTTGTTGAATTTTAATGTCTTGCAGGGCAGAATATAAAGGCTGAGACCTCTGACAAGGGGAAGGCAAAGATGATCGGTTACTGAGTTGGGCTAACCCTTTGTAGTGTCGATAAGGAAGGAAGGAAAGAAGAGGATCTGAAAAGTGATGTTTTGTATTATAGTATAGAGATAGAATAGCTTCCACTGAAATGTAATATTTTGGGTTGTAATAACTCTTTAATATTGTTTATATTCCAGTATTTATAATATGAATGGATGTGTGGTTATCTTTTCCTTCTTCTGACGAAGCCCTGATCCAGTGAGGGATTTTGGGGTCGTCACATTGTTCGTTTATTTCCAAAAGTATGATTTAATGCATGCTTTTAACATTTAGAGTTAACGTTTTATTTCAAAAGCTATCCAAGATGAGTGTAAGAATGTTGACAACCATTTACTACCAAATATTTTGTTCATCAGTTTCTGAAACACCATGCTTGAGCCCTTGTCAACCTGAGTTTTGAAGCCTAAATTGTGTCTGCGATAGTTAGTAGACCCCAGGAGATGTTATGTGTTACTGAAATAATGATGGGAGTTAGCCTATGATGGTTATAGTTGAAAACACCACCCATTAAGGAGTGAGGAAGACGACCTTGTATCTGAGACGAGTTCTAACTTAGTCTCTGATGGGTTAGAGTTAGTCTCTGACCGTATAAAATAGTCTCTGATGAGATATACTGTTAGTCTTTGATGAATATTGTTACTTCTTGATGAGAAGAATTCTTAGTCTCCGACAGGCTAAGAATAGTCTCTGGAGACGTCAGTCTTAGTCTCCGACAGGCTAAGAATAGTCTCTGGAGACGTCAGTCTTAGTCTCTGACAGGCTAAGAATAGTCTCTGGTGACGTCAGTCTTAGTCTCTAACAGGATAAGAATAGTCTCTGGTGACGTCAGTCTTAGTCTCCGACAAGCTAAGAATTGTCTCTGGTGACGTCAGCCTTAGTCTCCGACAGGCTAAGTCTAGTCCCTGATGACGTCATCCATGGTCTCTGACGGGCAAAATATGTTAGTCTCTGATGGCTAAGGATATTTGTCCTCGAGGAGTTTGGCGATAGCCAACTGAGTTTGGCGATGGCTTAGTGAGTTTGACGCTGAACAAGTTGTCAACCGAGGAGTTCGACGATGAATAAATCTATCCCCTGATAGGTAAGTCATTCCCTGATGATCAAAACATGTCCCATGATGGCCAAGGAAACATCCCCTGACGGGTAGTATATCCACCGATGACCAGTCATTCCTTGATGACTAATTATCCCCTGATGACTAGTTATTCCCTAACAGTGAAGGTTATCCACTGACACGTAATCTATCTTCAAAACTATAAAACATTATTTTCTTAAATTATTTATGATGTTTTAATTATTTATTTCACCTCAACGGTTCTTATGTCAGATTTAAGACTTTAAAATTTTAAGGACATCACATGTGCATTTTCCTTCATATTTTAACCAAGGTATTAAATTTATCATGTTATATACATGTTTTACAGAATCTTTCACTCACGAGTAAATTGAATTGATTTTGTGCAAATGACCGAGGCAAGTATATTCATTCAATCTGATGCTTATTTCAATTTCATGCAGTATCATTTGATTCAATATGCGTGCAAGGCTTTGATTATATGTTTCAATTGCTTTTATGAATCAAAATGCTATGCTTTACTTTATGCTAGCATGATATGAATGAAAGTGCACGTGTGACGACCTGAAAAATTTGTTTATCTATAAATATTTTATTTACTCATATTTGTTTTCTTATTAATATGTATAGTTAATATATGATGTTTTTGAATGTTTATATATTTTTGGACCCATTAAAGGGTTGTAATTTGTTTGGATGTTGGTTATGAGGACAAACAAATTATGTATATATGTTCGGTAACCTTCATAATTGTTTGAAGGAACCCACATGTCCGACTTAGCAAGTCCCATGAAGAATTCAATAGGTTACATAAGAATGACTACATCATGTGTACGTATAATAGTTAGATTAGTAAGTTGCTTGTGTGTCATTAGTGGATTAAGCATATGTGCATGAATGACAGCAGTTGCTTATTACATGTATTAGCTGTTAAGAATCATGATGAGTAGCCGTCCAGATTAACCAATGATTTTATCTCAAGGCTTAATCTCAGCTTACTACAAATACCTCATTCAGAGGTAAAATTTTAATCTCTTTTCTAAAGATTTTCTCTCCTAAAGTTCTTCTTTAAACCTACCATCTTCATATAATTTCAAGTTCTTTCTTCTGGACAATTACTTTCCAACAAGCTTTGATTTCTTTTGTCAACCCAAGAGGTAAGAATCTTATGTTCTCCTCTATTTTTTTTGTTGTTACGTAGTATCCGAAGGTATTCATTGTATTTGCTAAGTCTATAGGAAAGAATAAAGTGGTTAAAGAGCATGGTGTTTTGAGTCATGAAAAGATGATTACGTATCTTAGATTGAGTTGTTTTTCGCTAAATAACGTTCTTGATCATGAAAGACTTTCTTTTATCAGAGATAAGTTCTATGATCAGTCTCTGATGAGTTAACGTTAATCTCCGATGACGTCAGCCTTAGTCCCCGATGGGTTAAGATGACGTCATCAGTCTCTGGTAAGTTAACGTTAGTCTCCGATTACGTCACCTTTAGTCTCTGATGGGTTAAGATGACGTCATTAGTCTCTGATGAGTTAACGTTAGTCTCTGATGATGTCACCCATAGTCTCCGATGGGTAAAACTTATTCTCTGATGACTAATGATGTTAGTCTCTGATGAGCATCTATGATTAGTCTCCGATAGGTTTGGCGCTGAACAAGTGAGTTTGGCGCTGAACATTTATCCGTCGAGAAGTTTGGCGCTAGACAAATCATCCATTGATGAAGTTCAGCGATGACTTAGGGAGTTCGGCGCTGAACAAAGTTGTCACCCGTCGAGTTTGGCGATGAATAAGTCATCCCCTGATGAGTAAATCATCCCCTGATGGGTAATGTATCCCCTGACCGGTAAAATATGCCCTGATGGCCATCCTCCGTTTTGCATAGTTATCCTTCCAAAGTATGGATTTCTCATGTTATACCCACAATGATGTTTTATAGAATCCTTTTGCAACCAGTATAGTGAATTTAGCTAAGGACCAAGGCAAGTATATATTCATTCCACTTTCTTTCTTAGTGATTATGTAGAATCATTATTTCAATTAACGTAAATGAATGATGTTAATACCTACGTAAGATGATGATCTCTTTTATGATTAAGTAACGTACAATCACTGATTCGTTGTACGTGAAAAAATGTTGATTATTGAGCTATGTGTTATTGGGTGTTTGCCAGTTATTTAAAGTCTCTGGCACACCAAAAGATGATGAAAATGATGTAAGGGTGTTGCAAGTCATGAACTTGTATGCACACCCAAGTAACTCCCGTATGGATATATAGTTACGTTATTGACCGTCACTGCTTTTATTTGTTGAGCACGCCAATATTGTTGGCAGTCGCTGCTTATAATTGTTAGCACGCCAAAGCTATTCAAAATGAGAAAATATTTTCAAGAAGATATATCCATATGGGAAGTTAAGGGGCTGTTGAATGCTTTCGCCCAGTATTCTGGCCAATGATGATAGGGAATGAGAGACCGAGGCATCGGTAATCAGACCCACGCAGATTAATTGGTTTCTGCAAGTGACTACGTATGTCAAATGATGGAATCAAACGACCAGGCTGACCAGCTGGGATGAAATTTGATTGTTAAAGGAAGTCAGATAATGATTAGTCTGGTCAGGTGATGCATTATCTGATGAAGAGAGGGCGAATCAAGGTTTATTGTTAAAGAGGGTTAACCCATTGATATCACTCGGGAACCCTAAATGATGCATGTTTATTGATTTATCAGGAGGTTTTGGCATTGCTCCGCCCAACCTCAATGAATATTAAAGCTTTTGAATTATCTGTTTTTCTTTCTTATAATTATATGCTTGCTGAGCGTAAACGCTCATGTGGAATGTTATGAAATGTTTTACAGGTCATGTCATGAAAGTCGAGTCACCGAATAAAGGAAAAGAGAAAATGGCATAGTGAGAGCTTCTTGATTTCTCTCCTATGGATGGCTTTTAAAGGAAGAGTCTAACGGAAAGCCATCATAGAAGTGTTTAGGCTGTAAGGCCAGATGGGCCATCTAAAGTTTTGTTTCCGCTGCAGTCTGTTTATTAAACTTTGAGGTTTTTGTAAGAGGTTGTAAACTTCTAAGTTTTGTACATGTTATATTTGAGAATATATTCTCATATGATTAGTAAATGCTTGACTATGATGTATCTGTCGCTTTTGAGTTGTTGTGTTGTTTTTCTTGGTGGGAGCCCGGGGTTCCAACTTGGGCACCTTGGGGGGTCTGTCACCCATATTGTTGATAGTGCCCGAGGCCCGGCATTGGGGGGGGGGGGGGGGGGGATTTCCGGGGCCGCCACAGCATGGATATAACTAAACTTTGATTTATCAGTATTTTTTAATGTTATATCCGTGCAACAGATGAGAATGATATGTCCCTTAATTGGGAGATGCCACATGGTTGGCAAGAGGAAAGGAAAGGTGTTGATGTGTTCTGACACCTGACCTAGAGGAATTATAAGTGACTACGTACGTTCACACAAGGAGGGATCATACGGGCACAACTAGTTCAGCTGTATACCGTATGGTTTGCAGATCCAACAGGTTTAGCCCCCGATGGATATTTTGAGGAAGATGTACACGGGTGAATACCTGTTTTCCTTTAAGGAAGATCACACATTTTTATCATCAGTGATCCTCAAAGATTCTTCAAAGATTTCTGAGGCATTAGTATTGATTCATTGAGCCTCATAAACAGAATTGAATTTCCATCAAGATTCCAGATTTGCTTATTTGATTTGATTATATACTTGCTGAGCGTAAATCGCTCATTCTTGTTGAACTTAATGTCTTGCAGGGCATGGTCCAAAGGTTGAACCCTCTGACAAGGGGAAAACAAAGATGATCGACTATTGAGTTTTGTTAAACCTTTTGCCTGCCGATAAGGAAGGAAGGAAGGAAGATGGTTTGAAGTGGTGATGTTATGTATTACAATATAGAGATAGAATAGCTTTCACTGAGAATGTAATATTTTGGGTTATAATAACTCTCTATTATTTCCTTTTATCAATATTGATGTTTTGAATGGATGTGAGGTTATCTTTCCTTCTTTTGACGAAGCCCTGGTCCAAATGGGATTTTGGGGTCATCACAGTTGGTATCAGAGACCAGTTACAGCCGAAGGTGATTCGTAAGAAACACTGCCCGTAAACTACATACAGGAGTAGGGAATGCTGTGGTATGTCCTAGAATTACTCCAGTAGAAGAAGTTAAGGACTTGACAATAGAATGGAGGTACTAGAATATTAGTGGGTCAAAGATTAAGGCTTATGTTAGAGACAAGTTACTAAAAAAAAAAATCTTTAGGGTGAGAAACTGCCAAGGGAGGATAAGATTGAAATGAAGGCACCACCTCTTAGGCACATCGCTGCATGCATTATTCATTGAGAAGTTCAGATTTGTTGACTTCGATTGTTTTGTGTAGATGGCCAGAGATCGTTCTAGATTCCCCGCTCGTTTTCTTAGAATAGACCTCCCAGTATACGACATTTCATCTGAGGAAGAAGAGGAGCCTAGCGTAGAATCTCCGTTGTTCACCCCTGTACTATCGGGCGGGCAACCACCATCGCCAGGACATGAGGGCCCCAGACTTGCTGCAAAACTGACACAGGAGGTCGGACCTTCCACTGTTTGTTGCAGACCATGCATTCGCCACACAGCACGGAAGAGCATGATACGCCATCGTCTTAACCATGACCGTGTTATGACATAGGATGCCTCTCAGATGAAGTGTGATACTCCGAGACCTGCCCCGTCTACACCATAGGCACCAGTGCCATCCCATGATGAAATGGTGCGCAATTACGATGCAGAAGTCCATCATCGTTTGGCAACTCGCATCATGACTGTTCGACGACAGGTTGCCACTATTTCTAAGTTTCGCACCGCCGCGTCAGCATGGCGATCGTCCTTTTGGTTGTCAGCAGCAGTGGCTAACCCAACGACGACATGTTTGGATCAGATGAGCACTCACTGCGTGCGCTGCATTGAGGAGACACGTATGCAGTCTCGCCATTGGGAACGAGAGGCGGAAAATGAAGGATCACTGGATGAGGAGGATTAGGTATAAAAGATTGATGTAGAATTTTAAGCAAAGGTTATTTTGTGTATATTATTGAACTCTGTATGAGTAGTTGCATTTATTACGGAAGTATTCGCTCAGTAATTTACTTTGGCCTATGGTTGGCTCGTTTTGAGGGTGTTAGAGGATGACGTCTATGACAACCTTTTATGTACACAATGGATGATCATTTTGTTCTATCAAAGTGTTAATGTTTTGCTTGGTGGTTCACACTATCTTGTTGCAATATTGCATTGTTAGCATTATAAGATTTCATGGGCTATATGAGGAATGGAATGCTTCGTTAACATGCAAGACGATGAATGTTTAACTATGTTCGTATTGTAATAGATCATGGCAGGAGGCAGGAGACCAGGAAGACCAGAAGGATAAACCCTAATAGCAACACACTAAGGCATGAAAATTCGGCACGTGTGGAAAGAGAAAATCAAGCTGGAAATATTGATGAAGTTGTTGTTGAGGACGAGAGCTCAGAGGAGGTGCAAGGGATTAACCAAAATCCCCCACATGTTCCACCACAACCTGTCAATGACAATAATTCGGCTAACAACAATGCTACCGAGAATGCAGTCGAGAACCCACTAGCTCAATTCCTGCAGATTATTCATGAGGCTGTAGCCGTGAACCAACCAGCTCCACCACCACCTCAAGCACCAAGGCCTGCTGCCCGTGGGCCATGTATCCGAGAGTTCACTGGCATCAACCCGCTGACTTTTGACCGGAAGGGAGGACCCACTATAGCACAGTATTGGTTGGAGGAGATCGAGAAAGCTTTTGACTTAGTAGACGTGCCAGAGGATTGCAAGACTAAGTATGCGGCTTTCATGCTGAAAGAGGAAGCCAACCACTGGTAGAAAAGTGCCAAGAGGATGGAACTAACAAAAAGAGAAGCTGCGAGGAACACCAACACTGTGATAACCTGGGGACAGTTCACCCAGAAGTTTAGGGAAAAGTTCTATCCCCTTAGTGTCTCCAATGCAATGGAACTGAGGTGAGGTTCCTAAATCTGAAGTAAAAGTCCATGACAATGGACGAGTATGAAGAAAAGTTTAATGAACTAATGAGATATGCTCCTCATCAGGTGGGTGATGAAGGGAGAAAGGCCCGAAGATTTGAACAAGGGTTGAACCCTTGGATTCTGAGGCAAGTAGCAATTTTCTAACTGGAAACTTTTGACGCAGTAGTGGAAAAAGCAAGAATTACAGAATGGAGTAACAAGACGGTGCATGATTATAATCGGGAAAACAAAAAGGGAGACAGGAAGAAGGGAAACGACAGAGGAAACCACCAGAACTTTGGTGGTGTGAGTGTAAAGAAGGAAGAAGGGAGCAACCACAATAACAGTCTAAGCAGCAATGGAAAGAGGAAGTGGAAGGAGCAATCATCTGATGGCATTGCAAGGAGGGCTACTATGTGTGCAAATTGCGGGAAGAATCATGGTACAACCCCATGCTTGAGGGAAAGAGATGTTTGCTTCAAGTGTCACCAACTAGGGCATTTCTCCTCAAATTGTCCAACTTTGAGCCCCACCGCTGCCCCTCCACAAGGAAGACCGCAACCTTAGCAGTTCAACAAACCACTCGTCGTAGCGAAAACATGCTACACGTGTGGAATGGAAGGACACATCTCTCTTAATTGCCCCTAGAAGAAAGGTAGCAAATCAATGCTGACAGGAGCCAACACCGTATCGGTGCGACCACAAGCAAGGACTTACAACATGACTGTGCAAGATGCTATGGCTGCTGATGATGTGGTGATAGGTACACTACTAGTGAACTCCTTACCTGCTCATGTGTTGTTTGATTCAGGCGCTACCCGAAGTTTTATATCTGAATGGTTAGCTAGGAATATGTTAGCTCGACCTGAACTTCTACCTAAGCCCTTAGAGGTAGTCGTCGTTAATAGTGAAGTGGTAAACATTTCTCACATTTACCTTAACTGTTCTTTGAAGATAGATCAACATGAGTTTCTTGCTAAAATTATTCCTTTTCCTTTGGGAGAATTTGATGTGATTTTGGGAATGGATTGGTTATTCAAATACCAGGCCAAAATTGACTGTAAGAAGAAGAAAGTCATCTTACGATCTCCCCAGAAGGCGAAGGTTTAGTTCCATGGCACCAAGATGGTGAAATCATCGCCATTCTTGACCGTGATCCAGACAAAGAAAATGATTTTCAAAGGTTGCGAAGCCTTCTTAGCTTATGTGCACGATGTCAACAAGGATGAAATTAAGATCGAGGATGTCCCTGTGGTAAGGGAGTTTGTAGACGTATTTCTAGAAGAGTTGCCTAGACTACACCCAAATAGAGAACTGGATTTTGAAATTAACTTGATCCCCAGTACTGCACTAGTCTCCAAGGCTCCGTATCGAATGGGATCGTCCGAACTAAAGGAGCTGATGATGCAGCTGCAAGAACTTTTGGATCGAGGATTGATTAGCCCAAGCGTGTCACCTTGGGGTGCGCCAGTACTTTTTGTTCAAAAGAAAGATGGATCGATGAGACTCTGCATTGATTATCGAGAATTGAATAAGGTCACAATCAAGAACAGGTACCCCTTGCCGAGGATAGACGATCTTTTTGATCAACTTAAAGAAGGGAGGTACTTCTCGAAAATTGATCTTCGCTCAGGGTACCACCAATTAAATATCAAGGAGGAGGACATATCGAAGATGGCATTCCAAACTCGTTATGGCCACTACGAGTTCTTAGTGATGCCATTTGGATTGATAAATGCACCAACAGTTTTCATGGATTTGATGAATCGGGTCTTCAAACCATTCTTGGATAATTTTATCATTGTTTTTATTGATGATATTCTCATCTATTCGAGGACGGCAAAAGAGCATGAAGAACACCTAAGGACAACACTGGAAATTCTATGGAAGAAGCAATTATTTGCCAAATTTTCCAAGTGTAAATTCTGGCTAAAGGAAGTGAAGTTTCTTGGTCATGTGATCAACGAAACTGGTGTTGCAGTGGACCCCAACAATATAGAAGCAATCACGAAGTGGCGTCTGTTAGAGATAAATGATGATGATGATGATTATGTAATAAATTGTGCAACTGTAAATACTTGAGGTATTTTATAAACCTTAAGATCTGCACAAGTTTTGCATTCACTGATAATAAACTTATTCATCAGTAGATGGTCAATATCTTCACAAGACAAGTCAGAAAACATAAACATCCAAAGGACTTGACAAAGTGGAGAAGAATGTCTGATGTTACTTATTATCAGTTAAAGTATTCCACACATCAGATATTCTAAACAAAGTTACGTTGATTAAAGTACCGTCAGGGGAACCCATCAGGGGAACCCGTCAGGGGGAACCCATCAGGGGAACCCGTCAGGGGGAACCCATCAGGGGAACCCATCAGGGGGAACCCATCTGGGGGAACCCGTCAGGGGGAACTCATCAGGGGAACCAATTAGGGGGAACCATCAGGGTATGACGAAGGCAGACCAACCCATCAGGGTAACCTGTCAGGGGAAATGGCCAACATGGCATTAGTGGAAGCCATCAGTGTGTACCGTCAGTCATAACCATCAGGATCAAGAAGCACTGAGTATAACTCAAGTGAAGGTTGAAGCCCGGATCCAGTCAATAAGCATCAGGGGATTCAGAAGCACTGATCAAAGTCCATCAGGGTTGATTATTAGTGGATCATTATGACAGCAGGCACTCGTCATCAGTACTTACACGGAAATCAATGTAACGTGTTACAGAAGCAAGAAATATCAACTGGAAAGTTATTTCTTGAAGTTTGTTTTTGATCCAATGAGAACTCTCTCGCATTAAATGCACACAGATTAGGGGAAGAAAAAGTAGCAACAAAGCATGCAGCAGTCTGACACATAGGGCTACGATGTGACATACTTACGGCTAAGTTGAGAAAAGCAGCACGTCTCTCGCATTAAATGCACGTGCTAACAAGGATGTGAACAAAAAGTTCATGAGAGCCCTTCCCATATCATGGGATCCTAAGATGACAGCCATCAGGGAATCCAAGGACATGAATCTTCTAGACTTGGATAGGCTATATGGTACTCTCAAGACTTATGAACTAGAGGTTCAACAAAGATCTGAAATGTCAAGGGATGCTAGAAAGCTTAAATCTGTAGCCCTGATGGCTGCCACGAAGGACAAACAAGAAGCAAGACCAACTGTCTTGATGAAGCAGCAACTAGAAGATGCTGACATAGAAGGGGACAAAGAAGCTGACTCCAAAGAGGAAGAATATACTCCGGAAGAGTTAGAGGAGCTGGATGAAACCATGGCCTTTCTTGCAAAAAGGTTTTCCAAGCTGAAATTCCAAAAGCCTTCGGGATCTAAAAGATTTTCAGCAAGAAAACCCAGTAGCACGAAAAACTTTATTGACAAATCAAGAATAAAGTGCTACAAATGCAATGAGCTGGGCCACTTTGCAAACGAGTGTCGCAAGGCCACAAACGATGGTGAATCCAGAAACAAAGAAGCTGTTGTGGACTACAAGAAGAAATACTTTGGCCTTCTTAATGCAAACAAGAAGGGAAAAACATATATTGCAGAGGGAAAGGACTGGGTTGACTCTGATGAATAAGAAAATGAAGAGTATGTCAACCCAGCCCTGATGGCCTCATCCACTGACAGTAGCAGCTCACAGGTAAGCCTCGAAATTTCCTCTAACATGTCTAAAACTGATTGTGTTAAAATTGTTAAGGAAATGGCTTGTGAGATAAAGGATCTCTGTGACACCCTGAGGAGTGTTGTAGCTGAAACTGAGAGAGTGCAGAAAATAAATGAACAGTTATCTGCTAGGAACACTCTTTTAGAATCAGAAAACTCCAGACTTAAGAGTCTTGAAAAAGAGCTCTCAAGGACTAAAAATCTTCTTGACTGTGCTATCAAAAGAGAGGAATGGACCTCAAATCTTCTTAGTCAAGAAAGGGAAGTCATTAAGAGATGGAGTGAGTCTAGCAGGAAACTGGAGGATCGTTTAAAAAATCAGAAATCTGATCCAAAATTTGGTTTAGGCTATGAAGAGACTCAAATACAGCAACCTCTCATTGAGGTTGAAATGGCAGCTAGCTTTGGAAAAAGGCCAATATAACCTATCAAGTTTGTCAAGGCAGACACAAAGCTAGAAACAGGGAATGTTTTCCCAGTGAGTGAAGCTTCCACTAGTGGTGGGAGAGGCAAGAAACTTATTCTTGCCAAAGCACTCAATCCTCCAGTTATGAAAGAACTAGACTATGCATCAGTGGATACACAGTCATCAGAGGGAAAGAGTGCATCAGGCCGTTGTAGCCCGTCAAGGAAAAAAGGCCTGTAAGGGGAAAGCAAGAAGAATAGAAATGGTAAGCTAGGTGTTAATAAAACTAGCAATTATTCTTCCATTCATGAAGCCCCTAGAAAAGTGTGCTGGAATTGTGGTAATAATAATCATTTATCTTTTCAATGCAAAGTAAAACCACAAATTTTAACTGGCACAATTTTGTATGCTGATGATTTACCAACTTTTAAAGCCTGCTCCTCTAAGGATAAAGGCATGATAACTGTTGAGAAATCAAAAGCATATATTGTAGCTCCTAAAAAGGAGAAAGTTTTAAATTTTCCAAAATCAAAAGTCTCCAATAAAGTTAAAGCTGTTTTACTTATTTCTGTGACTAAACCAAGAGGATCCAAAGTCAATTGGGTACCAAAAACAATTTAAATGTTTTCTTGTGTGCAGGGAAAGGTTAAAAGCAGTCAAATCTGGTTTCTAGACAGTGGCTGCTCAAGGCACATGACAGGAAACAAAGCCCTGCTCACAGAATTCCAAGAAAAGGATGGTCCAGTAATTTCTTTTGGTGATAACAGCAAAGGACTAACTCTTGGTTATGGCAAAACAGCAAAATGGGAAGGTCTCATTTGAAAATGTAGCACTGGTTGATGGGCTCAAGCACAATTTGCTAAGCATAAGTCAACATTGTGACAAAGGGTTCATCACTTCCTTCAAAGGAGATCAGTGTCTAATCTCATATGAAAGTGATGGGAAGCTGGTTTTGTTAGGGAAAAGAAAAGGAGATCTCTATGTTGCTGATTTTAATTCAGTAAATGGAGAATCATGTTTTTACAGCAAGGCAACCCCTGATGAAAGCAGACTATGGCACAAGAAGCTTTCTCACCTGAACTTTAAGTCAATCAATGATCTGGTGAAGAGAGAGTTGGTAACTGGACTTCCCCAAATGGAGTTTATCCAAGAAGGATTATGTTCAGCATGTCAACAAGGGAAGCAAAGGAAAACATCCTTTGTCGGCAAGAAAGCCACAATGATCAAAGATCCAGTTCAATTGTTACATATGGATCTCTTTGGCCCTGTCAACATTATGTCAGTGTCAAAGAAAAGATTTGCAATGGTCATTGTGGATGACTACACCAGATACACTTGGGTAAAGTTTCAGCATGCTAAATTAGAAGTTCCTCAACAAATCATTGACCATATCAAGAAGGTGGAAACAGAATCAGGGTCAGTGGTTAGAATGTTGCGAACAGACAATGGAACTGAGTTCAAGAATGTAACTGTTGAGGGATTTTGTGTGGAGAAAGGCATAAATCATACATTTTATGCTCCAAGGACTCCTCAATAGAATGGTGTAGTAGAAAGGAAGAATAGAACCCTGATAGAAGCTACTAGATCAATGCTAGCAGGGGCAAAGATTCCCACCTATTTTTGGGCTGAAGCAATTTCCACTGCTTGCTTTACTCAGAATAGATCTCTAATCAACAAGGCTCACAACAAGACACCATATGAGCTAATGACAGGGAGAAAGCCAAGCATCAAGTTCCTCCATGTCTTTGGGTGCAAATGTTTTATTCTGAGGAATTTTGGTGAGAACTTAGGAAAATTTGATCCAAAAGCTGATGAAGCAATTTTCCTAGGTTATTCCCTGTCATCCAAGGCCTACAAGGTTTACAACAAAAGACTTCAGGTGGTGATGGAGTCTATAAATGTAGCTTTTGATGATCAAGAGATTTCTGGACTTGAAGACCCTGGTTTTCATGAAGAACTCAGGTTTGAAAATGAAGATGATAATGATTATCAAGAGAATGAAGTCGATGAGTGCAGACAAATGGAGAATTTATCCATTCCTGATGTAAATCCAAACAATGTAGAAACCCCTTCAGCAGATAGAGTCAATTTCCTGGACAACAGATCAGGGGATACTCCATTAGGGGATCATTCATCAGGACATGTACCATCAGGGGATATCTTGAACCTTGAATTATCCACTAATTCAGGGGGAGAGTTTTTAGAAGCTGGGAGCACAGGCTTAGGGGGAGGAGATGATAGTCAAGCAAGCTCATCAAGACACATCTCTAATCCTAAATGGGCCAGAAGTCACACAACAGATCTGATTATTGGTGACCAAAGCAAGAGAGTGCAGACCAGGAAAGCAACATCTAATGAATGCCTATATGCTTGTTTTCTTTCTCAAATTGAGCCAAAGAAATTTGAAGAAGCTGTTCAAGATGCAGACTACATCTTGGCTATGCAGGAAGAGCTAAATCAATTTGAAAGAAATCAAGTATGGAAGCTTGTACCTAAACCTAAAGAAAGAATCATAATAGCTACTAAGTGGGTATTTAGAAATAAGATGGATGAAGCTGGCATTGTTGTAAGAAATAAAGCAAGACTGGTTGCAAAAGGATATCTTCAAGAAGAAGGGATTGACTTTGATGAGACCTTTGCACCAGTAGCCAGACTTGAGGCTATACGAATTTTCTTAGCCTATGCAGCACATTCAAATTTTAAAGTATATCAAATGGATGTGAAAAGTGCTTTTCTAAATGGGAAATTGGAACATGAGGGGTATGTCCAACAACCTCCAGGATTTGAATGCTCAAAATTTCCAAATCATGTCTACAAACTGGAAAAGGCACTTTATGGACTGAAGCAAGCACCTAGAGCTTGGTATGACACACTGTCAAAGTTTCTAGTGGAAAATAAATTTTCAAGGGGTATCATTGACAAAACATTGTTCTTCAGACAACACCAAGGTCATCTGATTTTGGTTCAAATTTATGTTGATGATATTATTTTTGGATCCACTGACACAAGACTGTGTGAAAAGTTCTCCAAACTCATGCAAAGCAAATATGAAATGAGCATGATGGGTGAGTTATCTTACTTCTTGGGATTGCAAGTTAAACAAGTCTCTGATGGAATCTACATTCATCAAACAAAATATGCCTAAGAACTTCTCAAGAAATTTGATATGGAGGACTCAAAAGTAGCAAAGATACCTATGGCCACTACAACCAAGATTGACCCTGATAAGAATGGAAAGAAAGTTGATTTGAAGACTTACAGGGGAATGATTGGATCATTGCTATATCTGACAGAAAGTAGGCCAGACATAATGTTTGCAACATGACTTTGTGCAAGATATCAAGCTGACCCAAAGGAATCTCATCTCATTGCAGTGAAAAGGATCTTGAGATATATCAAGGGCACTACAGAGTTGGGACTTTGGTATCCAAAGGAGTCTGGATTTGAACTACTAGGATATTCTGATGCTGACTTTGGAGGATGCAGTCAATTTCTAGGAGGAAGGCTTGTATCTTGGTTCAGCAAAAAGCAGCACTCAATCTCTACATCTACTGCTGAAGCTGAATATATTGCAGCTAGAAGTTGTTGTGCACAAATTCTATGGATAAAAATTAGCTAATGGATTATGGTCTAAACTATTCCAAGATTCCAATAAGGTGTGATAACACTAGTGCCATTGCCATTGCTGAAAATCCAGTGCAACATTCCAGAACTAAGCATATAGAAATCAGATATCATTTTATCAGGGAACATGTTATGAATGGGAATATTGAACTACAGTTCGTACCTTCAAATCAGCAGCTGGCAGACATATTCACCAAAGCTCTTGATGAAGCCACATTTTCAAATCTTGTGGGAGAACTGGGAATGGTGAATTATGCGTCAGGGTCAGAGTCAAACTCCTAAGATTTGGTATTTCTAACTCATTTCATAAGTTCTTGATAAAATCAATTGATATGTGGTTATATTTGTTTAGATTGTAAATATGTATATACTTGTATATTCTGTATTTTGTTGTTTTGTTTTTGTTTTGACTGATGCATCAGGGGCAGGGCTTCCTTAAGGACGCGTCAGGGTCAGGGTGTCCGGCTCGCTCGTCAAGGTCAGGGTGTCCGACCTGTGCGTTAGGATCAGGGTGTCCGGCTCGCTCATCAGGGTCAGGGTGTCCGACTTGTGCGTCAGGATCAGGGTGTCCGTCTTGTGCATCAGGGTCAGGGTATGTACATACAGTAAATCATCAGGGTAAGTTTAAATTTTTTTTACTGCATCGGGATTCATGGTCAGTTAAGTGATGACAACTCATCATTAAGTTCTTCTCTCACTGATGACGTGTCATCACAGAAACTGAACTGACTCCCTGATGGCGTGTTTTCAGGAGAAGTTTTCAAACAAATAGGCGGGTATTAATACTCTATCTCTCCTACTTTTTAAAACTCAAAACTTTTAAACTTTTTCTGATATTTGCTCGAGTATTCTTCTTCTTCGCTCTCGTTTTTACAGAAACCCTAGAACTTTAAATCTTCAAAGCATCCATGGCACGCCAACAGATACCAAGGAACTTGACAGTCCCACCCACAAACTATGTGGGTTTCTCTGACATTGATGAGGTAAATGAATGCTTTAAACCAATAATGAACTATCTACTCAACTCAGAGTATAGTAAAGCCATCTTTACCGATGAAGAAATGTCGGGGGAAGCACTGTCTCAACTATGGACGAGTGCCAAGTTCATGTACTCCACCACTAGGCCTGATGCGGTCAAGTGAATTTCATTCAAAGTTTCTTCTGAGAAAGGGAAAATAACCCCTTCCAGACTTAACTCTGCTTTTGGGCTACCTACTCAAGATCTGGTGGACGCACCCAGTGATGCAGATCTACTGGATTTCTTGAGGGAATTGGGCTATAACGCTGCTCCCAACGCAGTGTTAAAGTTCAAAGACCTCAAGAGGGTGAATGTTAAGTGGGAGATCTCTTACCTGTTTGATACAATCACCAAGGCATTCTCAGGTAAGTGTTCTAACTTTGAGGTTATTACCTCTTTAACTGTTTTCCCAGTGAGATGGCCTAGAACTTGTAGAAGGGGGGTTGAATACAAGTTCTTACAACTTTTTAAATTCCTGTTCTTTAAGAAATTGACTTTCTGCGGAATATAAAGAACAAAATCAAAACTTTATAAACAATTGTTTTTATTGATTTAACAATTGATTACAAGTTTTCTAACAATCAAAAACAAGCTTTGATCGTCAGCTTCTATTCTGTGTATATAGAGATAATACAACCCTTTCAATTCTCTATGCTATACAGACATACACAGCTTCGAATTTCAATACTGTAATTTATAATTACAGCTTCTAAAACTAAGTTTACAAAAACCTAGCTTCCTAATTCAAATCAAATACAATCTTTCCTATTGAAAGATTTCTAACAAGTTTCCTTGTCAGCTACGTCTTCAATAAAGTCTACGTGTTCATGGAAGACTTTCCTTCTTTGATTTGAACTCTAACTCCATCAGCGATTAAGTCCTCGACTAATCTCCGATAGCTTCTTTAATTAGCCCCTGATCACTTCGGGTAATCTCCGATGCTTTAATAAATTAATCTCTGATCACCTCGAGTAATCTCCGATGCTTTGGCTTTAGTCTCTGGTGACGTCAGCTTTTAATCTCCGAAGTATTGTGTTATTCTCTGATGACGTCAGCTTTAATCTCTGACTCTTTAATTACAATCTCCGATGACGTAAGCTTTAATCTCCGATGACCAATCCTTCAATCTCCGATGAATAAATTTTTAATCTCCGATGAAGGATTTCTTCAATCTCCGATGGGCAAAGTCCAATCTCTGATGAACAAAGTTTTAATCTCTGATGGACTTTTCCCTTAATCTCCGACAAGCCAAATTAACTTAAAACAACTTGTTGAACAGACTCAACAAGTATTCCAGCAGTACATACAAGTAAAATGAATCTATCTCTTTATTAAAATGACTAAATTACAACCAAGAGATACTACTGCTAGCTACAAAACTGAAGTGTTACAAACCAACACTTTTCTATACATTTGTATTCCTAAGTATTCTAAAGACAATCATCATCAAATGTTAATAAAACCTAACAATCTCCCCCTAATTATGAATATCAGAATGATAAGCATAATTTCAAGGTTGATGATGATGTCAAAACTCAACTATCAAAATTTACTTAGAAAAAGAATAAAGAATAATAAAATTACAAATGTACCTGAATTCAAGATCTTTGATCTATCATTCAGCTTCTCTCCCTGGATAATTTACCCAGCTTCTCTGAGTATTACACTCAGCTACTCCAAGAATAAATCCTGGCTACCTGAATATTTTATTCAGCTTCTCCAAGTCTATGACTGGCTTCAATTCTCCAAGATTTAAATAACCCTGGCTACCCAAGACTTTGTCTCGGCTTCAGTAAATTTGTACAACAATCAATATTTCTTTCTTCTTCTATTTTCCCTTATTCGTTCTAGCCTTTCCATCAGCAGCTTTTTGAGAACAACTTCAGTTGCTTCTTCTGCATCTTTAAGAAGTTTGATAAAACCTTCTAGATGATTTTCACTCACTTGATTGATGTCTCTGTTGTAGTCAAAGAAAACTTTCTCCCCATGGAAAGTCTCATACCATAATCCGAGAGGTACAGGTTTAGAAAGATCAGTTTGAACTTGGTTCACACTTTTTATCTCCTTTATTACCTTCTTGATCTGGTTTCGAAATTCCATGTTGAGCTTTGTAGTGACAAGTATTGTAGACAGCAGCCATTCCAAATCCTCTTTTGATTGCCCCTTCAAGTCTGGCTTAGCATACTTCACAGAATCTCCATCTTTGAAGAAGATCTGAAGTAAATCTTTGTCATTTGCACCCTTGATCAGATTAATATTCCTTGTATTTCTTTTCAAGGCTCTGATCATTTCACTCGTACTGGCCATATCAACTGTGTAAGGCTTCCTTGATGGAGCTGTTTGTGGCTTTGTTGGTCCACTTACAGACACCAAGGCAGTCTCAGTTGACCTTGGAGGTTCTTCATTTGTAGTCTCTTTCCTTGAAGGCTTTTTCTTGGCTACTACCACTTTCCTTGCACTTGTTTTCTTTGTTGAGTATTTCTTCTTTTTAGATTCCTCCTCCTTCCTCTCTTGTTCTGCAGCCATATCCTCCTCTTGCTGAAGTTTTTGAGCAAGCATAGCATCAGCATCTATCAATTTCTGCTCTTGAGGATAGACCAACTCCACTTTCCCATCCACTATTAGTTCAATTGGAGTGGGAAAATGAGCTGTCTTCATGGCATCCCCCAGTAGCTTGGGTTGTCCTGATTGAGTGGAGATTTGCTTCTTTGGATCTTCAACCAAGACTCCCTTACCTTTGTCTTTTGAAGTAGTTGGGGCTGCTGCAGATGGTTTTGAAGAAGTTGGGGCTGCTGTTGATAATGTTTTAACCCTGGTCTCAAGTTTGTCCAAGGTTGCCTTGAGTTCATCAAGACTTGCATATGACTTCATTTCTGGATCACTCTCCCCCTTTTTGACATCAACATCCTTAGAGGGGGCAGAGAGAGGGAGTTGAGTAGCAATTTGTTTCAGAAGGGAATGCATTTGATCAAATTTAACTTCAAGGTTACTCAGTCTGCTGTCAGTTTTAGCTTTGTCTTTGATCATAGCCTGAATATTCATGACAGTCTGCCTTGAAAAATGTCCTTCATAATGCCTTTTAATAGAATCTGTCTGTAAAGACATCTGCTTCCTCATCTCCTCCAGTTCAGTCTTCATGCCAGTTGCCAAGTAGTGAAAAAATTTAGCATTTAGGTGCACTGACTTGGTTACTTCTTCTGCAACATCCTGAAAGGATTTGGCAGCTGCAAGAGACCCTATATTGGTCACGTATTCCTGCCTGTACAAGGCAGCTGCTTCCTCCAGTGTGTTGTTAAAATCTGAATCCAGCCAGGCATCCACATTCTCTGGCTCTGGAGTCTCCTCTGCAGCAGTAGATTCAAATGCAAGCCTAGTCTTCATAGCAGAAAGGTGATCTTCTCTTTGTTGAAGATTTAAAAGTTCTTCATAGGCTGCATTTGACATTTCTGATATGACCTGCAAGTTTGCAGCCACTGCACTGGAGCTTCCTCCAACTTCTCTTGTTGGAGCTTCTGTTTGGATTTGGGTGGAGGGAGCCACAGGTTTGAAAAATTCACCTGTTGAGAATTTCTCTCTTTTCTTTTCTTCAAGGATCTCATCCTTGCTCACACCCTCTCCTTTTGCCTGGGGTTGGGCACCCAGCTTCTCAATCTCTCCTTTTTCCAAGCTCGCTAAGGCTTGACTCTCTGTTTGTATTTCCTCTCCTTTTTCCAGGTCAGGAGCCTGACTCTCACTAAATATTCTCTCAACCTCACTCATATGGATATGTGCACTCTGTCCTACAGAAGTGAGAGTTTGAGAAGTGCTTGTGACAGCATGGACAGGGGGTTCCCTTTGTGTATCTTGGGCTAGGGATCTATCCATGGAAAATGTGTGAGAGCTAGGCTCGAGTATTGGCTCCTCTTGGGAAAAATCAAGAGAATCAATTATATTTACATTAAAAGAATCAAGAATGGGAGAAGAAGGAGAAGAATGTACAGTGGGGAGTGTTGGTTGTTCCTCAAGGGCAAAAATTTGAGGAACATCAATAGATGACTCTGTGGGTGCACTCCTTGTGTCACTCTTTTCTTTTGTTTTCTCTCTATTTGGTTCCTCTTGGCGGTGACCAAGAGTTTGTGCAGACTCTGTAACAGGTGTCCCTGGTTGAGGACTATCTTCAATGTCAATGTCCTTTTGGGAGGACATAGACAGATTACTGTCTTTCCTTATAACCTCCATTGCCTTTTGGGAAGCAATGGATTGCTTTTGGCTTTGGGTCATAACTCTCTTCTTTCTCTGAAGTGGAACTTCAGCTTCTGGTTCTCCCTCATCCTCACTTACTCCCTCAATTATTTTTCTTTTTATTGGGAGCTTTGTGACTTTTCTGGTTTTTACAACCACAGTCTTTTGGGAGACTGTGGAGGGGGCTTTAGATTGTGATTGTGAAGTTGTTGGGGGATTAGATGGTGTTTGTGTAGTATCCCCAAAGAATTGTAAAGAATATGTGGTTGGTAGAGTGTCAATGAGAGTGTTTCTCATGACAGTAGGATAGAATAAAGGTACATTTACCTTTGCCGCATATTTCTTTAAATCACTTACTACTCGTTTTGTCTGCAAAACAGGAGGCACAACTTGCATACCAGTGATATTAAGGTTAGGAATTAAATGATATGCAATCATCATCAAAAACCTAGCATAATAAATTTTATTTTTATCACCAGTTTTAAGTTTGTCCATCAAGTTTTGCAAAATCAAAAGCCCTACGTTTATATGCCTATCATACAATACACTATATGCAATTTGTTGTGAAATAGTGGTGATGGCATCATATCCACTGCATTTAGAAGTAAAAGTTTTAGTTATAATGTCAAAGAACAATGACCACTCTGGCCTAAGATGGGGACGTGTGATGGTCCCAACAGAACTTATTTCGGTATTATAGTTTAATTCCTTAAACATACCTATAAGTTCTTCATCAGAGGCAAGAGGATCATAGTTTTCCCTTACGGGTAAATGAAGTGCATTATTAACTGTGGCATGAGTAATAGTATAGTCAGTGTTTTCATACCTGAAACTTACCTGTGGAGAGTCATCACTTTCATCAGTGATTGATGCAGTGCTCCACATGGTTGTGATTACTTCTGCAGCTTGGATGGGAGTGTCATAGATGGCGTGTTGTAATGGAGAGTTCTTTAGGAAATCCACAACAGGGTAGTACTTTGCTTCAAATTCATACTTGTTAGCCACCCCTGCATGGTTAGTCTTTATGAAAACGAACTCACCAACTGTGAAGCACACTGTTTTGGCCGCCATTTAAGAGATCTGTAATCTTTGTGAAGAAAGCTCAAAGAAAGGGTTAAAATTGCAGAGATTGTGCAGAGAGAAATCTAATTTGCAGAGTTTGATACTTGTAATTGCAAACGTTTTTGAAATTACTTTTATTAAGGTATGAGAAACGTTTGCTATTCAAGCATCAAGGGTAACTACCAATTTACCCTTTTTCAGAGATTGCCCTAATCTCTGATGTATCCACTTGATACGAGATTGACCCGACTAGTCTCCGATGAAGTAATTACTCATCGGAGAATAATTTAATCTCTGATGAAATAACTCATCGGGGATTAAGATAATCTCTGATGAATTTACTCATCGGGGATTAAAGTAATCTCTGATGAAATTACTCATCGGGGATTAATCGTAATCTCTGATGAAGTAACTGTACTCATCGGGGATTAAAATAATCTCTGATGAAATTATTCATCGGGGATTAAACGTAATCTCTGATGAAGTAAATGTACTCATCGGGGATTAATCGTAATCTCTGATGAAGTAACTCATCGGGGATTAAAATAATCTCTGATGAAATTATTCATCGGGGATTAAACGTAATCTCTGATGAAGTAAATGTACTCATCGGGGATTAATCGTAATCTCTGATGAAGTAAATGTACTCATCGGGGATTAGGGTCAATCTCTGATGTTGTTATTTTGATTAGTCAGAGACTAACCTTTTTACACATCAGGGATAAAAACACATTTTCCAACAATCATTTTGATGATTGTTAGCTACATTTTTCTGTTTTATCAAATTTAAAACACTTTCTTTTTCCAGAATTAATTATTCTAGTTTCATCAAAAATCTGTTTAATTTAAAAACAGCTACAATCCAGAAATTTAATTCTAGCTTCTTAAAAATCTGTTCACAGGAACAGCTGCAATCTAGAAATTTAATTCTAGCTTCTGAAAAATCTGTTCAATTAAGAACAGCTTCAACCCAGAAATTTAATTCTAGCTTCTAAAAAATCTGTTCACAAGAACAGCTGCAATCTAGAAATTTAATTCTAGCTTCTGAAAAATCTGTTCAATTAAGAACAGCTTCAACCCAGAAATTTAATTCTAGCTTCTAAAAAATCTGTTCAATTAAGAACAGCTACAACCTAGAAATTTAATTCTAGCTTCTAAAATCTGTTTAGTTAAAACAGCTTCTTTTTCCAGAATTAATTATTCTAGCTTCATGCAACTGTTAAACAACTTGAAAGTTAAAACTTTAATTTTTAGAACCATAATTCAACATTCCTAGTTCAGAAACTAGTCTGTTAAATGTAGATTCATCTAAAGGTTTTGTAAAAATATCTGCAAGTTGTTTATCAGTTGTAACCCAGTGCAATTCAATATTTCCTTCACTAACATGTTCCCTAATGAAGTGATATCTTATATCTATGTGTTTAGTTCTTGAGTGTTGCACTGGATTTTCAGTTATGGCTATGGCACTAGTGTTATCACAATAAATTGGGATTTTGGATAGTGTCATACCATAATCTAGGAGTTGATTCTTAATCCATAAGATTTGAGCACAGCAACTCCCAGCTGCGATATATTCAGCTTCTGCTGTTGAAGTAGAAACTGAATTTTGTTTCTTGCTAAACCAAGAAACAAGTCTGCCTCCAAGTAGTTGGCAGCTTCCACTTGTGCTTTTTCTGTCAAGCTTACACCCTGCATAATCAGCATCTGAATAGCCAATTAGTTTAAAGTCAGATTCTTTAGGATACCACAATCCAAGGTTTGGGGTACCCTTTAGATATCTGAGTATTCTTTTTACAGCAATCAAATGTGACTCTCTAGGGTCAGCTTGAAATCTAGCACACAAGCATGTAGCAAACATTATATCAGGTCTACTTGCAGTTAGATATAAAAGAGAGCCTATCATTCCTCTATAACTAGTAATATCAATTTTCTTTCCTTTTAAATCCTTATCTAGTTTAGTGGAAGTAGGCATGGGTGTTTTTGCAGATGCACAATCAACTAAGTCATATTTTCTCAATAAGTCCTTGACATACTTGGACTGACTGATAAATATTCCATCAGTTGATTGTTTTATTTGCAAACCTAAGAAAAATGTTAATTCTCCCATCATACTCATTTCATATCTAGACTGCATAAGTTTTGAGAATTTTTCACAAAGTTTCTCATTCGTAGACCCAAATATAATATCATCTACATATATTTGCACCAAAATAATATCAGAGCCTTGCTTTCTATAAAATAAAGTTTTATCTATGATACCTCTATTAAATTTCTTTTCAAGTAAAAACTGGGATAGAGTATCATACCAGGCTCTTGGTGCTTGTTTCAAGCCATAAAGTGCTTTGTCTAATTTGTAGACATGATTTGGAAATTTGGAATCTATGAAACCTGGGGGTTGGCAAACATAGACTTCCTCTTCCAATTTTCCATTTAAGAAAGCACTTTTGACATCCATCTGGTACACCTTGAAGTTCTTGTAGGCTGCATATGCCAGGAATATTCTGATTGCTTCAAGTCTTGCTACTGGTGCAAAAGTTTCATCATAATCTATTCCTTCTTCTTGAGAATATCCTTTTGCAACCAGTCTTGCTTTGTTCCTTGTTATTGTACCAGCTTCATCTAATTTGTTTCTGAAGACCCACTTGGCACCAATGATTGATCTATTCCTTGGTTTGGGTACCAGTCTCCAGACTTTGTTTCGAGTGAATTGGTTTAATTCTTCTTGCATGGCAATTATCCAATCAGGATCTTGAAGTGCTTCCTCAATTTTCTTTGGTTCAATCTTTGATAGAAAACTGAGGTACAAACATTCATTTTGTGTTGCACTTCTAGTCCTAACTCCATCCTCAATATTTCCAATGATCAAATCTGTTGTGTGGTCTCTCAACCATGGTCTAGGTTTTGGTAGATTTGATCTTGAACTAGAGGCTTCATTTTCTAGATTGATAAGATTCAATCCAGCTTCATGAGCAGAGTTTGCTCCCCCTAAACTATTGATCTCTTCTTCATTAACTCCCCCTGAGTTAGATATCTCAATAGTCTCTGTGTGTGCATCAGGGATACTAGTCTCTGATGTATCATTAGTCTCCGATGGAGAATTAATGTCATCAGTGACTTGTGTTCCATTTTGTTCCAGTACTCTAGTCTCTGATAATACATCAGTCCTTGGTACTTCATGCACAACAGTCAACTCCCCCTCAATTAAAGAGGAATCACTGTTATTTTGGGGATTTTCAGCATTCTCTGTTGGATATTCCCATGCATCCAATTCATTCTCAAAACTGAGAGGTTCATGCAATCCTTGACCAAGCATTCCTGGAATCTTTCCATCATCAAATGCAACTTGAATGGATTCCACAATGACCTTGGTTCTTAAGTTATAAACTCTGTATGCTTTGCTTGACAGAGAATAACCTAAGAAGATTGCTTCATCAGACTTATTGTCAAATTTTCCTCTTGTCTCTGATGAATCTCTCAGTACAAAGCACTTACAACCAAACACATGTAAAAACTTGAGAGTTGGTTTTCTCCCAGTCATCAATTCATAAGGTGTTTTGTTGTATGCTTTGTTTATCAAGGACCTGTTTTGTGTAAAACATGCAGTGCTTATAGCTTCCTCCCAAAAATAGGTGGGAAGCTTAGCCTCTTGCAACATGGTCCTTGCTGCTTCAATGAGGGTTCTATTTTTCCTCTCAACAACTCCATTTTGTTGAGGGGTTCTAGGTGCAGAGAATTGATGAGTAATTCCTTTCTCAGTGCAGAATTCAATTACTTGGGAATTTTTGAATTCTGTTCCTCTGTCACTTCTTATTACCCTCACTGTTTTACCTGACTCAGTTTCTATTTTCTTGACATGATCAATAATTAACTGAGCAGCTTCATCTTTTGCAAAGAGGTATTTTACCCAAGTATACCTTGTGTGATCATCAACAATTACCAGTGCATATCTATTCCTTAAGATAGACATCACATTCACTTGACCAAACAGATCCATATGGAGAAGTTGTAAAGGGTCAGTGATTGATGTTGCTGGTTTGTTTTTGAATGATACACTTCTTTGCTTTCCTTTCTGGCATGCATCACACAATCCATCTTGTGTAAATTCCAATTGTGGAATGCCAGCTACCAATCCTTTCCTCACAAGACTATTGATATTCTTGAAATTCAAATGGGAAAGCTTCTTATGCCAAAGCCAACTCTCATCAGTTGAAGCTTTGCTATATAGACATGTGATTTGATCAGTTGAAGAAATGAGATTTGCAATGTACAAATTCCCTTTTCTTTTTCCTGTCAAAATCACAGTCCCTGATTCTTTGTCACTCACTAAGCATTGATCTTCTTTAAAAGTGACATTGAATCCTTTATCACATAGTTGACTTACACTTAGAAGATTGTGCTTTAAGCCGTCAACCAGTGCTACTTCTGTGAAGATGACATCTCCATGTTCAACAGATCCATATCCTCTTGTATGGCCTTTGCTGTCATCTCCAAAAGTGACTCTTGGGCCACTTCTCTCTTCATACTGTTTTAGCAGGGACTTATCTCCAGTCATGTGCCTTGAACAACCACTGTCCAAGTACCATGATTTCTTCTTTTTGCCCTGCACAGTAGAGAGAACTAGTTTGAGATTTTTGGGACCCAAATCTTCTTGAGTCCTTTCTCACTAGCTGCAGTTTCAAGACTTGACTCAGAATAAGTCGATTGCCTCTTTTCATGTTTGATTTTAATTGGGCAATTTACAGTCTTGCTTCCACTGTTTGTGAGACTACTTGACTTTGATTTATTATTTTCTATGCAAAGATTACTTGACCTTTTTACAGGTGATTTATCTTTTATTGTCTTTGAGTTAGCAGTCTCAATCATAGGAATTTTATTTCTGCTCCTACAGTGCATAGCTATGTGGTTTGGATTACCACATACATGACATATTTTTCTAGGAGCATCAGGCATTGAAGCATAGTTGGTATATTTGTTAATGCCTAACTTGCCATTCCTATTTTTCTTTCTTCTGTTTGATTCCACAACTTTTTCAACCTTTTGTATTGGAACAGTTTCCAATTTCTTTATTAACTGTTTCTTTGTCATAAACCCAATGTTTAAATTTTTGTTTTGAATTTTCTCAACAATATTCACTGTCTTTTGATTGAAACTTGTTTTTTCAGTGTTTTGTTGATCTTGAATGTTTATAAATTTGGGTTCATGGACAGGAGATACAAAGTTAATTTTTCTAGCAGCTTTAGGCTTTTCAGTTGTGGACTCAACAGCTTCAATATGATCAATTAAATCTGAACTACTATCAAGATTTTCATCATAACCTAGTCCAGATTTTTGACCTATTGTTTGATACCCTACCAAGTCAGATAACTTTTTAGAGGAAGTATTCCACTGTTTAATCTTAGCTTGAGCAATTTCAAGTTGCTCTACTAAGTAGTATTCCCTCTTTTTCAAAGCATCAATCATGTGATGTGCTTTGTTTAGATCAGACTTGATTGTATCAAACTGTGCCAATCTCTCTTCAAGAAACTTATTTCTTTTTAAGAGATTGTCACGTGATTCTTTTACATTGGTATGCTCTAGAGTTAATGATCTAAAACTGATATGCAAATCAGACATATCTTTTTGCATGCTTTCAATGCTAGATGTATCAAGTAAATTAAGCACGTTAAAATTCTGATTTGCATCACATACCTTTGAAGAATCACATGACTCGTCACTACGAGCCATTAGGGCAAAGTTGACAACTTCTTCATCAGAATCGCTGTCAATCCAATCTTTTCCCTCAGTAATCAAGGCTTTGCTCTTGGATTTGACCTTCTTGTCAGCAAAGTCCTTCCTTGATTTTTCATCCTTAGATCTATCATTAGATCTAGGCTTCTTGCACTCATTGGCAAAGTGCCCTAACCCATCGCAATTATAGCATCGAATCTTCTTTAAGTCGAAGGTGACTTTTTGACCTTCACGCTTAGGGTTAGGCTTCCTTGATGACTTCCTTCCTTTTCTGCTAGCCCTAAATTTCTTAAACTGTTTAACCATGAATGCCATGAATTCCTCCATGTCATCATCGGTATCCAGTTCATCCTCATTATCAGTCGAGCTAGCATTAGAGGATTCATCATCAAGCTTCTCTTGAGACTTGTTTGTCTCAACCATCAACGCAGCTCCTTTCTCTCTTCCATGCATGCGCTGTCTTTGCTCTACTTCAAGTTCATACGTCTTTAAGTTTCCGTAGAGCCTATCCAATGTGAGGGTTTCCATATCATGAGCCTCCCTAACTGTAGTAGTCTTTGGATCCCAGCTAGGAGGGAGGGCTCTCATGAACTTGGTATTGATATCTTCATTATCATATTTCTTACCAAGTATGGTCAAGTCATTAAGCAAAGAATTGAACCTGTCATAGATTGACGTGATTGGTTCATTAGGCTTTGCTTGAAAGAACTCATATTGTTGAGTCAACAGTGATCGCCTGTTCTTTCTGACTTGATCAGTCCCCTCACATAGGACCTTGATGGTGTCCCAGACTTGTTTAGATGTTGTGCAATTGATGATGCTATTGAACATATGTTTGTCTATTCCATTATAGAGTATGTTCATAACTTTAGCATCTTTCAACACTTGTAACTTGTCCTCATTGGTATAATCACTTTCTGGTGCAAGTACAAAGTGTTCTGCGACAATAGATCCTTCGACAGTTTTTGCAGGAATAAACTTCCTGGGTAGATAAGGACCCTTCTCAATCCTATCTATGTAATCTGGATCTGTTGCTCTCAAGTGCATATACATCTTTTGTTTCCACATTGGATATTCATCCCTTTTTAGAATAGGGATCCTGGTTCCACCATCACGTCCTCCATTATACGCAATCATGTTAGAGCTGCTTGCTTCTTCGTTGTTGGCCATCTCAGAATCTTGTTAATTGAGTATTTTCAATTA
>CM025780.1:9572708-9600351 GCA_014636745.2 Centella asiatica | reverse complement strand
AACCGAATCCCAATATTACGAGTGACGACATAAGTAGTTAAGTATAGACTTGAGAATTTCATTAACACTTCGCATGAACATTTATCATGTGTATTTAAGTGGAGATTTCTCATATTATTATCTGTACATGTTTTACAGAATTTTCTGCTTTCACGAGTTGTTAAACGTGAGAATTCTAAGGACCAAAGGCAAGTATACATTCAATCTTATGTTTATTTCAAGATAACGCATGATCACTTGTTTCGATATGCGTATGATATGTTATGAAATGATATGCATGTACATATCTCTTTTATATTCATGACAAATATGTTTCCAAATTATTTATATTTCAAACTAATGCGTATAATCAATTCTTCGATATACGTACATGATATTGATATTATGTTGATATTTATTCAAAGTTAAGTAACGTATGATCATTCGATCCGATATACGTGAAAAATATTGTACTAGATACAAGTATTTCTTGGGCGGTTATTAGCTGTTTAAGTTCGCTAATACGTCAAAGTATACCCTATACGGATATAGAAGCCTTATTCTTTACCTCTTACTTGAAAAGTATATCCGTGTGGGTAAACTAACGGTTACGTGGATGCATATGCCTGGCATCCCGTGCCTATTATGGATAGGGAACGGAAACCGAGGCATCGGTAACCGAACCCTTGCAGACAAATTTTTCTGCATTGACTACGTATGTCATTATGGTTAAGTCAGACGTTCAGGTTGGCCATCTGATATAACGTTTGATTTAAGATAGTTCTTAAGGGCACCTGCGCCAAACAGACGGTGCTAAGAGTTCTTAAGGGCACGTGCGCCAAACAGACAGTGTTATAAGGCGCATGTGGTTTATTCAAGATTTCTTCAAGAAAAAGGGTCAAATCCCTCGCTATCACTCTGGGACCCTAGAAACTATTTTCTTCTATATTATTCGGAGGTGTTGGACATTGTTTTCGTCCAACCTCATAAACACTTAAACCATTATTTTCCATCGTTCAAGCTTACCCAAATACTACCAAATATATACTTGCTGAGCGTAAATCGCTCATGTTGCTATGATTATAATTTTTGCAGGTTATGGCGAGACGACCGATGCGTCTCATAAGGGAAAAGAAAAGATGGAATTCTGAGAGCTTCCTGATATCCCTCCTGTGGATGGCTTTCAAGGGTAGGGTGAAGAGGGAGAAAATTATAGAAATGTTTAGACTTTAAGGCCTGTGTGGGCCCTATTTTAAGACTTCCGCTGTATTGAATACTCTTTAATGGATAATGTAATAGAGATTCGTTATTTATCTCTTATTTAATGTTATGCATGCTTGGATGTATTAATTATCTTTTATCAATTTTTGATGGTGCCCGAAATCTGTTTTATGATTTTTGGGGCCGTCACAATAAGCTACTAAGTGTTTATCCTTTTGATAGAACTGATGAAGGAAAGAAAGGAATGAAGGAAGGAAAGAAGGAAGACGTTTGAAGAGTTAATGAGATTTATTTTGTTATTAAGGAAATGATGTAATAGCTTCCGCTGTAATTACTTAATTCTTGGGTTGTAATAACTCTTAAATGCTGTTTTTATTCAGTATTTATTTATAATTGGATGAATGGTTATCTTTACCTTCTTATGATGATGCCCTAGTCCGGTATGAGATTATGGGGTCGTCACAGTTGGTATCAGAGCCAATTTACGGCCAGAAGTGTTTCGTAGGAAACACTGCCCGTAAACTGCATCCAGTAATAAGGAATACTGAGGTAGTCCCAAGAATTTCCTCAGGAAAAAACAAGGAATTTGGGAAGTTGACGATAGAATGGAAGTACAAAGGCTTGTAAAGGAGTTCAAGTTTGAGGATATTTATTTTAGAATGGAGTGATTTAAAATCCTTAAGGATAGGATTGCTTAGTAATGAATTGAGCAAGTGAAGGCACCAATCTTTTGATTTATAGATATGTTTGTCTTATTGGGAAGTTGAAATTGCTAACGTGGATTGTTTCATGTAGATGGCTAGAGATCGCTCTAGATCCCCCGCGCCCGTCCGTAGAGTGAATAGCCCAGTTTTCGATGTATCGCCAGATGAGGAAGAGGAGCCTAGTGTAGAGTCTCCGCTGCTTATCCTTGCACCACCAAGCAGGCACCAGTCACCTCCAACGCAAGGGGGGCCTAGTCTTGCCCCAACGCCGGTTCATGAAGTCGGACCCTCCACCATTCGCCGGGGACTGCGCATTCGCTGCACAGCACGAAAGAGTGTACGATGCCCTCCTTTCAATTGTAACCAAGACTTGGCTCAGAATGCCCCTACAGTAGGACAGGATATTCCGAAACTCACCCCACCTTCACCTTGGTTATCTCACGACAGAATAGTACGTGAGTACGAGACAGACGTGCACCATCGTTTAGCAGATTGCGCTACGACAGTTCAAAGGCAGGCTGCCACTATTGCTAGGTTTCGCACAATAGCATCAGCTTGGCAGTCTTCTTTCTGGTTGACCCATAGCCTGTACCATCGGCTAGCATTGGAAATGCATGCACAGATGGTTTAGCTGTAGAAGCTAATGTGAAATTTAAGTGGAAGTTATTTTGTACTTGTTTTAAACTTGGCTGGGTAGTAGCATTTATCGCAAAAGTATGTTGCCCAGATGATGTATTTTGGCTTAAGTCAAGCACAAGAAATGTTTGAGGACAATGCTTATGGCAGCCTCCTATGTACATGAATGATAATGTTTTGGGATATCCAAATGCTTATATGATGCTTATGCTCTTCATTTTGTCAAGTTTTAAATTGTTAAACCATATGAGGAATGGAATGTTTTGAGGAGGATGTTTAACTCTTTATGTATATTTTTAGATTATGGCCAGAGGAAGGAGACCAGAAAAGGCTGGGAGAAGAAATCTCCATAACAACGTGTCAAGGTCTGAAAATGTGGCACGTTTAGAAAGAGAAAACCAAGCTGAAAATCTTGATGATGTTGTCATTGAGGACGACAGCTCGGAGGAAGTGATGGGGATGAACCGCAATCCCCCACGTGTTACACCACCCACCCCAGTTAATGACAATATTTCTGCTAACAACAATGCTGCGGGAAATGCGAATGATAATCCCCTTGCTCAATTTCTTCAGATTATTCGTGAGGCCGTGACCGCAACCCAACCAGTAGCACCACCACCTCAACCACCAAAACCTACTGCTCGTGGTTCGTGTATCCGAGAGTTCATTAGCATCAACCCTCCGACCTTTGATGGAAAGGGAGGACCTACAGCAGCACAATATTGGTTGGAAGAGATTGAGAAAGCCTTTGATTTAGTAGATGTGCCAGAAGATTGTAAGGCAAAGTATGCCGCTTTCATGTTGAAAGAGAAAGCCAACCACTGGTGGAAAGGTGCAAAGAGAATGGAGCTTACAAAAAGGGAAACTGCAAGGAACCCTGACACAGTGATAACCTGGGAACTGTTTACCCAGAAGTTCAGGGAGAAATTTTACCCTCCTAGTGTTTCTAATGCTATGGAACTAAGGTTCCTAAATTTGAAGCAGGGGTCCATGACGGTGGACGAATATGAAGCAAGGTTTACTGAACTGATGAGATATGCTCCTCATCAGGTGAGCGATGAAGGAAGGAAAGCTCGAAGGTTCGAGCAAGGATTGAATCCCTGGATTCTGAGACAGGTAGCAATTTTCCAGCTGGAAACTTTTGATGCAGTTGTAGAGAAAGCAAGAATAGCAGAATGGAGTAATAGGGCAGTACATGAGTACAGCCGAAGAAATAAGAAGGAAGAGAAGAGAAGAAGAAACGATAAAGGAGTCCACCAAAACCTTGGTGGTGTGATTGTGAAGAAGGAAGAAGGGAGCGACGATATTAGCGGTCTGACTGCTAGTAGGAAGAGGAAGTGGAAGGAGCAACCATCTAATAACATTGCAAGGACGGTTGTATGTTCAAAGTGTGGGAAGAACCATGGCTCAACTCCATGCTTGAAGGGAAAGGACGTTTGCTTCAGATGTCACCAACCAGGACACTTCTCCTCAAACTGCCCAACATTGAATTCAGTTGCGGCTCCGCTCCAAAGAAGATCACCACAACAGCCTCAACAAATTAACAAACCGCTTGCTATGGTGCGAACATGTTTTACATGTGGAGCAGAAGGACATATTTTTCCTAATTGCCCCCAAAAGAATGGTGGCAGGCCAGTGCTGACAGGAGCCAACACCGTGCCCGTCCGGCCACAAGCAAGGACTTACAATATGATAGTGCAAGATGCTGTGGCTTCTGATGATGTTGTGTCAGGTACACTTCTAGTGAACTCCATACCTACAAATGTGTTATTTGATTCGGGTGCTACCCGTAGTTTTGTTTCTTAGCGGTTAGCTAAAAGCATGTCAGTCTTGCCTGAGCTTCTACCTAATCCTTTGGAGGTAGTCGTTGCTAATCGCGAAATAGTGAATATTTCTCATGTCTACCGTAACTGTACTTTAAAGATAGATCAACAAGAATTTCTTGCTGACCTTATTCCCTTTCCTTTGGGAGAATTTGACGTGATTTTGGGAATGGACTGGTTGTTTAAGTATCAAGCCAACATTGATTGTATGAAGAAGAGAGTAGCCTTATGCTCTCCCCAGAAGGCAAAGGTTTGGTTTCATGGCACTAAGATGGTGAAGTCATCGCCATTCTTGACCATGATGCAAGCGCAGAAGCTGGTTCGCAAAGGTTGCGAAGCTTTCTTGGCTTATGTGCATGATACTGATGGAAATGAATTTAAGATTGAGGATGTCCCTGTTGTAAGGGAGTTTGTGGATGTATTTCCAGAAGAGTTGCTGGGGTTACCTCCAGATAGAGAAATGGATTTTGAAATCAACCTAATCCCCGGTACCACGCCAATTTCCAAGGCCCCTTACCGCATGGCACCATCTGAACTAAAAGAACTAATGAAACAGTTGCAAGAACTTTTGGACCGGGGGTTGATCAGACCGAGTGTTTCACCATGGGGAGCACCAGTGCTATTTGTTCGCAAGAAAGATGGGTCGATGAGACTCTGCATTGATTACCGGGAACTGAATAAGGTCGCGATTAAGAATAAATATCCTTTGCCAAGGATAGATGACCTTTTTGATCAGCTCAGAGGAGGGAGGTACTTCTCAAAGATTGATCTTCGTTCAGGGTACCACCAATTAAAGATCAAAGAGGAAGATATACCAAAGACGGCATTTCGGACTCGTTATGGTCACTATGAATTTCTAGTGATGTCTTTTGGATTAACGAATGTGCCAGCAGCTTTCATGGATTTAATGAATCGCGTCTTCAAGCCATTTCTAGATAAGTTTATCATTGTTTTCATCGATGACATTCTTATCTATTTGAAAACAGCGAAAGAGCACGAGGAGCATTTAAGGATGGCACTGGGAATTCTAAGAAGAGAGCAATTATACGCCAAGTTTTCTAAGTGTGAGTTTTCTAAGTTCCTTGGTCATGTAATTAACGAGTCTGGTGTTGCAGTGGACCCCAGTAAGATTGAGGCAATCACGAGGTGGCCTCGGCCGACAAACCCATCAGAGGTCAGGAGTTTCCTAGGTTTGGCCGGCTACTACAGGAGGTTTGTTAAAGATTTTTCAAAAGTAGCTGTGCCTTTGACAAACTTGACAAGAAAAGTTGTGAAGTTTGATTAGAATTCTGATTGCGAGAAGAGCTTCCAAGAATTGAAGACAAGATTAACTACAGCCCCTACCCTGACGCTACCAGATGATAAGGGAGAGTTTGTCATTTTCAGTGATGCGTCAAAACAAGGGCTTGGAGCAGTTTTAATGCAGCATGGTAAAGTAATTGCTTATGCCTCAAGGCAGCTGAAGGATTGTGAAAAACGATATCCTACGCATGACTTGGAGCTAGCAGCAATAGTTTTTGCCTTAAAGATTTGGAGGCACTACCTCTATGGTGAGAAGTGCGAAATATATATTGACCACAAAAGTTTAAAGTACATATTTACGCAAAAAGAACTCAACATGAGACAAAGGCGTTGGTTGGAGTTGATTCAGGATTATGATTGCTCTATCAACTACCACCCTGGAAAGGCAAATGTAGTTGCTGATGCGCTCAGCCGTCGCGAAAGACTGAATGTGATTACCACTCAGGAAGAAGTTATAAAGGAATTTGAGCGCCTACAGCTGCATGCACTTACCAAGACTCAAAGGATGGAAGTAGAGTAAGAAATTTGAGCTCGGCCCCAGTTGCACAACCTCATTAAGGTCGCACAAGAAGAGCATGATGAAGAAAGGACCAAATTGATTAAAGGAGAGAAAGGCAAATGCCTTATGCACAATGATGGACTTTTACGATTTGAAGGTCGAATTTGGATTCCTACAAAAATGGAATTGAGACAAGAGCTTCTTCATGAAGCCCACAACTCAAAATTCTCTTTTCATCCCGGAGGCACGAAAATGTACCAAGATTTGAAGCAAAGTTTTTGGTGGCCCAACATGAAAAGGGAGATAGCTGAATGGGTAAGCAAATGCTTATCATGCCAACAAGTTAAGCAGAGCATCAGAAACTAAGTGGGTTGTTACAACCACTGGAAATTCCTGAGTGGAAGTGGGAATTTATTACGATGGATTTTGTTGTTGATTTACCAACCACGCCGGGTGGAATGAATGCCATTTGGGTTATAGTTGACAGATTGACCAAGTCAGCCCATTTCTTGGCTATAAAGTATACCTACAAGATGGATCAAATGGTGAAGTTATATGTCAAGGAAATTGTAAGTCGACATGGAGTGCCAGTCTCCATCGTCTCTGATCGAGATCCGAGGTTTACCTCAAGGTTTTGGAAGAGTTTACAGGAATATCTGGGGACAAGGTTAGACATGAGTACAGCTTATCATCCCCAGACAGATGGTCAATCTGAACGCACGATCCAAACCCTAAAAGATATGCTTCGAGCTTGCGTTCTCGATTTTAAAGGGCATTGGGACAACTATCTACCACTGGTTGAATTTGCCTACAATAATAGCTACCATGCCAGCATTGGCATGGCCCCATTTGAAGCATTGTATGGTCGAAAGTGTAGAACTCCACTTTACTGGAATGAAGTGGGAGAACGAAGATTAATTGGACCGGAGATAGTCCAACAAACTGAAGAAGCAATTAAAGTGATCAGAACTAAAATGAAGGCGGCTCAAGACCGACAAAAGCAATATGCTGATCAACACAGAAAGAACCAAACACTGGAAGTTGGAAGTTATGTGTTGCTGAAGGTGTCACCCTGGAAGGGCATAATGCGTTTTGGCAAGAAGGGAAAGTTAAGTCCCCGCTTTGTGGGACCATTTGAGGTATTGAAGAAAATTGGTGAAGTGGCCTATCAAATAGCCTTACCACCAGCTTTGGGTCACATGCATGATGTATTTCACATCTCAGTTTTGCGTCCTTTTAAGGGCAACTATGAAGGAATATTAGACTATCAATCGATAGATCTGTGGACTGATTTAAGTTATGAAGAGATCCCTGTCCAGATATTAGATCGGCAGGTTAAAATTCTCAGGAATAAAGAAATTCCTTCTATAAAGGTGTTATGGAAGAATCATGGTATGGAGGAAGCTACTTGGGAGCTTGAAAGCGTTATGCTTGATAAGTACCCCCATTTGTTTGAAAGTTAAGTTTCGAGGACGAAACTTCTGTAAGGGAGGGAGGATGTGAAGACCCGGATTTGTAAATAAATTCCGTTATGAAATAAAGATGATGTGAACAGAAAGTTCATGAGAGCCCTTCCCATATCATGGGATCCTAAGACGATGGCCATCAGGGAATCCAAGGACATGAATCTCCTAGACTTGGATAGGCTTTATGGCACCCTAAAGACATATGAACTTGAGGTTCAACAAAGATCTGAAATGTCAGGGGATGCTAGGAAGCTTAAATCTGTAGCCTTGATGGCTTCCACGAAGGACAAATAAGAAGCAAGACCAAGTGTCTTGATGAAGCAGTAACTGGGAGATGCTGAAATGGAAGGGACAAAGAAGCTGACTCCAAGGAGGATGAGTACACTTCGGAAGAGTTAAAGGAGCTGGATGAAACCATGGCCTTTCTTGCAAAAAGGTTTTCCAAATTGAAATTCCAAAAGCCTTCGGGATCTAAAAGATTTTCAGCAAGGAAACCTTGTAGCACAAAAAACTTTATTAACAAATCAAGAATAAAGTGCTACAAATGCAATGAGTTGGGTCACTTTGCAAATGAGTGTCGCAAGGCCACAAAAGAAGGTGAATCCATAAACAAGGAAGTTGAAGTGGATTACAAGAAGAAATACTTTGACCTTCTTAGTGCAAATAAGAAGGGAAAAGCATATATTGCAGAGGGAAAGGACTGGGCTGACTCAGATGAAGAAGATGCTGAAGAATATGTCAACCTAGCCCTGATGGCCTCATCCACTGACAGCAGCAGCTCACAAGTAAGTCTTGAAATTTCCTCTAACATGTCTAAAACTGATTGTGTTAAAACTGTTAAGGAAATGTCTTGTGAGATAAAGATCTCTATGACACCCTAAGGAGTGTTGTAGCTGAAACTGAGAGAGTGCAGAAAATAAATGAGCATTTGACTGCAATAAACTCCTAGAATTAGAACTCTCCAGATTTGAGAATCTTGAAAAAGAACTCTCAAGAACAAAAAATCTTCTTGACTGTGTTATCAAAAGAGAGGAATGGACCTCAAATGTCCTCAGTCAAGAAAGGGAAGTCATAAAGATATGGACTGAGTCTAGCAAGAAACTGGAGGATCAATTAAACAGTCAAAAATCTGGTTTAGGCTATAGAGAGACTCTAGTGAAGCAACCTCCCCTTGAGGTTGAAATTGCAGCTAGCTTTGGAAAAAAGCCAATACAACCTATCAAGTTTGTAAAGGCTGTAACAAAGTTAGAAAAAGGGAATGTTTTCCCTATAAGTGAAGCTTCCACAAGTGGTGGGAGTGGCAAGAAACCAATTCTTGCCAAAGCACTCAAACCTCCATTCAGAAAAGAACAAGACTGTGCATCAGTGGATACACAGTCATCAGGAGGAAATAGTGCATCAGGCCATCGTAGCCCTTCAAGGGAAAAAGGCCTATCAGGGGATAATAAAAAGAATAGGAATGGAAAGCTAGGTATAAGCAAGGATAGTATTTACACTTTCATTCATGAAGCCCCTAGAAAAGTATGCTGGAATTGTGGTAACTGTAATCATTTATCTTTTCAATGCAAAGAGAAACAACAAATTTTGACTGGCACAATCTTATATGCTGATGATTTACCAATAGCTAAAGCTTGCTCCTCCAAGGATAAAGGCAAGGTAACTGTTGAGAAATCGAAAGCATATCTTGAAGCTCCTAAAAAGGAGAAAGTTTTTAATTTGCCAAAACCAACAGTCACTAATAAAGAAAAGGTTGTTTTACCTATAACTGTGACTAAATCTAAAGGACCCAAAGCCACTTGGGTACCAAAAACAAATTAAATATTTTTTGTGTGCAGGGAAAAGTAAAAGGCAGTCAAGTGTAGTTTCTGGACAGTGGTTGCTCAAGGCACATGACAGGAAACAAAGCCCTGCTCACAGAATTTCAAGAGAAAGATGGTCCAGTGATTTCATTTGGTGATAACAACAAAGGACTAACTCTTGGCTATGGCAAAGCAGCAAATGGGAATGTGTCATTTGAAAATGTAGCACTAGTTGATAGGCTTAAGCATAATTTGTTAAGCATAAGTCAACTATGTGACAAAGGTTACATCATTTCCTTTAAAGGAGATCAGTGTTTGTTCTCAAATGAGGATGATAGGAAGCTTGTTTTATCAGGAATAAGAAAAGGAGATCTCTATGTTGTTGATTTCAATTCAGTAAGTGGAGAATCATGTTTCTACAGCAAGGCAACCCCTGATGAAAACAGACTGTGGCACAAGAAGCTCTCTCACCTGAACTTCAAGACAATTAATGATTTAGTGAAGAGAGAGTTGGTAACTAGGCTACCCTAAATGGAGTTTATTCAAGAAGGGTTATGCTCAGCTTGTCAACAAGGGAAGCAAAGGAAAACATCCTTTGTCAGCAAGGAAGCCATAATGATTAAAGATCCAATTCAATTGCTACATATGGATCTCTTTGGCCCTGTCAATATTATGTCAGTGTCACATAAAAGATTTGCAATGGTCATTGTGGATGACTACACCAGATACACTTGGGTGAAGTTTCAAAATGCAAAATCAAAAGTTCCTCAGCAAATCATTGACCACATCAAGAAAGTGGAAACTGAGTCAGGGTCAGTGGTTAGGATGTTGAGGACAGACAATGGAACTGAATTCAAGAATGCAGCTATTGATGGATTTTGTGTGGAGAAAGGCATCAATCATACACTTTCTGCCCCAAGGACTCCTCAACAGAATGGTGTAGTGGAAAGGAAGAACATAACCTTGATTGAAGCTGCTAGATCAATGCTAGTAGAGACAAAGATTCCTACTTATTTTTGGGCTGAAGCAATTTCCACTACTTGCTTTACTCAAAATAGGTTATTAATCAACAAGGCTCACAACAAGACTCCATATGAGCTAATGACAGGGAGAAAGCCAAACATCAAGTTCCTACATGTTTTTGGATGCAAATTCTTTATCTTAAGGAACTTTGGTGAGAACTTGGGAAAATTTGATCCAAAGGCTGATGAAGCAATTTTCCTAGGTTACTCCCTGACATCTAAGGCCTACAGGGTTTACAACAAGAGACTTTAGGTGGTGATGGAGTCTATAAATGTAGCTTTTGATGATCAAGAGATTTCTGGACTTGAAGACCCTGGTTTTCATGAAGAGCTCAGGTTTGAAAATGAAGATGAAACTGATTATCAAAAGATTGAAGCTGATGAGTGCAGACAAATGGAGAATGTGTCCATTCCTGATGTCAATCCAAATTCTATAGAAGCCCCATCCAATGATAGAGTAAATTTCCTGGACAACAGATCAGGGGATACTCCATCAGGGGATCATTCATCAGGGCATGCACCATCAGGGGATAACTTGAACCTTGAATTAAGCACTAATTCAGGGGGAGAGTTTCAGAAGCTGGGAGCACAGACTTAATGGGAGGAGATGTCAATCAAGCAAGCTCATCAAGATACATCTCTAATTCCAAATGGGACAGAAGTCATACATCAGACTTAATAATTGGCGACCCAAACAAGAAAGTGCAGACCAGAAAAACAACATCTAATGAATGCTTATATGCTTGTTTTCTTTCACAAATGGAGCCAAAAAAATTTGAAGAAGCCATTCAAGATGCAGACTGGATCTTGGCTATGTAGGAAGAGCTAAATCAATTTGAAAGAAATCAAGTATGGAAGCTTGTACCTAAACCCAAAGACAGAAAAAGTACAACAAGAAGCTGTCAATTTCTAGGAGGAAGGCTTGTATCTTGGTTCAGCAAAAAGCAGCATTCAATCTCAACATCTACTGCTGAAGCTAAATATATTGCAGCTGGAAGTTGCTGTGCACAAATTATTTGGATGAAAAATCAGCTAATGGATTATGGTCTGAACTATACCAAGATTCCAATAAGGTGTGATAACATAAGTGCCATTGCCATTGCTAAAAATCAAGTGCAACATTCCAGTACCAAGCATATAGAAATCAGATATCATTTTATCAGGGAACATGTTATGAATGGAAATATTGAACTACAGTTTGTACCATCAAATCAGCAGCTGGCAGACATATTCACCAAAGCTCATGATGAAGCCACATTTTCAAATCTTGTGGGAGAGCTAGGAATGGTGAACTATGCGTCAGGGTCAGGGTCAAATTCCTAAGTTCTGGTATTTCTAACTCATTTCATAAGCTCTTGATAAAATCAATTGATATGTGGTTATATATGTTATTATTGTAAATATGTATATGTATACTTGTATTCTGTATTTTTGTTTGGTGTTTTTGTTTTTAACTGATGCATTAGGGTCAGGGTGTCCGGCATGCACGTCAAGATCAGGGTATCAGGCTTGTGCATCAGGGTCAGGGTATCAGACTCGTGCATCAGGTCAGGGTATCAGACTCGTGCATCAGACTCGTGCATCAGGGTCAGGGTATCTTGCTCTGGTATTAGCGTCAGGGCATCTGACTTATGCATCAGTGACAGGGTATGTACATTCAGTAAACATCAGGGTAAGTTTAAATGTTTTTAACTAGATCAGGAATCACGCTCAATTAAGTGATGACAACTTATCAATAAGGTCTTCTCACACTGATGACGTGTCATCACAGAAACTGAACTGCTCCCTGATAGCGTGTTTACAGGAGTAGTTTTCAAACGTCAACAAGCGGGAATTAATACTCTATCTCTCCTACTTTTTAAAACTCCCCAAAACATTTAATCTTTTTCTGATATTTGCTCAAGTTTTCTTTCTTTTTCTCTCTCATTTTCACAGAAACCCTAGAACTTCAAACCTTCAAAGCATCAATGGCACGCCAACAAATTCCAAGGAACTTGACAGTCTCACCCACAAACTATGTGGGTTTCTCTGACGTTAATGAGGTAAATGATTGCTTTAAGCCGATAATGAACTATCTACTTAACTCAGAGTATAGTAAAGCAATCTTTACCGATGAAGAAATGTCGGGGGAAGCACTATCTCAACTATGGACAAGTGCCAAGTTCATGTACTCCACCACCAAGGCTGATGTGGTCAAGGGAATCTCTTTCAAAGTTTCTTTTGAGAAAGGGAAAATAACCCCTTCCAGAATTAATTCTACTTTGGGGCTACCTACTTAAGACCTGGTGGAAGTACCCAGTGATGCCGACCTGCTAGATTTCTTAAGGGAACTGGGCTATAATGCTGCCCCCAACGCAGTGTTAAAGTTCAAGGACCTCAAAAGGGTGAACGTAAAGAGGGAGATCTCTTATCTTTTCGATACAATCACTAAGGCGTTCTCAGGTAAGTGTTCTAACTTTGAGGTAATTACCTCTTTAACTTTGAAAATAGCATACGCCATGATTAAAAATGTAAATATAAATATAGGTAAAATAATTTTTGATGACCTTGTAAATAAATTAGGTAATGTTAATAATAGGAAATCTGAAGTATATTATGCTAGATTTTTGTTTATGATTATTAAGGACCAAATTACCAATTTTTCTTTTGAGAATGATATTACTGTATAGTCATACAAGCAAATGAAGGAATTGTTTGCAGAAATAATAAAAAAATCATATACGGCCGAACCATATGCACTTTCGCAGCATATGGTACAGGTAGTAAATTCTTCACCTTCTACTTCCTAACCTGTAAATTCTTCACCTTCATCTACTATGGTAGATAAAACAACCACCTCTCTGCCTACCCAAGTAGAACAACCAATTTCCACTCAACCACTCTCAATAGCCCAACCCATAGTCTCCCAAAAGACTATTGAGATTAAAAGAAAACCCATTGAAGTTACCACATCAACTGAGGGGGAACCAGGAGAGAGAGTGATTAGCTATAGGAGGAGATTGAAGAAGAAGAAGGGAGCCACGAGTGTTACCCAACAGCCTGACCAGGGCGTATCCTCTCAAAAGGATACCGCCTTTGATAAGGAATTAAACATATTTCTAACTAGTTCATCTCAAAAGGATTTAGTTATTGAAAATAGTCCTCAACCAGGGACACAGTTGAATGAGGCACATACACTGACCATGGACTCTGATGAAACTAACATCAGGGACTCTGAGAGCCACTTGCAGAAATCTGACACAGTGAGTGCACACACTACTCAAGATGTTGTAGTTTAGAAGCTTCTCAATAAGATCAACATGAGTTATAAGCATTATTCTACAGCATCTTTTGATGAATCACCTCCTCATTCAGTGATTCAGCCAACACTCCCATCTACACCACTTTCTTCTTTCTCTGTTCCTCAAATTTCTTTAGATATTATGACACAAACATTGAGTGTCATAGGATCAGATTCTCCACTTTCTCAATTCGTGGAGGAGCCAACACTCCCTGACACAGTGATTGATAGTCACCACTCTCACATGGTTGACTCATTTTTCCTTGATACAATCACTGATGATCAGACCGGGGACATAACTTCCAGTGTATATACTACAAAAATAACTCTTTATGTTCCCCTAATTGTAAATACTTCTTCTATAGAAACATACACTTCTCCAATTATACATACACACTTTAGTTCTACTCCTTCTCCTATCACTACTGTGGAACCAGAACCTGTACATACATTACTTAAACTGGCCACAGTTGCTGATCTCCAAGCCCATAGGAGCCCTTCTAGGACAATTTTGAGTGAGGCTGAGAGAATACTTAGTGTAGAGAGACAAAGTCAAACCCCTGAGAGGACTTTGGCAAAAGAAAAACAAAAGAGTACTGCCTTAGTAGGCAAAGAAAAAGGAGAGAATAAGAGTGATGCCTTAGAAGGCCAAGAAAAAGGAGAGGATGAGAGAGATAAGGATGAGATCCTTGTAAATAAAGAACAGAGAGAAAATATAGATACTGTAAATACCACTTTAAACTCTGAAAGTGATGAAGATGATGCTCCACAAGATGATTTTTCCCAGTTCAGCAGAGTTGATTTGTACTTTCAGCAGAATCAAATGTCGAATACTGTATAGTTACTCAAGAAAGAGTTAGCAAGGACCACTGATCCAATCTTGATCAAAGTGTTAAAATCACAGATCATGATTGGTCAGTCTTTAGATATTGAGAATAAGAAACTATACACTCATTTTACAGCAAAGATCAACAATGTACAGCAAGTTGTCGACTCCCTGGTCACCAGCCAGACCCTGCTCTGGATGAAGAAGCAAGTTGACAATGTAGACAAGAAGCTTGCTGATCTCACTACTCAACTGACCAGCATGGAAACTCTGCAACAATCCATGGCTGACACTCTGAAGCAAGTTCTCCAAGTCACATCCCGACTCTCAACTCCCACTGATGATGCTGTCAAAAAGGGGGAGAAATCTACCAAGCATTCGTCAGGGGATGTTGCTGAAAAAACAAGTCAACCATCAGGGGATATGACTGCTCCTATTCCTGCTCCTAAACCCAAGGACAAAGGCAAAGGCATCCTGATTGAGGAATCAAAGAAGAAATCCAACACTCAATCAAGGCCTAAGCTACTTGGAGATGCCATGAAGACAACCCACTTTCCAACTCCTGTAGAAGTTGTGATTGACGGGAAAGTGGAGCTGATCTATCCTTAAGACAAGAAACTCGTAAAAGTTGATGCACTCTATGCACAGCAACTTCAATAAGAAGAAGAGAGGGAAATGACAAAGGAACAGGAGGAAGCAAAGGAGAAAAAGAGTGTCAGGCCGAGGACCTCCAGGAAACCTTAGCTAAGAAGATCTCAAAATCCCAGGGGTGCATCAGGGGATAAAATCCAAGACAAAACCAAAGACCCTGATGTCACCAAACCCAAGTCATCTGAAGCCAAGGATCAAGCACCTTCTCCTATAACCAAAGCATATGGTCCACCCACTCTAGCTGAATCCCTAAGAGAAGAAAGGCACAAAAACCTGACATTTATGTTCTCAATAAAAAGCATAAATGTCAGGTTCAACAATAAAAAGGGTCAACTAATAATAGTTCAACTAAAGAGGGGGTCAAAATTCAATGTCACAATGGACTGGTTTAGGAGAATGGATGCTGAACAACTGGGATTGATGCTGAACCTAATTCCCAAAACATCAGCGACTAACAAAGACTTGAGGGGGATGGTCGACAAGCTGAAGAGAGCCATCAACGATGAAAGGAGCCTGCCCACAGCTCTGGAAAGAACATTAAAGCTGTTCTACAGATCCACTGATGGGCAGGAAAAGAGTATCAAAATCAATGACGTTGATGGCCTCGACCTGGAGGAAGCGATGCATGTTCTAAGACAAATTGCTTATCACAAAAATGAACATGTCATCCAGTTCAGAATCCTGCTGTTTTAGAGAGTGTTAAAGGAGATTGAAGAAACCAAAGCTGATGATGGGAATGCTGCAGTAAGGGATGTGCCACCAGTAAAGGGATTCAAAGAATATCCAAAAATGATCACAAGCCCCATGGGTGTTGAGTTCAAAAACAAAAAGGGGGAGATCATTACCTTCCACTGGTCACAACTTGCTGCTGCCAACATTCAAGAGATAAAATCTGTCCTTGAAGCTTTGGAATCCAGCAGCAATGTCAACATTGTCAACTTCAGAAAGCTTCTTCAGAAGGAGTTAGATCAGCTGCTTGCAGGAGGGGAAGACAACAGACTAAGGATTCCTGATCAAAATCCAGATCAAAGAAAACAAGGCCTTGGAAGTGACTCTCAGCCAATTGAATCAAGTCATCCATTGCCATTTGTCTCAGCAAAAAGGAAAAGGGATCTTGATGTCTAAATCTGCATATTTTTGTTGTAATAGATATAGAAAACACTTGTACATAAATTCTTTTATTAGTTCATTCAAAATTCTTTCTTGTATTTAGTATTGGTTTTAACATCATCATCAGTGCATCTAGGAATTTATGGTTATCAAAATGATAAACATAAATAAGGGGAGATTGTTAAAGTTAATTAATGATGATGATGTTTAGGAAATAAATTGTGCAATTGTAAATACTTAAGGTATATTATAAACCTTAAGATCAGCACAAGTTTTGCATCCACTGATGATAAACTTATTCATCAGGGGATGGTCAATCACTTCACAAGACAAGTCAAAATACGGAATATCTGAAGGACTTGACAAAGTGAAGAAGAATGTCTGATGCTACTTCATAACAGTCAAAGTATTCTGCACATTAGATATTCTAAACAAAGTTTTGTTGATTAAGAACCTATCAGGGGGAACCCATCAGGGGAAACTGATCAGGGGAAACTTTTCAGGGGATGACGAAGGTAGACCAACCCGTCAGGGTGAGACTTTAGGGTATGACAGTGTCAGGTTAACCCATCAGGGTAACCCGTCAGGGGAAAAGCTCAACATTATATCAGTGGAAGCCATTAGTGTGTGTAGATAGTCATAACATCAGTGGATCAAGAAGCACTGAGTAAAACTCAAGTGAAGGTTGAAGCCCTGATCCAGTCTATAACAATCAGGGGATCCAAAAGCGCTGATCAAGTCCATCAAGGCTGGTCGTCAGTGGATGATTATGACAGCATGCATCCGTCATCAGTTCTTACACGCAAATCAACATAACTTGTTATATAAGCAAGAGATATTAACTGGAAAGATATTTGTTGAAGTTTGTTATGGTCCAATGAGAACTCTCAAACATTAAATGCACGAAGATCAGGGGAAGAAAAAGAAGCAACAAAAGTAGCAACAGTCTGACACATAGTTTCCAAAGGACAACGATGTGACATACTTGCGGCTAAGTTGAGAAAAGCAGCACGTCTCAAGCACGTGATTTCAACCACTGATCTTTACATATGAAAAGGAGTCCTCATTACAAAAAGATCAATCCAACAGATCAAACAAAAAAAAGAAGCACACAAATCACTAGAGAGAAGCTTTGTAATAGATCTCGAGAGAAATATTTCAAAGAAAGTTTAGAAGCTAGTGAGTGTGAAATAGAAGCTGTAATCTCATTACAGAACTTGTAGCTGTTTAATCACATTTGCGGTTATACAGATTTCCAGAAAAACCTCAAGTTTTAATATAACTATTTTAACTTGAATTTGTGTGTTTATATTATATAGTTTTTCTGTTCTTTGCAACTGTTTCCGGCAAGTGTTTGTTTAAAGGTTTAAAATAGCAAAACGTTTGTGGTGTTTGTATTCATCCCCCCCCTTTCTACAAACACTTGAGCTTATATTGCTCCAACATTAACCTTTTGACACATACTTTGCTCCCCTTCTTCAATGGTTTCTAACTCATTTGAAGTTAAGGGTGCAGATTTCTTTTCCCTATCCTCTCTGCCCTTATTGAGGTTTGGTGTGAACTTCAACGGATTGTGCTTCTTTCTTTTCCTCTGGGCTCTCCCATTCAAAACTCCGGTTGTTGGGCTTTAGAAAGCTAATTCCCTTAGCTTTCAACAATCTGGTCATCATAGCCTCCATTCGATCTAATTGAGTAGTCATGGCAGTATATGGATCAGACATATTCAACTTTTTTTTTAATAGGAACAATCAAAAGAAACTTCCGATAAGAAGATCTTGACTGCAGTACGTATGCAAAACAACAGAATTTGCTCCACGCAAGAATACAGAAAACAAGAAAAGTCATACGTTCCTGATTTCCCAATCCCAACGCCAAACCTAGCTGCGACGTAACAGAGTGTTCTTCACGCAAGAATCTAGAAACCAAGAAAGAATCACACGTCCTTGATTTCTTTACTCCCACCGCCAAGCCAAGCTCTGATCGCGCTTCACGCAAGAATCCAAAAAACAATAAAGAATCACACGTCCTTGATTTCTTACTCCCAACGCCAAGCTCTAATACCAATATGATGTAGGGGATTTAAGCCTACAGCCTCTGATAGCTTAAATCAACTTCTTGATATACGCACAAGAAGTTGACTTAAGGATCTTGAACGAATCACACGTTCAATACTACTCGAATCACACGAATAGGGTTTTGTTTATTTCGCACAAACAAGAAGAAAACATGTAAATCACCTTTCTGGAAAATGATATCAATAATCTATTAAATTCTATTCTGTACAATAAAAGCAGCTATATATAAGCTGTTAAACCCTATTCCTATTTGGAAAGAGTATTACAAAGGAAAGAAATCTATTCTGAAAAGAAGTCTAATCCAATTATGGAAATAAAGCAAACCTATTACAATTAGGAAACAAATACCAAATCAAATATGAAAAGTAAATAAAATACATAAAAATATTACTATACCTGTTAGTGGATAATTTAGTCTATCGGAGACTAATTATCCCCTGACGGGTAAATATGCCTATTGGAGACTATGCGTCCCCTGATGAGTTACTTTGCCCGTCGGAGACTAACAATCCCTGATGCGTAAATTGGCTTGTCGGAGACTAAGCAGTCAGTCCTCGACGCTCCTAGTCCCTGATGCTTTCCTCGGCATTCCCTAACGCCAGTTCTCGGTCAAGTCTCGGCTAAGTTAGTCTCTGATGTGCAACTTATCACACCAATCTTGCATAATAGGCTATAAAACTTTAAACCAACTAAAACTAACTATAAGCTGATTATCCTATCTGTTAGGTTTTATAACATTTGATGATGATTGTCATTAGATTACTTAGGAATACAAATGTACAAAAAGTGTTAAATTGTAACACTTAAGTTTTGTAGCCAGTAGGTGTGACGACCCCAAAATCCCTCACTGGATCAGGGCTTCATCAGAAGAAGGAAAAGATAACCACACATCCATTCATATTATAAATACTGGAGAAAAAAAATATTAAAGAGTTATTACAACCCAAAATATTACATTTCAGCAGAAGATATTCTTTCTCTATACTATAATACAAAACATCACTTTCTAGATCCACTTCTTTCCTTCTTTCCTTATCGGCACTACAAAGGGTTAGCCCAACTCAATAACCGATCATCTTTGCCTTCCCCTTGTCAGAGAGCTCAGCCTTTATATTCTGCCCTGCAAGACATTAAAATTCAACAAGAATGAGCGATTTACGCCCAGCAAGTATATAAATAACTTGGGAAAACAACTCTGGAATGTTTCAAAAGATTCAATTCTGTTGAGAGGCTTGGTAGAACAATACTAATGCCTCAGAGATCTTTAAGAATCTTTAGGATTATTGATGATAAACAATTGTGTAATCCTTTTTAAAACAAAGCATAACTTCCTTGAAGTAAAAATATCCATCAGGGGCTAAACCCGTTGGATCTGCTAACCATACGGTATACAGCTGGCCTAACTGTGCCCGCATGATCCCTCCTTGTGTGAACGTACGTAGTCACATAAAATTCCTCTAGGTCAGGTGAAGAACAAATCAACACCTTTCCTTTCCTCTAGCCATTCATGTGGCATAACCATTTAAGGAACATAGCATTCTCATTTATTGCACAGATATAATATTGAAAAATAACTGATAGAGCAAAGCTTCTTTATATCCATGCATTTTCATTCATATCATGCTAGCGGAAATTAAAGCATAGCATTTTGTTTCACAAGGAAATTTAAATATAATTGTCATAATTTTGTACGCATGTCGAATCAATTGATCATGCGCTTAACTGAAATAAGCATAATAGTAAGAATATACTTGCCTTGGTCCTTTGCAACAAAGATTCAAATTCAACTTACTGGTGAGTGAAAGATTCTGTAAATTATGCAAGTAATATTTTAATACCGTAATAAGAATTTATGAAAGAAAATGTGTATGTGATGTCCTTAGACTTTACTGTTTTAAAGAATAACATCAAAAAATAATTTTAAGAAAATAATGTTTTATAGTCTTGATAACAGACTGTGCATCGGGGAATAATTTTCTCATTATCAAACTCGTCAGGGACTAATAGCCTTAGTCATCAGAGACTAACATATTTTTCCCATCGGAGACTAGGAAATTCCTCCATCGGAGACTAGGAATTCCTTCATCGGAGACTAAGAATTCTTTCATCGGAGACTAAGAATTCTTTCATCGTAGACTAAGAATTCCTTCATCGGAGACTAAGAATTCCTTCATCGGAGACTAAGAATTTTTGCCTGTCAAAGACTACGGATGACGTCATCAGAGACTAAACTTTAGCCTGTCGGAGACTAAGGCTGACGTCATCAGAGACTAAACAACTCATCTGAGACTGATGACGTCATCTTAACTCATCGGGGACTAAGGATGACATCATCATCAGAGACTAACATTTGCTCATCGGAGACTAAGAACATCTCATCAGAGACTATATCATGTCATCAGAGACTAACAACATCTCATCAGAGACTATATCATGTCATCAGAGACTAACAACATCTCATCAGAGACTAATATTAGATCTTGTTTTTGCTACCATAGAAGGCTTATCATGAACAAACTCAGCCTAGGATGTCTCATGAAAATGCAAAAGAATATAAACTTAGCATAAATCTGTGATGCTATGCACGAAAGAAACTAAGTAGGGTACCAGGTTCTTACCTCTTCGTTCTTAAGGGTGAAATCAAAGCTAGTCTAAGAAGAACTTGGAAATTTATGGAGATGATAGGTTTAAACGAAACTCTTAAAAGAGAAATTTTGGTAAAAGAATTAAAATTTCATCTCAAATGAGGTATTTATAGAGTTCAAGAGCAGTAAGCTAAGGTTAAGCTTTGGAATAAAATGATTGGTTAATTTGGACGGTAAAACTGCTGTTCATCATGACTTCTTGACAGCATACAACTGTTGTCCTACATGCATGAAGACTTAGCCACCTAAACAGTTCCTAATCAAACACGTAATCACCAATCTTACGTAACCTTTTCCTCTTCCTCTATGGTGTTCAATATAATCTTATATGGAATTTGCTAATCCCCTTTTTAATACCTTTTTAAGGAACTTAACCTCATAATCGTGGATATCACATCATCATAAAAATTTTCATTGTAGATATGAATTTATCATTCATATTTAAAAAGGCTAACTTCCATGCAAAAATATAATAACACAAAATAAAATTATTTCTTATCATAAAATACATTTAAAATTTTTCGGGTTCTCACAGTAGGTATCTCTTGATTGTAATTCATTCATTTGTTATATAGAGATAGATTCAGTTTATTTGTAAGTAACTACTGGAAAGTTGTATCAAAGCTTCAACAAGTAAAAAGGTGTATTTGATCCGTCGGAGATTAAGGAAAGGCTTATCGGAGACTAAAGCAACACTTGTCAAAGACTAAGTAATTTGTCTATCAGAGACTAAGGATTTGCCTGTCAGAGACTAGTGATTATGTCATCATGGATTAATAATAACGCATCGGAGACTAAGGCTTACGTCATCAACGACTAAGCTTAGTACATCGGAGATAAGCTGACGACATCAGAGACTAAGCTTAATACTTCGGAGACTAAAGATGACATCATCAGAGACTAGTTAACACTATCGGAGACTACACGAACTGATCAAGGACTAAAGATCAAAGGCTAAACATTGACTCGATCAAGGACTAAAGCTGAAGCCATCAGGGACTAGTCGGGACTTATTTCCTGATGAGATATAGAGTTCGAATCAAGCAAGGATTGTCTTTCACGTAGATCAAGATATTATTGAAAACGTAGCTGGTAAGGAAACATGCCAGAAATCTATTCCTACAAAAAGGAAAGATAGTGTTTGATTTGAATAAGGAAGCTGAATCATTATTGATTTAGAAAAGGAAACTGAGTTATTGGTAATTCAGTTTTTGAAGTTGTAATTAAGTTTACAAAGAAGAGAATTCAAAGTTGTATAGTTTTCATAGTTTTGTATCTTTGTATATACAGAAAAAGAAGTTGACGATCATATTGTTGTGATTGTTAGAATTTGTAATCAATAAAAACAATAGTTTATAAGTTTGAACTTGTTCTTTTTTTCCGCAAGTATTATTTAATTTCTTGAAGAACGAGCAATCGGAAAAATTTCAAAGAACTTGCATTCAACCCCCCTTCTACAAGTTCTCGGCTATCTCACTGGGAAAACAATTGGTATTAGAGCCTTTAATTGAATATACTCAATTAACACGCTCAAAGAGATGGCCAACGATGAAGCAAGCAGCTCTGACTTAATGACCTATGCAGGCAGTCGTGATGGTGGTACTAGGATTCCTATTCTTAAAAGAGAAGAATATCCTATATGGAAGAAAAAGATGTACATGCATCTAAGAGCAACAGATCCTGACTATATTGCAAGGATCGAAAAAGGTCCTTATCTACCTAGGAAATTTGTTCCTGCTAAAACTGTTGAGGGATCAGTTGTTGAACACTTTGAACTTCAAATCAAAGAGCAAAACCTTGATTACTGAGGGCAAGGATTGGATTGGCAGTGACTCTGAGGAGGAAATTGTCAACTTTGCCTTGATGGCTCAAACTGAAGAGCCAAGTGATTCTACAAAGGTATGATGTAAATCAGAATTTTAATGTGCTTAATTTAATTGATACATCTAGTATTGAAAGCAAACAAAAAGATATATCTGATTTGCATGTTAGTTTTAGATCACTAACTTTAGAGCATACTAATGTAAAGGAATCACATGACCTACTCTTAAAAAGAAATAAATTTCTTGAAGAGAGTTTGGTACAATTTGACATCAAGTCTGAATGAGACAAAGCTTATCATATGATTAATGCTTTGAAAAAGAGGGAATGTTATTTAGTTGAACAACTTGAGAATGCTCAGGCTAAAATAAAGCAATGGAACAGTTCCTCTAAAAAGCTGACAGACTTAGTAGAATGTCAAATGATTAGTCAAAAGTCTAGACTAGGTTATGATGAGTACTTAGGAAACAATCTAGACTTAATTGAGACTATTGAAGCTACTGACTCCACTTCTAGTAAGTCAAATGTTTTTAAAAGAATTAATTTTGTCTCTCTTGTTAATGAACCAAAATTTATTAACACTAATTATCAACAAGTCACTACAAAAACAATTATTGATCAAAAGTCAGTGAGTGTTGTTGATAAAAGTGACAATAAAAGATTAAATGTTGGGTTCATGACAAAGACTCAATTAAATAAAAAATTGGAAAATGTTCCTATGAAAAAGACTGAAAAACTAGTGGAGTCTAGCAGTAGTAAGAAAAATAGGAATGGAAAGATAGGCATTAACAAGTACACAAACTATGCTAAAATGCCCGATGCTCCTAGAAAAACCTGTCACATATGTGGTAACCCCAATCACATAGCTATTAACTGTAGGAGCAAAAACAGAATTCTTATAATAGAGACTGCACCTTCAAAGATAATAAAAGATAAATCACCTATAAAAAGGTCAAATCATCTTTTTATTGATCTTTTGAACTGTAAGCTTGGCAGTCTCTCACAAACAGGAAGCAAGACTAAAGATTGTCCAATAAAACTAAAGATTTCTAAAAGACAATCAACTCAATCTGAGTCAAGTCTTGATTCTGCAGCTAGTGAGAAAGGACCCAAGAAAGTCTGGGTCCCAAAAATTTCTAACTAGTTATTCTTAATTGTGCAGGGCAAAAAAAGAAATCATGGTACTTGGACAGTGGATGTTCAAGGCACATGACTGGAGACAAGTCCCTTATAAAACAGTATGAAGAGAAAAGTGGCCCAAAAGTCACTTTTGGAGATGACAGTAAAGGCCATACACGGGATTATGGCAGTGTTGAACATGGAGATGTCATCTTCATAGAAGTATCACTATTTGATGGCTTAAAGCACAATTTACTGAGTGTGAGTCAACTATGTGATAAGGGATTCGATGTCATCTTCAAAGAAGATCAATGCTTGGTGAGTGACAAAGAATCAGGGACTGTGATTTTGACAGGAAAAAGAAAAGGGAATTTGTATATTGCAAACCTTATTTCTTTTACTGATCAAATCACATGTCTCTACAGTAAAACATCAACTGATGAAAGTTGGCTTTGGCACAAGAAGCTTTCCCACTTGAATTTCAAGAATATCAACAAACTGGTGAGGAAAGGTTTAGCAGCTAGCATTCCACAATTGGAATTTACACAAGATGGGTTATGTGACTCGTGCCAGAAAGGGAAACAAAGGAGTGTGTCATTCAAAAGCAAACCAGCAACATCAATCACTGACCCTTTACAATTACTTCACATGGATTTATTTGGTTAAGTGAATGTGATGTCTATGTTAAGGAATTGATATGTTTTGGTTATAGTGGATGATCACATGAGGTATACTTGGGTAAAATACCTCCACACAAAAGATGAAGCTGCTCAGTTAATTATAGATCATGTCAAGAAGATAGAAGCTGAGTCAGCAAAAATAGTAAGGGTAATAAGCAGTGATAGAGGAACAGAATTCAAGAATACCCAAGTTATTGAATTCTGCACTGGAAAAGGAATAACACACCAATTCTCTGCTCCAAGAACCCCTCAACAAAATGGAGTTGTTGAGAGGAAAAATAGGACCCTTTTTGAAGCAGCAAGGACAATGTTACAAGAGGCAAAGCTTCCCACATATTTTTGGGAGGAAGCTATTAGCACTGCTTGCTTTACACTGAATAAGTCTTTGATTAACAAAGCTTAAAACAAAACACCCTATGAGTTAATGATTGGGAGAAAACCAACTCTCAAGTTTTTACATGTGTTTGGTTGTAAGTGCTTTGTACTGAAAGATTCATCAGAGACAAGAGGAAAATTTGATAACAAGTCTGATAAAGCAATCTTCTTAGGTTATTCTCTGTCAAGCAAGGCATACAGAGTATATAATCTAAGAACCAAGGTCATTGTGGAATCGATACAAGTTATGTTTGATGATAGAAAAATTCCAGGAATGATTGGACAAGGATTACATGAACCTCTCAGTTTTGAGAATGAATTGGATGCATGGGAATATCCATCAGAGACTACTGAAAATCCCCAAAATATCAATGATCCCTATATAATTGAGAGGGAGTTAACTGTTGTGTATGAAGTACCAAGGACTAGTACTTTATCAGAGACTAGCGTATTAGTGAACCATCGAAGACTAATGATTCACCAGGGACTAGTGGCACTGATGCACAATCAAAGACTATATTGACACCATGGACTATGGAGATAAATAGCTCAGAAGGAGCAAATGAAGACGAAGTCAATGGTTTAGGGGGAGCAGTTTCTAACCAAGAAGCTGGATTGCACAACATCAATCTAGAAAATGAAGCCTCCACTTCAAGGTCAAATCTGCCACGTGCAATTCCATGGTTAAGAGACCACACACAAGATTTGATCATTGGAAGTATTGAGGATGGAGTCAAGACTAGAAGTGCAACTCAAAATGAATGTTTATACCTCAGTTTTCTGTCAAAGATTGAGCCAAAGAAGATTGAGGAAGCACTTCAAGATCCTGACTGGATAATTGCCATGCAAGAAGAATTAAATCAATTCACAAGGAACAAAGTCTAGAGACTGGTACCCAAACCAAGGAATAGATCAATTATAGGTGTCAAGTGGGTCTTCAGAAATAAATTGGATGAAACTGGTACAATCACAAGAAATAAAGCAAGACTGGTTGCAAAATGATATTCTCAAGAAGAAGGAATAGACTATGATGAAACTTTTGCACCAGTAGCAAGACTTGAAGCAATAAGGATTTTCTTGGCTTTTGCAACCTACAAGAACTTCAAGGTGTACCAGATAGATGTCAAGAGTGCTTTCTTGAATGGAAAATTGGAAGAGGAAGTCTATGTTGAACAACCCCCAGGTTTTTGTGGACTCCAAACTTCCAAATCATGTCTACAGGTTAGACAAAGCACTTTATGGCTTAAAACAAGCACCAAGAGCCTGGTATGATACTCTATCTCAGTTTTTACTTGAAAATAAATTTGTTAGAGGTATCATAGATAAAACTTTATTTTACAGAATTCAAGGCTCTGATGTTATACTTGTGCAAATATATGTAGATGATATTATATTTGGTTCTACAAATGAAAAACTCTGTGAAAAGTTTTCAAAACTAATGCAGTCTAGATATGAAATGAGTATGATGGGAGAATTAACATTTTTCTTAGGTTTGCAAATTAAACAATCAACTGAAGGAATTTTCATAAGTCAGTCCAAGTACATCAAGGATTTACTGAGAAAATATAATTTGGTTGATTGTGCATCTGCAAAAACACCCATGCCTACTTCCACTAAACTAGATAAGGATTTAAAAGGAAAGAAAGTTGATATTACTAGTTTTAGAGTAATGATAGGCTCACTTTTATATCTAACTGCAAGTAGGCCTGATATAATGTTTGCTACAAGTTTATGTGCTAGATTTCAAGCTGACCCTAGAGAGTCACATTTGATTGCTGTCAAAAGAATACTCTGTTAGGTTTTATAACATTTGATGATGATTGTCTTTAGATTACTTAGAAATACAAATGTACAGAAAGTGTTGAATTGTAACACTTAAGTTTTGTAGCCAGTACGTATCTCTTGATTGTAATTCTTTTATTCTTTATAAGAGATAGATTTATTTTTATTTGTATGTAACCTACTGGAGTTATATCGAAGCTTCAACAAAGTTATAATGTGTTTTGACTCGTCGGAGATTATAAAAAGCTTGTCGAAGACTAAGGAAAGCTTGTCAGTAACTAAAGGAATTTTGCCTACAAGAGACTAGTTTTGCCTGTCTGAGACTAAGCTTACGTCATCAGGGACTAAAGCCTAAAGCATTGGAAATTAAGTTGAAGTCATCAAAGACTAAGCTTAATACCTCAGAGACTAAAGATGACGTCATCAAGGACTAATATCTTTGTTGGGGACGAAACGAACTGATCGGGGACTAAAAGACCAAAGACTAAAAGTTGACTCGATCAGGGACTAAAGATGAAGCCTTCGGGGACTAGTCGTGAATTACTCCTTGATGAGATACAGAGTTCAAATCAAAGAAGGATTGTCTTCCAAGTAAACGAAGATATTATTGAAGACGTAGCTAGTAAGGAAACAAGCCAGAAATCTATCCTAATCAAAAAGGAAAGATTATATTTGATTTGAATTAGGAAGCTGAATCATTATTGATTTAGAATAGGAAACTGAGTTAAGTTGGAATTCAGTTTTAGAAGCTGTAATTAGTTTTACAGAAAATATACGAAGCTGTATAGTGTTCATAGTATTGTATCTTTACATATACAGAAAAAGAAG